>JAFKAC010000155.1:0-106916 GCA_025766275.1 Lactarius indigo | reverse complement strand
GCGGAGGAGGATGAAGACGACGAGCTGATCGCAAACCCGAACCGCCTCACGAAGAAGCTGAACATCTCCGACCTGAGCGCACCCCGCGAGCTAACGCGCCGAGAGCGGTGCGTCCCCTCTTTTCCCCAAATGAGCACCCTCTCACAATCATTTCATATTTGTATCAGGGAGCAGAAGGAGAAGCAAGAGGCTAAGGACCGTTATTGGAAGGTAGATACAATATCTCGTACTCGATCTCGCTCACGAGTGATTCGTTGTCAGCTGCACCTCGAAGGAAAGACGGACCAGGCCAAAGCGGACTTGTCCCGGCTTGCGAGGATCCGCGAGGAACGCGAGGCCGCCGCGGCAAAGAGGAAAGCCGAAGCTGAAGGTCAGACATCTCAATCTTCTGCGCTGCCGCGATCGGTATTGATTCTTCTTTTTCGCCTATAGAAAGGACAAAGGCTTTAGAGGCTGCCAAGGCCGCGCGGCCAAGCGCTAGAGCGACGATGCGGTGTAAGGAATATCTTGTAATCTTGAGTGTCATATCCTGTTGTTGTGTTCCCTCGCGGGGTAAAGTTTGTAGAGTTTCAACTGAGTGCTACTCCCATTTGGATGGGCATATATAGATAGGAAACGAAGAACAGATCTTGCTAAAAAAAAAAAATAATGGTAATATCAACATTGGAAGATTGTTTGAACAGCTACAATACAGATCAAAAGCAGTAGCAAAACTCAACATGATACATATACAAAAATAATAAAAATAACCCGATCACGACCGAAGAAAGTCAATGGGATCGTCATCGTCAATCTCTTGTGGTGCTTCAAGGTTTGCGCGTTGACCTTGATGCGCCGCAACACATCGGGGGGAAGTCCGCGGGAGCGAACACGAGTCCCACCAGGGCGTAATGGAGGTTTGCCTTTCACGGTCTGTTTTCGATGCGCCCCCGTGGGTGACAGCGACGGCTGGAACACAACAAAAATGAATCGGGTCAGGGCCCTGAATGGAAGGGTAGAAACAAGTCGGTACCTTGTCATCACACCCTTCGATGCCTTGCGCGCAGGTTTGCTTTGCTCCGTTCCGTTCTCGTTCTCCTTCCCAGGCCGACGACGGCTACACGCAAAGAAGAACGAGTAAGTCACAAAAACAAAAGTGATGAGGGGGGGGTGAGGTGGACATATAGACATATGACACGCTGCACAAGCACCGCCGATATAGAGAAGTAATGACATACCTGACAGCAGTGGCAGTTTTTGGATCCGCACGCCGGCGCTTCTTTGTTGGTGGCCCATTCTCGTTTTCATTGTTGGCGGCACGCATCGCGTCATTACCGTCATCAACGTTTTTCGCGCGTTCCTTGCGCTTACGCGGCGCGCTCTTCTCCTGCAACACTCGCGCACGCTTCGTCGGCGGTAAGTCGACGTCCGCCACGTCTTCTACCCCGCGGGGTGGCGCCACAGGGGACGCCGCCTCCTCGCGTCCGCGCCGCCCCTCTTCGGCTCCGCGCTTCCGTGCATTCTCTGGGGCTCCCCTTCCAGCTGTGGCGTTGATCGTAGTCGCGCCACCCGTCTGTGTTCTCGCATGGTTGACTTGGTCGTGCGTTTGTCAGCCCATCCACATCAGCGTCGTCAGCTGCCACGGCGATACGTTTCGCTTTTGATGTGGTGCGCTTCCCGCGTGCGGCTGGGGCCTCGTGTATCTTTCGTGCCTGTCTTCTTGCCAGGCTTTGGACGTGTGTCAGCGGGTGCTGTTTTTCCGAGTTTCTGGGCTAATGGCAGGTCCAATTGATCGCTGCCGTCATTGTCACCTCCCCGCGGCCCGCGCCGTGCTGCCTGCCCTCCGTCCAGTGAGGGCGAGGGGGAGTTGCGATCCATAGTACTTTGTACCGCCCTCCCACGGGGGTTCTGACTTTCTCGCTTTCCCTTGTCTATGTTCGTCCCTGTAAGGACGAGGAGCTGGGTGCGAGGCGCGACGGCTTCACGGAGGTTGAGATGGAATCTGGTGGGCAATGACCTGCAGCAAAGTTGACTGCAATTCACGACGGAGGTCAGCTCTTTGGTACGTCCGAATCGCAGAAATACGCACGAGCATCTGCGAGCTGGTTGGCAAAGGATTTTTGTGGTCGTGCGGGGGCGTGTGGGCTAGAGGGACCCGCAGCACCTAGTGGAGGTGCGGCATCCACATCTATGAAAATGTCATCACACGATAGGCGCGCATATACCAGGCGGTGTGTGCAAATGCGGGTCGGGAGGGAAGGGAGGGGGGGGTGTTCAGATCGATGCAGCTACGGCCTGACGTAACAGACGCACCGTCAAAGTCAACGTCCTTCGTTTTTGGCCGGCCACGCTGGCTCCGCGACTTCGTGGTCTTCGACTTTGACGTGCTACTCTGCTTGGTCTTCTTCGTGCTCGCAAGCGCGATCTTTGGCTGCGGTGGAGCGGCGTTTTCATCGGCCTGGTTTGTATCCGGAACGACGGTGGATTTACGAGCGCGTTTCGATGCGGTGCGCGGTGTCTTGGTGGCAACTTTGGTTGACCGCGCGCTCTTGGGGGTCGTGCGGCGCGCAGTGGTTGATTTGCGGGGTGAACGGCGTTTGGTCGGGGACTCACCGTTCACACCGCGCGCGAGGAGGAGCTGGGCTAGATCGTTTCCCTCCGCCGGCACAAAGATCCTGGTGTGTACAGTAATCAGGCGCGAGAGGACACGGGAAATAGAGCGTGTAGAGAGAACCAGAAACGTACCCACCACGGTCGCGAAAGCGCGATTTGAGGCGTTCTTGACGCTTGGCCTTGCTATCCTGTACGGTTCCTACTAGCTGACCTGGCAACATGAACCAAAGTAAAGTCAAAGTCGATAAAAGAAAAAGAGCAAAACGCCTTGATTGCTATACACAGCGGAAGACGTTGGGAAGAAACGTCGTGTCGAGGGACGAACACGTGATTAGTCGCGCTACGTCACGTGCATTACAAGCGTGGCGAGGCCAACGTCTTCTACCCTTGCTGTAGTTCAACTCGATAGTCGCCGTCTCACTCTCATTCGTTTTTTGATTTGTGACAAATCGTGCGCTTCCTCCCCGCCGATGCGGAGCATGCATCCGCGTGCTCTCGCTCCTCTTCTCACCCTGGTTCGATTTTGCTTGGCTACTGCTCTTAGGTGGTTTTGATTCTCCACGACAATACGTGCTCTGTAGGCGCAGGACGGGGTACCTTTATGACGGCTACGGTAAGGAGTTGTCAACCACAATGCTTGTAAAGGCATGGCGAGTTGTGCAGAGGGACAGATGGTCCATATGTGAAAACGAGTATTCCTGATACTACTCCCTCTCTTAGAACATCCTGTAGCGATAGCGTGACCGTTGGCCATGGCTCGTGATACTCGAAGCACGTAACACGCTATGCGTTTCCCAAGACTGGTACCTCACTACAATATAGATTCGTGCAAATGACACGTCCACATCCTCGAGGTGGGAAAGAACGAGGAAACGCTCGACACTAAGTGAGATCCTCATGTTGGCTTACCTCCTTTCTATCACCCCGCCCACAATGTTTCAATTTCAACCCCATTCGTCCCTCCCGCGGTACGCTCCACAATGTCACCGCTCAGCAACCATTACGATACACGCACTATCCCCATCCCGTGTTCCGTTACCCCAGCGAGACGGATAACTGTATACAGGACCCTACCACATACCCACGCACCCGCCCTGTGGCACTCTGAAATTGGCGGTATCCTTTCAAGGGATGTTTAGGTCCTCCGAATACGGAAGTGTCCGAGTTTTGTGGCGTCGGACAGACATTGTGCCGTGTACGATATGTGCGGGGATAGGGACGAGCCGATGTGGCCTGCGCACGTACGGTCGTTGTCTGGACCCGGAGCCGCTTGGGGATAGACGCAGGCCCGGGGATGAAGATATGCGTGCGCATTCCCAGCACTAGCTTCGTGGCGTGCTTGTAGCGAGCGAGTTGCCGGGAGAAGCTGTTCTGGGGCGGCGCCCCGGGACCGGTGTTAGGAAGCTCATGTGACTCTGGGCGTCCTCCCCGGTCCAGTAATGGTGCGGCGCTACCTGTGACCAATAGGCTTTTGATGGTATGAGCTGGGAGACGAAGCAGCTGACTTACAGGGCAGGAGACATCGAAAATTAATTTGTCCTGCAATACTCATGGCTGCTGTCAGGTGGAACGAGGGAAGAAATCCTTTCGTCGCGAGGCACGAACTTGTGGCGCAAGAGAAGGCGAAGGATTCTATGTGCTCAACTATATGTACGATATACATCCTAGACTCCAACTTGCCCGGACGGTCCAAGCAATGTCACTTTGGCCCATGGGAAAAGGTTGGTTGGGGACAGGTCCCGGCACTAAATCGACTTGTATTGCGCCTCCAATCCAATTTCGAAGCTGTAAACGTGTCAAGGTTATTATGGGCGCGGGTTGCTATCGGTCATGAAGGGTTGGCGTAGACCGAAGCGCTCCGTGTGGTTTATCCCGAAAAGACCTAAGTATGGTGGTGTAGGTGCCAACGCACCTAGTGCGTGTAGGGAGTAGCTGTAGATAACTCACTGTAAGGACTTGTGTGAGCTACGGTATAGCCAAGATGCAGCTCCAGTTAATAAAAATTTTGTACCAGTATGATGAAAGGTTGTAGATGGTGCCGTACGTGGCTGTGGGGACGTCGCTACGTATGACAGCTTTCTCAGGGAGGACGTTTGTTGTACAATTTCAACTCCACAATAGCCAATACGTGAGTTGACGTACTTGTGCAATAGAGAGACAACGAACGTCACAGGACATTGCAATCCGGCTGCATTACAGTACATCGATGAGGGCGCAAATTCTGTCGATGTCAAAGCAAAATAGATGTTTTTGTACCAGTTTGGTCCAAGTGGGGTTGGTGGGGCGAACCAAGTTCCTGGATACGGATTAGTAATACAGGGGATTCCCATAATGGAAGGACAGCGCGTGCACACCTTTTATGGGTCTTGCCGCCGTTATCCTGGTAAGTTAATCGCGCTCTCCGTCTGCCTCTCAGTGCCACGGTCGACGCCTCAGTAACTTGCTCGGCTCAGGTGCTGTAGGCATGTATCATATGTACAGCTATACAATGCTGCGGCGCTGTGTAGCCCATGAATTAGCCTCATCGTGAGTGAGCTTGGCTTGCTGTCACCGCCGCTATATATGTTGTATCCCGTTCTCACCGGTAGGCCAGGCACACACGCAATTCGTTTTTCTCATGGCTTCATAACACGCACACGCCCGGGTGAAGAATGTTTTTGGATTTGGTCATTCCCACTTCTTTATCATCCCCCATCACCTCGCTCCTTCCCGGCCCTGACTACTGTAGGCCTGCCTCCCCGCCTTCTTCGTTCTTCCACTTCTGACTCTCCCTCGGCAACCCATCCTTTATTTCCCCGCAACCATTAGCCAAGTCAGATTCACCTTTCATCGCCTCGGAGCGCTCCAGCATGGTAGACTGGAATAGCCCCCAAACAATTCTCGCGAACTCTCGTACGTAGCTAGTCTCTGTCTCACCTCCGATAGGGTACTAACATACTATCATCTGACAAGTAACACTCGTGAAACTTATCCACGTAGTTGATGGCATCTACATGTACGTCCCGGTCTGCTTTCCACGCACACCTCCTGCCTAATTCACGGTCTCTCGCGATAACCCTGCAGATGGGAGTACTTTACCACGTTATGGTTTGAGTGGGAGGTGTTGGTCACCAAGAGACGACCGTGGAGATCGACCATGCTGGTGTGTGTCCCTACTTCTAAATGGTCGGGTACCTTTTAACCCCGACCAGATATACATTGCGACACGCTTTACTGCCCTTGCCGGCGTGTGTACGGAGCTCGTGGGCTTCAATTTGACCCACCAATACAATTGTCAGGCGTGGCTCCTCTCTCTCTATGTGCGCCGTATTCCGTTCCATTCCATTTCGTTGGGGCTTACGAAGCGCTCAGATCACCGTCTACCCAGCGTTTGCTCTCAACTCCTTACTCATCCTGCTTAGGACGTGCGTGACGATCCCTCTATTGATAACCAGTCGACCTTATCAACTACTGTTATACTTGCATTGTATTGCAGGATTGCCATATGGGAACGAAGGGTCATCATATCCGTCGCTTTGACTGCCGTGTGGTTGACGAACGTCGCCTTCCTCATTCATGGTGCGCGCCTTTCACTGCTCACTTTGCTTCAATGCCTTGACCCCCCATTCCAACCCTAGGAGTCACCGTTGTGCGTAAACACAGTCCATTTCTAACAACACCAGGCGATTAACCAGGAGCCTAGGCGAAAGGCGTCTGGCTTCCATTGCAAAATGCCTGCTTCGTCGCAGAATCTCAGAAGGCGAAGCTCAACGTGCTCGTGTCGACCGCGACCGACTTGATACTACTTCTCGCTATGATTATTGGTGTCTTGCGGTTAGAATCGGACTCTTCAATATGGCGCATGCTCTATCGACATGTATGTCATCTGTGCACGATCGCGCGGCGCGATGTTTTCCCTAAACAGACGTCTTATGCAGGGTATAGTCTGGATTGTACTAGCGACAGTCGGACTGGTTCCACCAACTGTGCGTCTCCGTCTTTGATCACTTCTGATCCATACTTAATTATATCTAGGTATTCCTTTTCCTAAATTTAAACGGTGAGGATCGCCGAAGTTCCGTGGGGATCGGCAGCTGATGTAGTTCTTCTTCCCCCGATTTATGATAGAACCCATGAATCTCGTAAGTCCCCCTACTTCATCTACGGTAACCTTTCGAATACCAATTACTCTCCCTTTCTTGCACAAAGATGTTCCAAACACCAGCTTGTACGTGTCGTTTTCCTCTATATAAAGTGGTAATTCTAACCAATCGAATCACTAGTGGTTATCATGTTCGGCGGTTCTCTTCGTTCCCGCTGACTCGGCCTTCTCACGTGATTTCTACCGCAGGACAATTTGTGCGACCCGTCTCTATCGCTCGTTAGCGACCTTTGGAAATCGAGCAACAGTCTTGTATGTTTCCTTTTCATCACCCTTGGCATCGGCCGACTGCCCGATCTTCTGACACATGATGCCTCCTAGTGATTCTTTCCTCTCCAGCGCCCCTCTGGCGTCCGTCCAAGCTCACCCGCGGAGTATCCGTCTCCCACGAAGCTCTACGGGTGGGACACAGTCGCTTTCCACGACCTCGGGTCCGATCGGCACGGGCGCCTCGCTCGAAGTGGAGTTCCCGACATCGTACGGGCGCTATCGTGCTGAAGACCTCGAGTTGGTGAACGATCGCTTAAAGGCGATCAACGAGGAAGGCGAGGAATGTGGAATCGACAAAGCGAAACGGTCATTTTAACACTCGTTCGTGCGACGAGCAAGCCATTCTCAGGTCTGGATCTGATTGTACTTGGCTGGGCCTCTCCTCTCTAACCCTGGAGTCCCCCTTTATCCATCTGTGATACAATGATCACGCGCTGTATATCGTTCTTCGTCTCGATGAGCGGTCCTCCGGAAGGAAAGAGGGGGCGCTTTGTTGTCTCTGTCTATTATCACTACCACTACTACCACTGCTGACCTGATTCGTGAAACATTTACTGTGTAGATATCATTATACTAAATGGATGGAGGGTGGGGGGGATTTTCATTGTGCACTGTGCGCCACCCACCAAGAAGGTATATATATGATATCACAGGGCCGCTGCGTTCCCTTCACACTATATTGTCCCTTACGGTATAATTCATCACGGGATTCAGATACCCACCTAGCCCCATGCTTTATAATTCTCCTCGGCCCAGGAGTGGTACTGCAGCTTCTCAAAGCGTCGGGTGTAAGTAGCGCGGCGTAACGAAGCTTACCTGAGCGCCTTGGGGGTATAAGATGTAGGAATTCCGTTTTTTCCAATGTGGCGTGGCGCCTATTTTGGAGCAACCTAGGGCCCACGCATTCTGTGGGGCGAAAGCAAGCGGACAGTACAGTACTCATTAATTGTGGCTGTCGGGGTCAATTTTAATGACTTCGGGATGTCTTGCCTGAAAGAAAGACGCCAAACCAGAGGGAAGATCGCTGGCATCGTGATGGAGGCCTCGCGGCGTAGAGGCAAGGGTTCTGGCTTGTGGAGCGTGTACGGGGCAGGCTCGTCGATCTGATCCGTTCAGAAACCGTTCGTTGGGGAAAAAAAAAAAAAACAGCTTTAGTTATTCGCATTATTCGCATGCAGAGGGGAGAAGAACACAGAACGATATATTCTATAGTCAAGGGATCGAAGATTTATACGAAGGAAAAGTATGCACCGCAGGGCGAGCACGGGCAAGTAGGGTCCTATGATGAGCAATCACGCAGGACATGATAGGAACCACCACAAATATTGATCTGACTGGCGAAAGAGGTACTTGAGAGGAAGGGGATCACGGCAGTCGGGTCTTATGTGGGTCATCAGGTATGGAGCACGGGAGCCTATGATAGCTGCGTGTTCGACAGTGCTTGGGATCATGAGCATGGCTTCGCACGCGGGGCGCTCGCTGACCTCGGTCCGCACAATGTCATTAGGCATAAGCCCAGACTGGGTGGGTTGCCCATCACCAACAGGGGAGGACTCATGTGGGCAGTACCCAATCGACTTCTTTTTAAAAATCCACAGCTGCTAGGGAGATGGTGGCGGTCATAGATGACTGACACCGGGGAAGGTAAAATTTGCGTGTGGGCGACAGAAATGACCTACCGCGTCGGGTTGCAGCGCTGAGGACCGCCAGGACGGCAAGTTGTCGGGGCCTAAGACCCGACGCAGTAACCGTTTCCGGATCCTCCGCTCCCTCTCCCCTTCGATCCATGGATATATGCGCAGTTCTCACCGATGCAAGCGTGCGCAGTCGTCACTTCCCCGCCGTTGTCATCATTGCTTCCAAGGGTAGCCTGCTGAGGTGTGCAAGTATCATATATTCTGTAGCATGTCCAAGTTCGCCGCTTTTAGTTGCGTAGATGCCTCACATTACGTGCGGCCATCGATGCCGTATTTACGTACTGTAGTGCATGCTTGGGTGTTATCCCGATTGCGACGTCGCGTATTGCGCTGTCAAGACGTCCCCGTGCCCAAGGGGTGTTTCCGCCGAAACGCAAATTACGCACCTGGTTATACGGGATGGGACATTCGTCGGGGATACCAGTGACAACCACTGTCGGTATCTGTGGCGCGGCCACCACGGCTTGGCACCTCGGGAGTGCGGTGGTTTCTAAGTCAATGGTGCGGCCAACAGGTGGCCTTCCAGGCCTGTTCAGGTTTCGGGTCACCGGGGTTTTGGCCCTAATGAATGAATGAAAATGTGATGGACTGATGTCAAAGCAAGGTCAATCACATACGTTCAAAAATTTTCCTCACTTCTGATTCATTTGTCCATTTCTTTGATACCAATTGGGCGCAGGATTGTCATTATTGTAGCTGTGAAAGAGTTATACAACATTAACTGATAGTCTGATAGGGGGGTGACGTACCATCCATCAATCCGTGCGTCCTGGAAGCCCGTGGTGTCTTCGCCTTGATGACCTTCTGAGAGACCCCGAATCAACATCAAGCCACTTGGCACTTGTGACAGGTTCACGTACGGTAATGACCATCGAGTTGTGGGCAATGAACATACTATATGCCTCACGTGCTGGCCATTAAGGTGCTCAACGAATAACAAATGGTACATGTAATTTTTCACGATCTGTGGAGTAGGAGGGTGCGGAGGAGCAGAGAGTATTGATGTCCGGTCACCTCGGGAGATATTGGGCTGAAGTGGAAAGATGTTCCCACAACGAGTGGTGCGCGTGGACAACCTGGAAGGGAAAACGCTGTTGCCCAAAAGGGCGACGTAGAGTCGACCCAGTGGCGGCGCCGGCCCAAGCGCCCGCCTGTCTGACTTCGTGGAAGACACCTTTTTTTTTTTATCACACACCTTCATCGCTTTTATATCCTGGGATGCAACCCTCCCCATCACCTTCTCTCTTTTTCCGACCTGGCTCATCGCCTCGGTATCTGACCCCTCCTCGGCGGCCTATCTTTTTCTTCCCGGTCAGATTCACCTTTGACCCGTATCGATCTCCTCGGAGCGCTCCAATATGGTGGACTGGAATAGCCCGCAGACAATTCTCTCAAACTCTCGTACGTGGTCCCCCCCGCCATCCTCTTTTATCTCGCTTCCAATAGAGTGCTAACGTACAGTCACCTGACTAGTGACACTCATTAAGCTTATCCACGTTATTGACGGCATCTACATGTGCGTTCCGGTCTACGTTTCACGTCCTCTTGCTTCATTTTTTACATCTCTTGCGATGATCGTGCAGATGGGAATTCTTCACCACGCTGTGGTTCGAGTGGGATGTGTTCACCAAGAGACGGCAGTGGAGATGGACCATGCTGGTGCGTCTCCGCTTTTGCCCCTACTTCTAAAAATGGCACCTCTAACCCCGACCAGATATACATTGGGACACGTCTCACTGCCCTTGCCGGCGTCTGTACGGAGCTTGTGGGCTTCAATTTGACCACGCGATTCAACTGTCAGGCGTGGCTCCTCTCTGTCTATGTGCGCCGCACGCCGTCCTGTTCCATTCCATTGGGGCTCACGAAGCGCCCAGATCACCTGCTACCCGGCGTTTGCTCTTAACTCCTTGCTCATCCTACTTAGGACGTGCGTGACGGTTTCCTCCATTGGTGACTAGTCCCCCTTATCGACTACTGTACCGTCTACGCTTGCAGAATCGCCATATGGGAGCGAAGGCTCATTATGTCAGTCGTTTTGACTGCCGTGTGGTTGACGAACGTCGCCTTCCTTATTCATGGTGCGCGCATTCCACTGCTGACTTTGCTGCAATGTTTTGACCACAGTCGGCCCCTCAGGAGTCACCCTTGTGCGTAAACGCAGTTCATTTCTGACAACACCAAGCGATTAACCAGGAAACTAGGCGAAAGGCATCTGGATCCCGTTGGAGAACGCCTGCTTTGTTGCAGATTCTCAGAAGGCGAAGCTTAATGTGCTCATGTCAACCGTGACCGACTTGATACTTCTTTTCGCCATGATTATTGGTGTCTTGCGGTTAGAATCGGACTCTTCAACTTGGCGCATGCTCTATCGACATGTGCGTCGTCTGTGTGGAATCGCACAGCGTAACCCTTCTCCTGAACAGATGTTTTATACAGGGTATAGTCTGGATTTTCCTGGCGACAGTCGGGCTGGTTCCTCCAACGGTGCATTCTCCCCCTCTTTGACACATTAAACCCATACTCATATCTAAATGTGCACAGATATTCCTTTTCCTAAATTTAAATGGTGAGGATCGTCGAGCTTCCGTGGATATTAAGGATCGGGAGCTGATGTAGTGATACTTCCCCGATCTAGAACCCATGAATATCGTAAGTCCTCTGCTTGGCCTATGACTACCCTTTTCGGTACTAAGCACTCTCGCTATATACAAAGATGTTCCAAACACCAGCTAGTAAGTGTCGTCTGCCTCCGGAAAAGCGATATAATCTTAACTAATCGAATCACTAGTGGTTATTATGTTCGGCGGTTTTCTTTACTCTCGCTTGATCCGACCTTCTCATGATATTTCCTCCGCAGGACAATTTGCGCGACCCGTCTCTACCGCTCATTAGTGACCTTTGGAAATCAATCAACGATCTTGTATGTGTTTTCTTTTTTTCATTAACATTGTCATCTGTCGATTGCGCTCGTTTCTGACTCGCGCTCCTCGTAGTGACTCTTTCCTCACTAGCGCCCCTCTGGCGTCCGTCCAAGATCTCCCGCGGGATGTCCGATTCCCAAGGGGTTCCTCAGGCCCGTCGCTTACCATAGGCTCGCGTTCGACGGGCCCAGATGCCGTGGAGTTCCCGACGTCGTATGGGCGCTATCGTGCCGCAGACCTGGTAGATGATGGCTTGAAGGTGATCAACGAGGAAGGCGGGGAAGGCGAAAACGACAAGGCGAAAGGAGTAGTAGTATATTGAGCCTCTTGCTACGAGCAAGCGATTCTTAGGTCTGGATTTGACTGTACTGGGCTTCTCTCTATCTATCCTGGAGTACCACTCTATCTGTGATACAATGATCGCGCGCTGTATATTTTTCTTGTTATGTATGTATTCTTACTTTTCTTCAATGGGTCGTTTTCGGGGGTCTTTTGTTGTTCATGTCTACTATCACTATTACTGACCAGATTCGCGGACAATTATTGTGTAGTAACCAAAAATACCAAGCGAATGAAGGCGGGTGGATTTTAACGGTGTGCACTGCGCGCATCTTATCGGGATTGTATACTGTAGGTATGATGCCTGCCATATTACCAAGCACCCTCCACACATTCTGATTTTCCCTTACGGAATCATTCATCTTGTGACACAAACCTACATAAGCTCGTGTTTTCCAGCACACCACTTTCCCATGTCTGGACCGGACATGGGGAACCTCCCAATTCTCCTCGGTCTAAGAGAGGGAGCTTCGGCTGGTCAAAGCTTTAGGTGCGAGAAGTCGGGCGCAACGAACTTGAAGCGCCTTGGTGGTGTGAAAAGGAGGACTCTTCCATTTTACGTGATGATGCGCCAGTTTTTTTTGGAGCGCCCCACACTTTCGATCAGACAAAAGCAAAACGACATCAGGACTTGATGCCGAAGATTTGTGTACTGCCAACTTGATTTTTTTTTTTTAGTGATTTCGTGATGTTCCGCTTGAGAGAAAGTTGTTGATCCGAGGAAAAGATTGCACTGGCTTCTCGACGGAGGACGGTGGTGGCTGTGAGTGAGTGAGTGATGCCGCGGTGTGGAAGAAAAGGCGTTCTCAGTTCTAGTTCTCGGAAAGCGAAGCCCGTCGATCTTGTCGGCTCGGAAGTCGTGCGTTGGGGAAAAGATCAGATCAAATCAAAGTAGATGGCTCTTTTTAATTATTCACACGCAAAATGAAGAAAACGAGGGCTCAGCAGGGCAGGGCAGGAACGAGCAGAAGATACGGAAGCAAGGGTCCTGTGATAAGAAATGCAGGGCGCCGGGACTTGACTAGGCTAAAGTGATGCTGTATTTGGATGGCAGTTGGTCTTTGTGCGGGGCACGTGAGGGCCTAGCTACCTACAGCGGGAGCGTATGTGCTTGGCGATCATGCGCGTGGCATCGCGGGCGGCGCGCTCACTGGCGCCTTGGGCCGCACAACGACCCATGGTCAACGGAAGTATCCGTGGACAGCAGCTGACACCATGAGGTCGTTGGGCATGAGGCCCGAACGGGTGAGCAGGTCGCCCCCTACCGTTGTCGATAACAGTAGGAGTGGGTGGGGGAGTGCTTAGGCGACTTACGACATGCATCCATAGCCGAAACTGCGATCTCCCCGGCCCACACACCTTGAACAGAGTACCAGAGGTATGCGAAGGAAATGGCGGTGATACGAGTTCAGGGAGGGTTGGTGCTCGCATTATATGGGTGACCGACTCCTCCGCGCATGCCTGCGCGCGACGCAGCTGGCTCAATGGCTCGTAGTTGGTTGCCGTGCTGAGGATCTCCAGGACTCCGAGACGTCAGCGCCGCAACATGTGAGGTCAACAGTCAATCACAACGCACTCAGAGACCGTATGCACCCTCCCGAACATCTCCGTTCCCCCGTCCCCCTCGATTTTCACCGGCGCAGCTGCCTTCGTATGCACGGAAATCGTTTTTTTCTTGGCGTGGTCGTCATCGGTTTCATGAGTGGGTGTGCAGGTATCGTAGTTACTGTGGCGGGGCCCTATTTTAACTGCGTAGACGCGCGCCTTACTTTACATTGTGTGTTGTCATCGATAGCGTATTTTGAGTAGTAGCGCATGGATCAAGTTGCCTCGTACGGGGTTCGTTGATTGTCGCCCCAAGGGGGACTTTCCACTGATACTCGCCTGGTGACGGAAGTTTAACGGAGTTACTAGGGAAAAGAGACGTGTTGTGATCATTCGTCTTGTGGCGCGACTTGATTTGACAGTTTGACAGCTGTAAGTCGACGTAGCAGGTTCAGTTTCATCACACGGTCCGGGTACTGTAGGCTGCAGACGACCGATGACGACCGCTTCTCCTCGCCTCGGCTTTAGTAGTGCTACGAACAAGTAATATTCAGTAGACGTCGCTGATCAATGATTAGAACCCTATGCGAATAAACCACTTTGTGCAGCGCAATGCCATCTCAATGCTCCAAGTGACTTTGACGTTTTCCCAGACTCGGGATTTGCCCGATCTGGGCATATGCTGTGCGCGTGGGAAAGCGCAACGAAGCGTAAAAATTACAGTCCATCTCGGAATACACTCGGTACAGTATGATTTGAACTATTGATTCGGTCCCGGGTCGCTTCTCTTTTCTCTTTGCCTGGCGCGCGGGATCCAATTTGCCCACAGAGGGTTATATCAATTACCCCCCCCCCCCCGCACTGCCGGACGCGCGGGAGGTTCTCTCTTATCGGAAGAGAACCGCCCCACGTTGGAGGCGCCCAAGGTGCAATCAAACGGCATCTAGTGATGATAAATCGGTGATTCTCTGTCACGCACAGCCTTGGGCGTGTGCGAAGACCTGATCTGGCCGTGTTGTCTGGGGTGTCTACCTGTATATAGGAGTGGCGCCTGCTTGTGCGCAGGAAGCGCCGTACCCCCAGATCACCCCCAGCTATCCCCCACCTAGTTGCTTGCCTGCCAAGATGGTCAATTTCCACGATCCCGGCGTTATCCTACAGGACTCCCGTGCGTACCACTTCCTGGCTTGGGTCTAGGGCCTAGGGCCTAGACAGTCCATTGAACTCGTTCTTTGCATTGGCAGTGTCGGTAGTGAAGCTCTGGCACACCATAGACGGCCTTTTCATGTGAGTCCTCGCAATGGTCTCCTTCTCCCAGCCGCGTTGGGGCACAACCTCATCCCCCCTATTCGCTTTTCTGCTCCAGATGGGAGTTCTTCATCACTCTCGAGTATGAATTGAGCGTCCTCCGAAGACGTCGCCCATACCAATGGCCAATCTGGGTTCGTCCCATGCCTTGTTTTTCCGGGTCCCCGATGCCCGCGGGGTCCAGTGCCTCATGTTAATCACCCCTCCGTGTAGGTTTACTCTCTGACACGCGTGTGTACCCTCGTTGCCGTAATTCTTAATATGCTCGGATTCGACGCCTCGAGTCCGATCAATTGTCATGTACGTATCATATCCGCCCTTCCTGCGCTCATGCTGATCTCGGTAAAGCTATGGATTATCTTCGAACTTGTGAGCCGTCTCTTTTCCGGCGCAGAGCGAGGGCTGAGGACCTCCCTCGTCCACTTTGGTAGATATTTGCCTATTTGGCATTCGCGGCCGCAACACTTCTGATCGTGCTTCGCATGTGCGTCCATCTTCCATATCTCCACGATGCATACACCTGCTCCACGAATTGAACGCTCATATCGTGATCGTCGCTACGTAGATATGCCATCTGGGATGGCAACAAAATTGCTGTGTCGATTGCGATGAGCGCCTGGCTCACCAACGTCGCATTCCTTATCCACGGTAAGTTTCCACCTCATTTTTTTCAGAGCTCAGAAAATTCATGGTCTCGGTTCTTTGTTTTGTATAGCAATCACGCAGGTGAGTTAACCTGTCCACCCTCCTAGGGTTGCCGACTCATTGTCTGCAGCTCCGCGCCGCATGGGTGCCTGTGCCAGGCGTCTGCGCAGTGCTAAATATCGGGAAAAGCAAAAATACCGTCATCGTCACGCTCATTACAGATGTGATCTTATGCCTTGTTATGCTTGTTGGCTTGCTTCGCCTGCGCCAACACGGCATCACCATGGTGGGCCTGTGGAATTTCCTCTGGAAGCAGGTAGGTCATGGGAGGTGTCTTTCCCCTCTCCGATCGCTCATACGTTTCCCATCTGAAAGGGTCTCATTTGGGTCTTCTTGGCCAGCGTCGTGCAGGTCGTCCCGACGGTCAGTCTGGTCACATCTCTAGATCTCTTACCTTTGTCTCACTGTCGTTTTTATACTGCAGGTGTTTATCAGCTTGAATTTGAACGGTAAGACACATTCATCGCTAGTCTGGTAACGAAGAATAACTTTTGATTTCGTTGGGAAAACCAGATCCTTTCGATCTCGTAGGTTTCCTTGGAGGTTTAATACTACACGTGTGTTTCTCACGCCGTCCCTACCATACAGATGTTCCAAACTCCCTCACTCATCGTGATGTCAATCGCTGCGACGCGGATGTATCGCTCTTTGACTGACTTTACGAGTACCTCTGGGCTGTATGTTCTCCCATTTCCGTTCTGCCCTCACACTAACCGCGGTCGTCTTCGCAGTCTATTCGATACCACTCAAACCCGGAGTGGACGCACGACTACTTCAGAACCCAAACGAATCTCCACAGCGCCGATCCCGCTCGACCGGATAGGGATGGAGGTAGCCGTGCACAGGTCCTACGAAGATGATTACCCGGCGGCGCACGCGGACCGATATAGCTCATATGTCAGCACGGATAGTCACTCGCAGGACAAGCCGCCCGCGCTGGACGCCGACAACGACCTCGAGAACGGCGTCAAGGTAGGATGAGCCCCCTAGTGGCAGAAAATATATTCATCACACCTGCGGCGCTGGACTTTCCCACGAACGTACTTGTCGTTTATGCAGAGCGGCGCTTAGTCGACCCACCTATGATCCGAGTCGTAGTAGTAGTTGTAGTAGTAACTTATTTCATTGATTCGTAGGAGAGGGCTTTCCCTTGGCGATGAGGGATTTTAGGTTCGTGGGTTCACCATCTGGGGAAACGCGGACAAGGATTGTTGTAACTTCCTTTTTGGTTAGCTCGTGGGACTGTCATCTAAAGTGTCTACTCATGTGATCATCAACTCGTGGAACAAAATAGCGCACCTCATCCCACCCCCTGCAAGAGCCATTACAGAAGCAGACTGAAGGTGCGGGCATTTCGGAGATAAGGGACGTAACTGGTTTGGTAATGGGGCTATGCACATTCACATGGTATAGCTAGTCCAGGCGATAGAGACGAATGGGGTCAACGCTGCATAGACCGTGATACGAAAGATCGAAGGGTGGCCTCATGGCCAGCAAAGCGAACTTCCTTAGGGGACTTTCAAAAGTTGGGGAGATCAAAGGGCTACCTGAGCTGGGCACGAGAGAGCAAGCCGCCCACACGACACCGCACGAGGTCCTGGCACGCCTCCTGGTCCTCAGGGAGAAATACGAGCGTGAATATTCAGTAATATTCCCAGCACACGGCTGGCCTGGTGATTGAAAACTCCCGCGCTTCGGCCGATTCTGGCCCTCTGGCTTTGCGACCTCGAATGGTTGCTCTCTGGACTCCATTCTAACTTTAGATCTATCTCGTTACTTAAGCACTTCCTGTATCCTTTCTAGTATAGTGTGACCCCTTCCTTGAATTCCCCAGCGTCTCGCACCCTCGCGCGCCCTGAGCGACTTCAAAGAGATGCGCCCCCGACCAAAGCGGACCCCTCTAGGAAATTAAGAGCCATGCAAAGGCCTGCACGACCAGCAGCGCGGCTTCACACACACCCGAACCCAAGGCAGTTCATATTGTTTGATCAGTGTCCCTACGCGCAGAAACAACCCAGCTCGTCACCGGGCCTGCGATATTTTTTCACCTTTGTGAGCGGCAGGAGCAAGGAGATGATATCGATCATGCTAGAGATGGAGTAAAGCCTGAGATAATAGACGGTTCGTGCGTGAAGGGGGAGAGTAAGGAGAAGGTGTACGAGTTTGGAAGAGGGTGTCGGTGTCGGAGGCCAGGAGGGCACTGCAGGACGTTGAGCACATAGAAGACTGACGACATTGAAGGTCGACGGGGGGGGAGGAAGTATGGGACTAAGAGTCGTCAATTTTCGGGCAGGTAGTATGGGATTGGCATTGACTATGGAGTGACGAAGGCTGTCGCGGCTCAGAGCGGCAGAGAGATTACCGTGACGGCAGAAAATGTCGATCTGACAACCCTATGCACCACACGGCCACAGCTCGGAGATGAAAGTCCTGGGACTTCAGGTGATCTGATTTGTATGGTATGGGTTTTTCACTAGATGCAAGACACCCGGAAGAACCCTGAGTGGGTAGGACTACTAGTGCTCAATTGCAAGCCCAGGCCTCGACCGCTTGACTCCGAGTCATGCGGACCGAGCGGACCGATGTTCACACGGGTCATCTGTTCTTTTTTTTTACATCCATTGTTTGTTGCGCGGCCTCTGCTTGCTAGGGCAAAGAGCGCGGCATTGGCACTGCGCTCCCACACACACTCCGGGCAGCCAAAACTGGAAACCCCTTTCGAAAGCCCAGGCTGCACTTTCCGACCCCGTGTAGACCCCATCAGCGAGGCCTTGTTGCCGTGGGACCCCTCCGCCATCCGAAGATCCGATAGCGGCAAAGTCTATGTATGAGCCGGTTAGCCTCGTCGAATACACTGGCAGTTCTCTGCCTATCCTTCTGTAAACGGCTCGTCTTATTCACGAGCACGAGGTTGGCGTTCCCTACTATGATAGTTCAATCAGTGCTACACTTCATGTTGTTGTTTCGGGAAAAGGCTCGATATTAGCTTTTACTTTTACTGTGCAGCGTCGTTGGCGTCATTGGTACTGTTACTCGGCCGCTACTATTTACCTTTCTCATACTACACCGTATACTACCGTACAGAACATCGTACCGTGCCATAGAGGCTCGAACTTGGGTCTTACGGATACAGTTTACGGTATCCCAGTCACCATACCAGTGACATGTTTTATTACTAGTATCCCACAATTCCATACCCGCGATATATACTACCTGGACAGCGTGTCGTCCAAAGCCCATGCTGCATATGTACTACCACCAACCACGCTCGGAAAAGACCTCCGCAACCTTACGCTGTCCGTGTGCTATGGCTTCTTGTCTCGGAGTCCGCCCACGGACGGACCGAGCATCCACATCTGCGCCACGCTCTACTAAGAGCAGACAAATATCCAAGTGCCCCCTCCCCGATCCGATATGCAATACGGTGAGCCCGGACCTGATTTTTGCGTTCACATCAGCACCATGGTCGAGCAGTAATTGCACAACATCCAGATGTCCAAATTGTGTCGCCTGAAGCAGCGGGGTCCAGCCGCCTCGAGTCCGCGAGTTCACGTTTGCACCGCGTTCGATCAGCAATTTTGCCACCTCCAGTCTTCCCTCGGCTGATGCGAGTTGCAATGCAGTGGAGCTCGTGCTGTTCCTTTCGTTGACATCTGAACCTTGATCAAGTAATGACTGCACCACGTCCAGCTGTCCGTTTTCTGACGCAGTGTGCAACGAGGGTGACTCGATACCGAGGGGTGCTACCTCTTCTCCGAGTTTCTGTGTCGGCCGAACAGCATTAGGGGGCTGAATTTGCGGTCGGACGATTGGCACTGCACCCGCCATGTGCCCGGATAAGAAATTCGCCACCTCGAGTTTCCCGGAGTCGAATGCCAGGTCCAACGGCGTCTTATTGTTGTCATTACATATATTAAAATCCGCGCCACTCTGGAGAAGGAGCTTCACGATGTCAAGATGGCCATTGCTTGCTGCTGTATGCAACGGAGTCCGACCTTCGTCGTCGGGGGAATCCGGGTCTGCACCGTTGTCAATTAAGAGCCGAACGACATCTAAATGACCTTCACCCGATGCTATATTCAGCGGGGTCAAGCCATCTAAGGATCGAGCGTTCACATCCGCGCCGTGCTGGATTAGTAGCCACGATATCTCCACCTTTCCGATAGAGGAAGCTAAGGCTAATGCTGTCCAGTGCGTTTCTGTTGTGCTTGTTGGAAGATCGACATCGGCGTCGTGCTCGAGTAACAGCCGTACAATCTCAGTGTGTCCTGCATCCGATGCCCAGTGCAATGGGTTGACCCCGTTACTATCCAGAGCATTTACATCGGCGCCACATCGAAGAAGTGAAGATGCGACATCCATGTCGCCAATTACTAGTGCCGTGGTCAATGAAGTCTGGTGATACCCTCCCCTAGCACAAATGTCCCCTGGGTAGGTCGAAATCAGGTGCTCCACGAGCCAGCGGAGACGACAATTTATCGCATAATATAATGGTGGTGCCTCTGGCCGAGAGGGGTGCTTCGTGGGCATCGATTCTCGCCAAGGGTCGTCGAGGTCGTATATCCAGATCCATGCAGAGAATGGTGGATTATCCGGGTCAAACAGCCGTTGTGTGGCCTCCAGGATCGTCAATGACACATCCTCGAACTGGCCGTGTTCAAACCAGTGTCGTGCCGCGTAATCAGCGAGCGGAAACTCCTTAATGCTCTCTTGGTCGATCCGCTCGTCGAGCTGGAGTAAGACCCCGAGGGAGGCCTGCGCGAGAGTGGCATGTGCCAAGTGAGGGATGATGTGATAGCAAGACACATCCTCGCTCGCGCCGACAAGCCGGTCCGATGTCAGGAATTCCTTCACAGAAAAGTGGGAAAATTGAACAATTCGAGACCCGTTCACATTGACGACCGTGATGAGACTCGAGCACGCCGAAAGTACAGCTTCTTCGGCATCGCCTAGTCGCCAGCCGACGTTGAACTGTGGGACAGCTCCTGGACCGAACCGGACCGCCAGAATCTCCGCAAGCTCCTCGACGCGAAGAGGTCTGACAGATACAGCGAGACATTGGAAGAGTCGGTGTGCGAACTGTCGCTTCACTTTATCAATCCGAAGTAACATGTGTTCGTATGTTTCGTCCAACGTCTCCGGTAGGTGGTCCAAAATACTATGGATACTTGCTGGGAAACATCGGCGCAAGATGTCCAACAAGCAGTAAACCCATCTGAACCTGCCGCATATATTAACCGACAGTCCATAAAAACCATAGGGGAAATTGCTCACATGCCGTCTGCTTTCTCCGAGAGTCTATCGATAACCAGCTGCCTGTTCTCTGGCTTCCATCTTCGCATATTCCGATCGGAGTGGACAACTGATTTGATATATCCTAAGATGTCTGCCATTTGTCCGCTTTCTTCGTGGAGTGAAATACGAAACGACGCCAAAGGTTCGAGAATGCACCGGATGTCGATCTCCGGGCGACTGGAAACGCATAGATGTACATTCGGAAGCTGCAAACCGACGAGATCCTCCAGGAACTGGAGTACATTTTCACGAGCGGTCGGCATGCCGGAGATGTTCGGAGATTCGTCGATAGCATCAATGATGATATACGTCGCTGGCTGTCCTGGCGCCTTGAGCATATCCGTAAGGCATTGGGAAAGTGCGCCATCCGAAGGCTGCTGGGCTCCTTCATCGTGGTTGAAATAGAAATTCGAGAAAATATCATGGCAAGCGTCAGATTTGGCACTGAGCTGAGAGAGGAGGGAGGAGAGTAGATCGCGTCGTTGTTGCTTGTGAGTGTCCCTGAAGTCGAAGAAAAAGTAGGCCATCATAACTAGTCCAGCCTTGCGGATCCTGTCGATTTCTCGGACGATCGTAGACCTGGAAGTGTGCGTGAATACCCACGACCGGAGGTGGTGAGGCACCACATACATCAGAATAGTTTTCCCGGAACCGGCTACAGAGGGGCAAATGGATCAGGATTGTCGCAAGATATTAATATTGGAAACCCACGCTTTCCCTGGATCCACAATAGGGAGCCCTTCGCATTCCACTCGGCGAAGGCGCTTCCTTCGCAGAACCACGTTGCAGTCCCGTCTTGATAGGCATCACGCGCAATATTGTAGTTGGATGACGGGTCTGGAGGGGAGAGCCAACTTCGGGACGCCTTTTGTAAGCGGTCACCTGCGACTGGCTTTAGTACCACAGGACCACAATGGTAGAACCGACGAATTACGAACGCTTGATCTTATTTATATCGCTCGAAATTTGCTGCATCATATCTACGAACATGATCAGCATCTGCGACGCCGATTCATCATGATAAATGGAATAAATGCTCACCCAAAGCCTTCCAGATGCTGTCCACGGATGTTTGACCATCTATCAACACAACTCCTCATTAGACCGTTTGTTGCCATCTGAGAATATTTGCGTACCATCTATTGCCACCTTGACGTTGTTCACAAGTCCGCAGACTACTTCGAATGTCTGGGTCATAGTCATCCGACCCTCCTCTTGGGTGAGACGATCTAGCCTGCGTAGGATGGCCTCTATCTCGCTTTCTCCCAGTAACTTCTTTGCGAATTTCTCTGCGCGGCATTGAGCCTTCGGTTGTCAAAGAGATGGGTTCACTTACTGAATCTTCCCTGCTTAATTTGTTTGGTAGCGAGAGCAAGCACGGAAAGTAGCTCGACCATCATTTTTACGCTTATCTCGGTCATGGAAGGAGTCAAGGGGAGATCGGTGTAGATTCGGAGGCGCTTGAGGAAATTTGCGAGGCATTCAAACAATTCGACGAGGGCATCGTAGCTCGAGCTGACGCCACTGGCTGCCTGAATCCAATTATGACGAGGCGATATGGTTGGAGAATGTGATGGGATACGTACTGCAATGAGGACATCGACTCCAGCAAAGACGGCCTTTGCTGGTTCGAACGGAACCTAGGAAGAGGATTGATGAAAATGAGTAAATGGAAAGAATTAGGATATTTGGGCTCACTAAGGAAATGGACGCGCCAAGAACAGCAGATAACGTATGGACGATCTGGACTACGATGCTGAGACAGTTGAGCAACTTGCGATTTCCATCACGGAAATCTTTGAAATTGTTAGCACCGTCTTCGAGTAGCTTAAGGACGTCATCGGGAGAGGCGCAAGATCGAATGGTGTCGGCAAGTGGGTATGTTGCGAGGTCTATGCCAACTTGGTTGGTGTAGTCGGCGAGAGCAGCATCAATGATGGGTTTAAATGATATTGAAGACATTTATTCACGGCCTCTCTCAGAGATGTGCTTGGGTGGTCGGTGAGTGCGGGAATGGGACTCAGTCCGTACTTAAGCTAGGGAAGGCTGCGGGCCCACATCAACACATCATGATTCACCGCCTGGATCGTGATGTGTGAGTTTATGAGATCATGGGATACACCCAAAGCTAGAGCTTGCTGTAGGTGTGTTTCATACATCATACGTTCATACTAGTACTAGTACGAAGTTCAACGGTGCCAGTGGTAGTACATGGTCAGTAACCAATAACAAGTACTAACGCATCAACCACACGCCTGATTAATATGATCGAACCTTATCACAATCTGATCATACACCTGTACAACAACTTCTTATTCTTGCCTTGATTCTTGCGAAGGCAGTTTCCCACAGGTGAGCGCGACAAGGAAGGATTGAGACAGTGTCACGGTCCGGACTCCCGGGAGAGACGGCACTGACGTCCCGGGGGTGTGGCTCATACAATGATAATCCCTTATCCCCTCTCCCGCACAACAATGTTCTCCGGCAAGTTCCAATCTGATGCCTTCCAGGAATCAAAGCTGATCTCGTAGCAGTCTCGAGTTTGAAAGAAAAGGCTTCTCAAGCTAAAACTGCTGGAACTAAATCATATAGTTCGGCGCGGGACAAGATCGCCTCATCTGGTGGCCCCTCCGCGGCTAAAGCAAAGCCTCCACCTCCACTACCCCAAAGGAAGGCATCTGGAAACCACAGGGGCGATTCTAGAGCAGTGGGCTTGCATACTTCATCCTCCGATGTCCCCGATAGGGCCACAGATGTCGATAGGATCGACTGGGCGAACCTTTCTCATGCAGACAAGCAAGTCTTCTTTACATGGCTCGACGAATTCTTCGCCCGCTACTTAGACCAGCCCCGGCCTTCTGTACGTGTTTCTCCTCCCGTAGATCGACCGAACACATCTACGCCGTCGCCGTCACCGCGGTCCTCCCCGTCTCTCCCCCCTCGTAGAGATAGCCCTCAGGCGGGCCAGAATACAGGTCCCGACCACGTGAACGTCACTACAGCCGCCCCAGCGGTTCGCCGTCGGAACCTTCCTCCCGTGTTGTCTCAGCATGGACCTGTACGTCCCTTCTGTACTACATGTACACTATCATTGAGATTATCGCAGCCGAAGATCAATTTCTCAACCAAACCCTCAGCACCTACAGAATTCGAGTCGCCAATATCGGCTCAGCCACAACCACATTCTGCAGATTCAGGTTTGTCAACATCGAGACTTTATTTGATATTTGTTTCTGAAACGAAATATCTGTGGTAGCCGACCTTCAGATGTCATTCCCCCCACCTGCTGAAAACGGCTCCGCTGCTGCCGATCTCGCATGGTACATGCTCCCCTCCACGCCTTGGGACACCGACTGGTATGCCTGCGATTCGCCGATCCCACCGCACCTCAATGGATCGCCGGAGATCCGCTTCGCGGGCGCCTTCGTCTCGGACGGGAATTCCAAGACGGCGCGTGGCGTGATGCTCTTCTCAGACTTTAGCATGTGCTGGTACTCCGTATCGTACGGCAGCGGGACTCCCGTTCGCTGGGCGCGTTTCCGGCCATGCCCGGAGCCAATGGCCGCCGCTGCGTTGCAGCGCGCAGCACAGACACATGGCACGGCGGTGGCGGCGTTCGCCGTGAGCGCAGAGGCGTCAGGACGGCCCGTCGCACGCGGCGAGTGCTGGGATATCGCCCATGAGGCGCTCCTCCACGCCGCGACCCTCTGCGCGCCGCATGACGCCCCGGTCCTAAGCACCTCGCGCGCGCACGGGCACCTGCTCTTCTGTGGGCGGCCTGGAGTCGGCCGGTGGCGCGGTGGGGACGACCGCCTGCGAGCAGGAGATGTTGTTGAATGGCGGTCGGTTCGCATCGGTGCGGCGCAGTTTGGGGCATTCGCAATCCTGGGAGACCCGGACCATACTGCGGTCCTTGTGGAGGACACCGTGCCCCACTGTGCCGTTGCGGATGGCGAGAGCGTGCGGCCAGGTGATGTCGGCGTCCTGACGGTGGTGGAACAGACAGCGGGACGCGCGCCGAGACGCGCGTCGTATGATCTCGCCAAGCTGCAGGAAGGGGAAGTGTGGGTATACCGTCCGATTGGGATGGTGGAGTATCTCGGCTCGACGTTGAGCATCGACATACCTTCAGCGCTTGAGACTTATGCGCTCTAGAACTAGATCTGGAATGACTGTGTATCTATCACACGATAACAGTTGCAGTAATTTCCTGGTAATACAATGCGAGTATCTACCTCGACCCCGGAGCATGCACGTGTAACTCCTACCTTACTTTTTCTTGTCTTTAATACTCGCGGTCTCTATCCAATTTTTTGGTACTCCCAAACTATCAAGCAGCTCTAGAACCACCCGTGTCTGTTTTCCCTGAACCATCACCTCCTGCCCCCCGCCCGCCACTAGCGATACTTTGTGTACACGACATCAGAAAATGACATCAGTTTTCTGGATTCAGAAAGAGCATGGCCTACCCCAAGTCGAAGACGCACAGCGCACTCGCAGCGCTTCAGCCAGAGCATCCGCTGAGATGTGGAATGGTTCAAACCCTGTGATGTGTGTGCAGGCCCTGCCGCCGCGGCCCTGCCTATCCTTGCCGCCGCGGCCTTTCCTTTCCTTGCTACGCAAACCCTGCTTGGCCTTGCCACGGCGGCCTTGCCTTGCCTTGGCAGTCACTGTAATTGAGCGCAGCGCACCCTTTTTGACGATAGACTCGTCCCCGGAGACCGCGATACGGTACAATGGCTGCATATTTTTGCACAAGCTGCCCAGTGCTTCATCATGCTTCGCAAATTCTGGGGCGGGGGTAGTGCCCTTGGCGTTAGGAGGACCGTAGAGCGCGGTAGCCAAGACCGGGTCCGATCTGATGTTGATGAACTGCTGCCGAAAGCGGTTGACTAGAGCGTGCTTCTCGACGTATGTGAACAAGGCGGATTTGATATCCGCGAGCGGATACAAGGCTGATGTGCTATGGTGGTTGTAAATCCTTCATTAGCAGAGAGATGGAGCAACGGCAGAAACCTTACTCGAGTCCGAGATCTTCAAACAGCGGTAACGCACCAAGGTGCGGCTTCCACAACTCCGTCACTATGATGGCCTTTTCTGCTTTAGCAGCTTCAGCCGCCTGCTGTGCTTCACGCTCCCCGGCACGTCGTCTCCGCTCATCTTCCTCCCCAACTGTGCGATGACGTCGATGCGTAATAACGTCTGCGTGTCTCGGGAACACTACAGCTACCTGCACTTCGGGCCGGGCATGTTTCAATTTGAGTAGCCCCTCCTTCTCCGACGCACGTAAAAAGGCGGAGAGCGACTTGAACGTGGAACGCTTGATGTCAACGGGTGTGGTAGCGGTCCGTGAGAACGGGCGCGCAGGGAGGATGTGTGCCGTGTACAAAGTAGTCGTGGGCATCGGAAATGCTGAATTTGGGAGGGAAGCAAGGGTCGTTCGGAGGGCTTGCAAGAGCGCCGCGCGTAGATCAGTGGACACTTCTGGACAATCGGTTAATATCGTGAGGAACAAAGGGCACGGTGAGCACCGGCACTATACCTTCTGGCGTGAGCTTCTCTATCACCTCGATTTTTACGGGACTGTCCTGTGTCACGGCGGGAGCACTCTCTGAAGACTCTTGGTCTGCGCCGGGCCGTGGTGCTTCCGCCCCGCCCCCACTTCTGTCTGCACCACCACCGTCATCACCCACGCCGCCTGCTGCCCCCACTACAGGGACGAGATCAGGTTGCTCGCCCTGGGATCCGAGAGACCACAGGTGGTCCTTCCAGGTATGCAGTACGACGACCGCCTTCCCTTTACTCGCGCTGTTGTTACTGATCCTGTCTGCATCGATGGCCATGCGGCCCACAGCCAGGGGCGGTCCTCGTGCGTCGCGCGCAAACTGCGCGACGCCGACAAGGGCGCCGGTCGGTGCGTGCGACGGTGCCTGCACGACTGCTCAAGGGAAAATAAATGGGGCTCAGGACTCGGCATGTGAATTCAGTGGGGGGGATCTCGCGAACCGCTGTGTACCATGATGTCTGCGCCGCCAACGAGGACAGGAATGACGGCAGCGCCGGTAGTGAGCACCGGGAGCAGCGTTGGGTATATCCGGAGTGTGTATACTAGGATCGGATCGATCAACCGATGGACGTATGTCAGTGGGGGTGGGGGTGAAGTCAACGGGCGAACCTGTGGGGGTCGGCCCATCAAACGATGAACCCGAGTCTTTCCCAACACCGAACCACAACGGGTCTCCGTCCACTGACACGTAGAGGACCTGTAAGAGGAGCAATGGAACGCGGCAAACAATCAAATCACATCGTCCTCTCATCGGGGCGATCTACAGAGGGCACGTACTCCGGGTGTGCCATTGTATGCTCTAAATTTTCGTACGAGAAGACCATCTGGCACGAGCATGTCGGCAATTTCAGCAGCCAGCTGGAACCGCTCGATCGTGCGCGCTTTGAATTTGCGCCTGTCTGACGATCTAAGAGGGGCTGGAAAGTCGAATCCGTAAGATGCAGCTCAACTAGAATGACTGTGACTCCCGAATCTACCGAATGTCTTAATGTCCGCAAATGGTTTCTTGAACATCTGTGCGAGTCGTGGCTGGGAGAAGCGATGGTGAGACGGCGTCTTTCACTGGCATTTCAAGAACTCTCCCAGCGCTAGACCAGTGATCATCTTTTTACGACAGAAGGACACAGCTGCCTTTTAATCACCACCAACCAGTAGTCCCCATGGGCCTATTGGCCCATTTCCGTTTCCTTGTTGCGCTCTCCTTGGCCAGCATCACCTCCGGCACCACTCGCGCTCTCAAACCGCGCCAGGTCATTGAGCCCCCAGACAACTGGGTCAATCTAGGTGGCGCGCCACGATCTTCCCACATCTTCCCGCTACGCATCGTGCTTCTCCTCACGCGCTTCTCTGAACTCGAGCAGCACCTCTCGGAGGTTAGTGATCCGTTTCATCCAAGTTATGGGAAACGCCTACCGAAGGAAGACGTCAAGGCGCTTGCGGCGCTGCCTGTAAGCAGCGGCGATGCGGTCCTTGAATGGCTAGAAAGTCATGGAGTCCAGAAGGAGGCATGTCACATGTCGCCTGCTGGCGATTGGGTGACCTGTTGCGCAGGTGGAATCGGCCACCATGCCTCGTTTTTGCGAAGTCCAACTCAATGCACGTTCTAGGAATTCCGCATGTGGAAGCACGTCGAGGACGTTGACGACCTCGTGCGCACAGCCTGCTCCCACTGGCACACCTCGACAGGCATATCGTACTTATACAGCCGATGACGATATTGAATCGTGCCAAGGCACAACATACCACTTCATAGATCTTGACTCTAATACGGCTTCGTCCCAATCCTCATCTGCAAAGATCACCGTGCCTCTGTCTGGGGTGACAGTCGACGTGAGCTGCAACAAGTTGATCACGGTCTCGTGTTTCAAGCAGCTTTACAACGCGGTTGATTACGTTCCCAGAGCCGCAGATAAGAACGCGATCGGGCTTATTGGAGCAATTTGCTAACTTTAGTGATTTGAAACTGTTCTACGCAGATCAAACCCCAGTCAGCAGCGGTCAATACGTTGTTTAATATCGTGCTCATCAACGGTGTGTATTGCACTGCCCCTTCGCCCCGTCTTTTGGAGATCGGCTATCTGGTTTTAAAGTGGTCTAAATAACCAAACTTTGGCTAAGGCTATAACTAAGGCCGATTTAGACGTGCAGTTTACTCTCATCCCCAACTCCTGGTACATTTCATTCGACCAGTGGGAAGGCGCCATTCATCAAAGATGTCTCCACACCAAATTCCACGAACGAAACTTATGGAGATGTTTCGGATCAAGCACGAGCAAGCCGAGCCTGCCGTCACAATTCACAAAGGCGACGCACACATACCACTTCCTCCTCGCTACCTCGATTCCTTATCGCGTTCGGTTTCGGCTTCGGGCTCCCTTGTCTCCACTTCATATGACTTGACGTTACGACTTTCTGTCTCGATTGTTCCCCCATGACCCTGCGTCTTGACGGCGTGTTCTTTGGACCGTGAATGTCAATCAAATTGTTCTCGATTCACGTCCGACTGCTCATTTTCCCTCACGCTCATAAGCCTCTTCTCTTCCAACTCAACTCACATTCTCGACTTGTCTCGGCGCCTGCGGTTCCGTGTAACGCATAATCTCGTTACATCCTCATTATTTACATCTACAGAACACTTGCGGCCGAGTTGACGTTTTTTACAAAAAGAGAAATCCTAATTTATATACCACACACATGTTGCGAGGATGCAGTCACCTCATGGAAGTGTTTACGCTTAGTATGTAAACGTATCAGAACGAATCCTTGTGAGCCTGAGATCCCTCTCGTAGTTGAATCCGCCCACCAGGCCGCTCGCCCTGGCTCGCGTTTCGCAACCTTAGGTTCTGGTCAAGGGTATGGCATTAATATTGACTATGGAGTAGCTATTGCAGCTCAGAGCGGTAGAGAGCTTAGGGTTTACGGAACATATTGATTTGACAACCTCATGTATCACACAGCCACAGCTCCGAGTCATCCTAAGTTTTGTGATGGCCCTGGGTTTTGAGGTGATATGATTTGCATGGGTTTTCACTAGATGTAAGACACTCGAGTCAGGAAGGCACCTTGAGACGTGGGGAAGTGACTGCTGGCATGTGACTGAGTGGGGTGACTTGGCGCCCTCGACCGCCTGCGGCCCTGACCATCTCAGACGTTCACTGGCACGGGTCATCTTATTGGCGAGGTTGACTGCAGGTTCCCTCATTCAATTAACTTACTGCCATACAGTACTTCGAGTCGTTGTCTCGGGAAAAAGGGCATATTTGATATTTCCTTTACCCTTTTCTGAAAATTCACCTTTAGTTCGCATAATTCGTGTCATCGGCGCTCTGATTCGGCCACCACTGTTTCCTTTTACCACGCCGTCCATCCGTCACGGTATACGGCCGTACAGAACACCGCACCGCGGGCGGCACCATCGAGGCTCAAACTTGAGTCTTACGAGTACGGTTTATGGTATCCCTGTCACCGTACTAGTGCAATGTTCTACAGTTTCTACTACTAGTACTCTACATGCCCACACCCGCAATAAATCTACCCGGGCTGTGTGTCTCCCAATGCGCATGCTTCATCCTGCACGACCAGCAGCGCGGCTTCACACATACCCGAACCCAAGGCAGTTCGTATTGTTTGATCAGTGTCCCTACGCGCAGAAACAACCCAGCTCGTCACTGGACCTGCGATATTTTTTCACCTTTGTGAGCGGCAGGAGCAAGGAGATGATATCGATCATGCTAGAGGTGGAGGAAAGCCTAAGATAATAGACGGTTCGTGCGTGAAGGGGGAGAGTGAGGAGAAGGTGTACGAGCTTGGAAGTGGGTGTCGGTGTCAGAGGCATGGAGGGCACTGCAGGACGTTGAGCACATAGAAGGCTGACGACATCGAAGGTCGACGGGGGGTCAGGGAGTAGAGGACTAAGAGTCGTCAAGTCTCGGGCAGGTAGTATGGGACTGGCAATGACCATGGAGTGGCTCAGGCTGTCGCGACTCAGAGCGGCAGAGAGATTACGAGTTACCGTGACGGCGGAAAATGTCGATCTGACAACCCTATGCGCCACACAGCCACAGCTCGGAGGTGAAAGTCCTGGGTCTTCAGGTGATCTGATTTGTATGGTATGGCTTTGCACTAGATGCAAGACACCTGGGTCAGGAAGAACCCTGAGTGGGTAGTACTACTAGTGCCCAATTGCAAGCCCAGGCCTCGACCGCTTGACTCCGAGTCATGCGGACCGATGTTCACACGGATCATCTTTTTTTTTTTTTTGCATCCATTGTTTGTTGCGTCGCCTCTGCTTGCTAGGGCAAAGAGCGCAGCATTGGCACTGCGCTCCCACACACACTCCGGGTAGCCAAAACTGGAAACCCCTTTTGAGGGCCCAGGCTGCACTTATTAAATCCTAGACGTTCCCACTCTTCGGCTTTCACAGCACTTTCCGACCCCGTGTAGACCCCATCAGCGAGGCCTTGTTGCTATGGGACCCCCCGCCATCCGAAGATCCGATAGCGGCAAAGTCTATGTATGAGCCAGTTATCCTCGTCGAATACAGTTCTCTGCCCATCCTCCTGTAAACGGCTCGTCTTATCCACGACGTTGGCTTTCCCTACTATGATAGTTCAATCAGTGCTACACTTCAAGCTGTTGTTTCGGGAAAAGGCTTGATATTAACTTTTACTTTTATTGTGGAGCGTCATTGGTGTCATCAGTGCTGTTACTCGGTGACTACTATTTCCCTTTCCCATACTACACCGTATACTACCGTACAGAACATCGTACCGTGCCATAGAGGCTCGAACTTGAGTCTTACGGATACAGTTTACGGTATACTAGTCACCATATCAGTGGCATGTTCTATTACTAGTATTCCACAATTCCATACCCGCAATATATACTACCTGGACAGCGTGTCGTCCAAAGCCCATGCTGCGTATGTACTACCACCAACCACGCTCAGAAAAGACCTCCGCAACATTACGCCGTCCACTTGCTATGGCTTCTTGTCTTGGAGTCCGCCCATGGACGGACCGAGCATCCACATCTGCGCCACGCTCTACTAAGAGCAGGCAAATATCCAAGTGCCCCAGACCCGATCCGAGATGCAATACGGTGAGCCCGGACCTGATTTTTGCGTTCACATCAGCACCATGGTCGAGCAGTAATTGCGCAACATCCAGATGTCCAAATTGTGTCGCCTGAAGCAGCGGGGTCCAGCCGCCTCGAGTCCGCGAGTTCACGTTTGCACCGCGTTCGATCAGCAATTTTGCCACCTCCAGTCTTCCCTGGGCTGATGCGCCTTGCAATGCAGTAGAGCGATCATGGGCCCTTTCGTCGACATCTGAGCCTTGGTCAAGTAATGACTGCACCACGTCCAGCTGTCCGTTTGCTGACGCAGTGTGCAACAACGGTTCCTCGATACGGGGGGGTGTTACCTCTTCTCCAAGTTTCCGTGCAGGCTGAACAACATTGGGGGGCCGATTTCGCGGTCGGACGATTGGCGCTGCACCCGCCATGTGTTCGGATAGGAAGTTCGCTACCTCGAGTTTCCCGGAGTCGAATGCCAGATCCGACGGCGTCTTATTGTCGTCATTACATATGTTGAAATCGGCACCACTCTCGAGAAGGAGCTCCACGATGTCGAGGTGGCCATTGCTTGCTGCTGAGTGCAACGGGGTCCTACCTTTGTTGTTGGGAGGATCTGGGTCTGCACCATTGTCAATTAAGAGCCGAACGGCATCCAAATGACCGTTGTCCGATGCTATATTCAATGGGGTCCAGCCATCTGAGGTTTGAGAGTTCACATCCGCCCCGCCCTGGATTAATAGCCGTGATATCTCCACATGTCCGGCAGAGGAAGCGGCGCATAATGGAGTCGAGTGATCTGCTGTTGGAAGATCGACATTCGCATTGTGGTCGAGTAACAACCGTACAATGTCAGCACGTCCGACTTTCGATGCCCAGAACAGCAAGCTTAGCCCATTAATATTCGGAGCATTTATATCAGCGCCACATCGAAGAAGCAATAATGCCACATCGATGTCGCCAATCACTAGTGCCGCGATCAATGAAGTCTGGTGGTACCCTCCCCTGGCACCAACATCCTCTGGGTAGGTCGAAATCAGGTGCTCCACGAGCCAGCGGAGACGACAATGTATCGCGTAATATAATGGTGGTGCCTCTGGCCGAGAGGGGTGCTTCGTGGGCATGGATTCTCGCCAAGGGTCGTCGAGGTCATATATCCAGATCCATGCAGAGAATGGTGGATTGTCCGGGTCAAACAGCCGTTGTGTGGCCTCCAGGATCGTCAATGACACATTCTCGAACTGGCCGTGTTCAAACCAGTGTCGTGCCGCGTAATCAGCGAGCGGAAACTCCCTAATGCTCTCTTGGTCGATGCACTCGTCGAGCTGGAGTAAGACCCCGAGGGAGGCTTGCGCGAGAGTGGAATGTGCCAAGTGAGGGACGATGTGATAACAAGACAGATCCTCGCTCGCGCCGACAAGCCGGTCCGATGTCAGGAATTCCTTCACGGAAAAGTGGGAAAATTGAACGATTCGAGACCCGTTCACATTGACGACCGTGATGAGACTCGAGCACGCCGAAAGTACAGCTTCTTCGGCATCGCCTAGTCGCCAGCCCACGTTGAACTGTGGGACAGCTCCTGGACCGAACCGGACTGCCAGAATCTCTGCAAGCTCCTCAACGCGAAGAGGTCTGACAGATACGGCGAGACATTGGAAGAGTCGGTGTGCGAACTGTCGCTTGACTTTATCGATCCGAAGTAACATGTGTTCGTATGTTTCGTCCAACGTCTCCGGTAAGTGGTCCAAAATACTATGTATACTTGCGGGGAAACATCGGCGCAAGATGTCCAACAAGCAGTAAACCCATCTGAACCTGTCGCATATATTAAGCAACAGTCCAAGAAAACCATAGAAAGAATAACTCACATGCCGTCTGCTTTCTCCGAGAGTCTATCGATAACCAGCTGCCTGTTCTCTGGCTTCCATCTTCGCATATTCCGATCGGAGTGGACCACTGATTTGATATACCCTAAGATGTCTGCCATTTGTCCGCTTTCTTCGTGGAGTGAAATACGAAACGACGCCAAAGGTTCGAGAATGCACCGGATGTCGATCTCCGGGCGACTGGAAACGCATAGATGTACATTCGGAAGCTGCAAATCGACGAGATCCTCCAGGAACTGGAGTACATTTTCTCGAGCGGTCGGCATGCCGGAGATGTTCGGGGATTCGTCGATAGCATCAATGATGATATACGTCGCTGGCTGTCCTGGGAGCTTGAGCATGTCCGTCAGGCATTGGGAAAGTGCGCCATCCGAAGGCTGCTGGGCTCCTTCATCGTGGTTGAAATAGAAATTCGAGAAAATATCATGGCAAGCGTCAGACCTGGCACTGAGCTGGGAGAGGAGGGAGGAGAGTAGATCGCGTCGTTGTTGCTTGTGAGTGTCCCTGAAGTCGAAGAAAAAGTAGGCCATCATAACTAGTCCAGCCTTGCGGATCCTGTCTATTTCTCGGACGATCGTAGACCTGGAAGTGTGCGTGAATACCCACGATCGGAGGTGGTGGGGCACCACATACATCAGAATAGTTTTCCCGGAACCGGCTACAGAGGGGGAAATGAATCAGGATTGTCGCAAGATATTAATATTGGAACCCACGCTTTCCCTGGATCCACAACAGGGAGCCCTTCGCATTCCACTCGGCGAAGGTGCTTCCTTCGCAGAACCACGTTGCAGTCCCATCTTGATAGGCATCACGCGCAATGTTGTAGTTGGATGATGGGTCTGAAGGGGAGAGCCAACTTCGGGACGCCTTTTGCAAGCGGTCACCTGCGACTGGCTTTAGTACCACAGGACCACAATGGTAGAACCGACGAATAACGAACGCTTGATCTTATTTATATCGCTCGAAATTTGCTGCATCATATCTACGAACATGATCAGCATCTGCGACGCCGATTCATCATGATAAATGAAATAAATGCTCACCCAAAGCCTTCCATATCCCGTCCACGGATGTTTTGCCATCTATCAACACAACTCCTCATTAGACCGTCTATTGACATTTGAGAAGCTTTGCATACCATAGATGACAACCTTGACGCTATTCACAAGTCCGCAGACTACTTCGAATGTCTGGGTCATAGTCATCCGACCCTCCTCTTGGGTGAGACGATCTAGCCTGCGTAGGATGGCCTCTATCTCGCTTTCTCCCAGTAACTTCTTTGCGAATTTCTCTGCGCGGCATTGAGCCTTCTGTTGTCAAATAGATGGGTACACTTACTGAATCTTCCCTGCTTAATTTGTTTGGTAGCGAGAGCAAGCACGGAAAGTAGCTCGACCATCATTTTTACGCTTATCTCGGTCATGGAAGGAGTCAAGGGGAGATCAGTGTATATTCGGAGGCGCTTGAGAAAATTTGCGAGGCATTCAAACAATTCGACGAGGGCATCGTAGCTCGAGCTGACGCCACTGGCTGCCTGAATCCAATTATGACGAGGCGATATGGTTGGAGAATGTGACGGGATACGTACTGCAATGAGGACATCGACTCCAGCAAAGACTGCCTTTGCTGGTTCGAACGGAACCTAGGAAGAGGATTGATGAAAATGAGTAAATGGAAAGAATTAGGATATTTCTGCTCACTAAGGAGATGGACGCGCCAAGAACCGCAGATAAGGTGTGGAGGATCTGGACTACGGGGCTGAGACAGTTGAGCAACTTGCGATTTCCATCACGGAAATCTTTGAACTTGTTAGCACCGTCTTCGAGTAGCTTAAGGACGTCATCGGGAGAGGCGCAAGATCGAATGGTGTCGGCAAGTGGGTATGTTGCGAGGTCTATGCCAACTTGGTTGGTGTAGTCGGCGAGAGCAGCATCAAGGATTGGTTTAAATGATATTGAAGGCATTTGTTCACGGCCTCGGCCTCTCTCAGAGATGTGCTTGGGTGGTCAGTGAGTGCGGGAATGCCAGTGGGACTCGGTCCGTACTTAAGCTAGGGAAGGCCGCGGGCCCATATCAACACATCGTGATTTACCGCCCGGATCGCGATGTGTGTGTTGATGAGATCATGAAATACACCCAAAGCTAGAGCCTGCTGTAGGTGTGTTTCATACATCATACGTTCATACTAGTACGAAGTTCAACGGTGCCAGTGGTAGTACGAGGTCAGCAACCAATGAGAAGTACTAACACATCAATCACACGCCTGGTTAATAGTATCAAATCATATCACGGTCTGATCATACACCTGTACATCAGCTTCTTATTCTTGCCTTGATTCTTGCGAAGGCAGTTTCCCACAGGTGAGGGCGACAAAGAAGGGATTGAGACAGCGTCACGGTCCGGACTCCCGGGGGAGATGGAACTGATGGCCCGGGGTTGTGGCCCGTACAATGATAATCCCTCATCCCCTCTCCCCCACACAACAATGTTCTCCGGCAAGTTCCAATCTGATGACCTCCAGGAATCCAATCTGATCTCGTAGCAGTTTCCAGTTTGAAAGAAAAAGCTTCTCAGGTTAAAACTGCTGGAGCCAAATCATATAGTTCGGCGCGTGACAAGATCGCCTCATCTGGTGGCCCCTCCACGGCTAAAGCAAAGCCTCCCCCACCGCCACCGCCGAGGAAGGCATCTGGAAACCAAAGAGACGAACTGAGGACGGTGGGATTGCATACTTCATCTTCCGACGTCTCCGATGGGACCGCAGACGTCGATAGGATTGACTGGGCGAACCTTTCACATGAAGACAAGCAAGTCTTCTTTACATGGCTTGATGAATTCTTCGCCCGCTATTTAGACCAATCCCAGCCTTTTGTACGTGTTTCTCCTCCCGTTGATGGATCAAGCACATCTACGCCGTCGCCGTCGCCGCGACCCTCCCCGTCTCTCCCGCCTCGCAGAGATAGCCATCAGGCGAGTCAGAATACAGGTTCCGACCACCTGAACGTCACTCCCGCCGCCCCAGCGGTTGGCCGTCGGAACCTTCCTCCCGTGTTGTCTCAGCGTGGACCTGTACGTCCCTTCTGTACTGCATCTACACTGCCATTGAGATTATCGCAGCCGAAGATCAATCTCTCAACGAGACCCCCAGCACCTACCGAATTTGCGTCACCGATACCTCCTCAGCCACACCCACATTCTGCTGATTCAGGTTCGTGAATATCGAGACTTTATTTGATATTTGTTTCTGAAACGAAATATCTGTGGTAGCCGACCTTCAGATGTCATTCCCCCCGCCTGCTGAAAACGGCTCCGCTGCTGCCGATCTCGCATGGTACATGCTCCCCTCCACGCCTTGGGACACCGACTGGTATGCCTCCGACTCGCCGATCCCACTGCACCTCAATGGATCGCCCGAGATCCGCTTCGCGGGCGCCTTCGTCTCGGACGGGCGTTCGAAGACGGCACGTGGCGTGATGCTCTTCTCAGACTTTAGCATGTGCTGGTACTCCGTAACGTACGGCAGCGGGACTCCCGTTCGCTGGGCGCGTTTCCGGCCATGCCCGGAGCCAATGCCCGCCGCTGCGTTGCAGCGCGCAGCACAGACACATGGGACGGCGGCGGCGGCGTTCGCCGTGAGCGCAGAGGCGTCAGGACGGCCCGTCGCACGCGGCGAGTGCTGGGATATCGCCCACGAGGCGCTCCTGCACGCGGCGACCCTCTGCGCGCCGCATGACGCCCCGGTCCTGAGTACCTCGCGCGCGCACGGGCACCTGCTCTTCTGTGGGCGACCTGGAGTCGGCCGGTGGCGCGGCGGGGACGACCGCCTGCGAGCAGGAGACGTTGTTGAATGGCGGTCTGTGCGCATCGGCGCGGCGCAGTTCGGGGCGTTCGCGATCCTGGGAGACCCAGACCATACTGCGGTCCTTGTAGAGGACACTGTGCCCCGCTGTGCCGTTGCGGATGGCGAGGGCGTGCGGCCGAGTGACGTTGGCATCCTGACAGTGGTGGAACAGACCGCGGGACGCGCGCCGAGACGCGCGTCGTATGATCTTGCCAAGCTGCAGGAGGGGGAGGTCTGGGTATACCGTCCGATTGGGATGGTGGAGTATCTCGGCTCGACGTTGAGCATCGACATACCTTCAGCGCTTGAGACTTATGCTCTCTAGAACTTAATCCGGCGTAATTGTGTATCACGCACGACAACGGTTACGATAATTTCCTGGTAATACAGTGCGAGTATCTACCTCGACCCCGAACATGTACATGTGACACCTACCTTACCTTTTCTTGTCTTTAGTACCCGCTGTCTCTATCCAATTTCTTGGTACCCCCAAGCTGTCAAGCAGCTCTAGCACCGCTGTGTCTGTTTCCCCTGAAACATCCCCTCTTGTCCCCCGCTAGCCACCAGCGATACTTTGTGTACGACATCAGAAAGTGATAGCAGTTTGCTGGATTCACAAATGGCGTAACATACCCCAAGTCGAAGACGCACAGCGCACTTGCAGAGCTTCAGCCAGGGCATCCATCTGCCGAGAGGTGGAATAATACTTCAAACCGTTTGATATGCGTGCAGGCCTTGGCGTGGCGGCCCTGCCTATCCTTGCCCCCGCCGCCTTACCTTGCTTTACTAAGGAGACCCTACCTGGCCTTGGCGGTCACCATAATTGAGCGCAGAGCACCCTTTTTGATGATAGACTAGTCGCCGGAGACCGTGATTCGGTACAATGGCTGCATGTATTTGCACAAGCCGCTCAGGGCTTCATCCTGCTTTGCAAATTCTAGGGTGGAGGTAGTACCCTTGGCGTTCGAAGGACCATAGAGCGCGGTAGCCAAGACCGGGTCCGATCTGATGTTGACGAACTGCTGCTCGAAACGGTTGACTAGATCGTGCTTCTCGACGTACGTGATCAATGCGGATACAAGGACGTTATGCTACCGTGGTTGTAAAAGCATTCGCCAGTAGAGTGAGAATGAGATAGCGGCGGCACCTTACTCGTGTCCGAGGTCTTTGAACAGAGGCGTGTCAAGGTGCGGCTTCCACAACTCCGTCACTGTGATAGCCTTTCCAGCGTTCGCGGCTTCTGCCGCCTGCCGCGCTTCACGCTGCTCCGCTTGTCGCCTCCGCTCATCTTCCTCCCCAATTGTGCGATGATGTTGGTGCACAACAACATCTGCATGTGTCGGAACACCCCGGTAACCTGCACATCCGGCAGGGCGTCCTTCAGCTTGAGTAGGCCCCCCTTTTCCGACGCGCGCAAAAAGACAGAGAGCGACTCGAACGCGGAGTACTTGATGTCGATGGGGGTGGTAGCGGTCTGTGAGAATCTGCGCGCGGGGAGGACGTGTGCCGTGTACAGGGCGGTCGTGGGCATCGAAAATGCAGAATTTGGGAGAGTGGCAAGGGTCGTTCGGAGGGCTTATGGGAGCGCAGCGTGCAGACGAGTGGAAGCTTCTGATCAATCGGACCACGTCATGAAGGACAAATGGAACAACGAACACTGGCACGGTACCTTCCGGTGTGAGTTTCTCTATCTCCTCGACATTGGCGGTTCCGCCTTGCATCACGGTGGGAGCATTATCCACTGGTTCTCGGGGCGCGCAGGGCCGCGGTGCGCATGCGCCGCCTCCGTTGCAGTCTGTACTACCAATTTCGTCGCCCGCGCCGTCCGTCGCCTCGCCGCCCGCTGCTGCCGCCACCACTGGGAGTGCACCAGGCGGCCCGCACTTAGATCCGAGGGCCCACAGGTGGCCCTTCCGCGTATGCAGCACGACGATCGCCTTCCACTTATTCACGCCGTTATTGTCGATCTTGTCCGCGTCGACTGCCATGCGGTCCACCGCGAGGCGCGGCTCCCGGGTGTCACACGCAAATTGTGCGACACTGACGGGGGCGCCGGCCAGTGCATGTGCCGGCGTCTGCACGACTGCGTAAGGGAAATAAATGGGAATGTGAATGGAGGGGGATCTCGCACCCTGCTAGGTACCATGAGGTCTGCGCCGCTGATGAGGACGCGGATGACGGCGGCGGCGGCGGCGAGCACCGGGAGTAGCGTCCGGTGTTTTCCAGAATGGGTTTACTGGAGTCCGATCGATAGGTCGATAGATGTACGTCAGTGATCGTGGACCAATCGTGGTGAGATTAGAGGGCGCACCTATGGGGTTCAGCTCATCAAACGACGAACTCGAGCCCTTCCCAACACTGTACCAGAGTGGATTGCCGCCTCCTGACACGCACTGTGAGAAGAGCACTGTAGGTGACCAAACTACAGAATTATCCCCCTTCTCGTTGTGGAGATCTAGGGAGGGAACTTATATCGGACTCTGATTGTATGCGCTCAATTTTTGTACTGCACAAGCGCACGAGCATGTCGGCAATTTCCGGAGACAGCTAGAACCGCTCGGTCAGGCGCGCTTTGATTTTGCGCCTGTCCAACGATCTAAGAGAGGCCGGAAAGTCGAGTCTATGAGATGCAGCTCAACTGGAACGACTGTGGAATTACCTAATGTCTTATCTCAAACAGACTCGCCCACAGAAGAGCAGGTGCCCGTGCGCGCGCGAGGTGCTTAGGACCGGGGCGTCATGCGGCGCGCAGAGGGTCGCCGCGTGCAGGAGCGCCTCGTGGGCAATATCCCAGCACTCGCCGCGCGCGACGGGCCGTCCTGACGCCTCTGCGCTCACGGCGAACGCCGCCACCGCCGTGCCGTGCGTCTGTGCGGCACGCTGCAACGCAGCGGCAGACATTGGCTCCGGGCACGGCCGGAAACGCGCCCAGCGAACGGGAGTCCCGCTGCCGTACGATACGGAGTACCAGCACATGCTAAAATCTGAGAAGAGCATCACGCCACGCGCCGTCTTGGAATGCCCGTCTGAGGTGAAGGTGCCCGCAAAGCGGATCTCCGGCGATCCATTGAGGTGCGGTGGGATCGGCGAGTCGGAGGCATACCAGTCGGTGTCCCAAGGCGTGGAGGGGAGCATGTACCATGCGAGATCGGCAGCAGCGGAGCCGTTTTCAGCAGGTGGGGGGAATGTCATCTGAAGGTCGGCTACCACAGATATTTCGTTTCAGAAACAAATATCAAATTAAGTCTCGATGTTGACGAACCTGAATCTGCAAAATGTGGGTGTGGCTGAGCCGATATTGGCGACTCGAATTCTGTAGGTGCTGAGGGTTTGGTTGAGAGATTGATCTTCGGCTGCGATAATCTCAATGATAGTGTACATGTAGTACAGAAGGGACGTACAGGTCCATGCTGAGACAACACGGGAGAAAGGCTTCTACGGCGAACTGCTGGGGCAGCTGTAGTGAGATTCACGTGGTCGGAACCTGTATTCTGGCCAGCCTGAGGGCTATCTCTACGAGGGGGGAGAGACGGGGAGGACCGCGGTGACGGCGACGGCGTAGATATGTTAGTTCGATCTACGGGAGGAGAAACACGTACAGAAGGCCGAGGCTGGTCTAAGTAGCGGGCAAAGAATTCGTCGAGCCATGTAAAGAAGACTTACTTGTCTGCATGAGAAAGATTCGCCCAGTCGATCCTATCGACATCTGCAGCCCCATCGGGGACATCGGAAGATGAAGCATGCAAGTCCACCGTTCTAGAATCGCCCCTTTGATTTCCAGATGCCTTCCTTTGGGGTAGTGGAGGTGGAGGCTTTGCTTTAGCCGCAGAGGGGCCACCAGATGAGGCGATCTTGTCCCGTGCTGAACTATATGATTTAGCTCCAGCAGTTTTAGCCTGAGAAGCCTTTTCTTTCAAACTCGAGACTGCCACGAGATCAGCTTGGATTCCTGGAGGTCATCAGATTGGAACTTGCCGAAGAACATTGTCGTGCGAGGGAGGGGATAAGGGATTATCATTGTTTGGGCCACATCCCCGGGCCGTCAGTTCCATCTCCCCAGGGAGTCCGGACCGTGACGCTGTCTCAATCCTTCTTTGTCGCGCTCACCTGTGGGAAACTGCCTTCGCAAGAATCAAGGCAAGAATAAGAAGCTGATGTACAGGTGTATGATCAGACCGTGATAAGGTTCGATACTATTGACCAGGCGTGTGATTGATGTGTTAGTACTTCTCATTGGTTGCTGACCTCGTACTACCACTGGCAACCGTTGAACCTCGTACTAGTATGAATGTATGATGTATGACGTATGAGAAACACCTACAGCAGGCTCTAGCTTTGGGTATATCCCATGATCTCATCAACTCACACATCACGATCCAGGCGATGAATCATGATGTGTTGATGTGCGCCCGCAGCCTTCCCTAGCTTAAGTACGGATTGAGTCCCATTCCCCTGACCACCCAAGCACATCTCTGAGAGAGGCCGTGAATAAATGTCTTCAATGTCATTTAAACCCATCATTGATGCTGCTCTCGCCGACTACACCAACCAAGTTGGCATAGACCTCGAAACATACCCCCTTGCCGACACCCTTCGATCTTGTGCATCTCCCGACGACGTCCTTAAGCTACTCGAAGACGATGCTAACAAATTTAAAGATTTCCGCGACGGAAATCGCAAGTTGCTCAACTGGCTCAGCCCCGTAGTCCAGATCGTCCATACGTTATCTGCTGTTCTTGGCGCGTCCATCTCCTTAGTGAGCCCAAATATTCTAATTCTTTCCATTTACTCATTTTCATCAATCCTGTTCTTAGGTTCCATTCGAACCAGCGAAGGCCGTCTTTTCTGGCATCGATGTCCTCATCGCAGTACGTATCCCATTACATACTCCAACCATACCGCCTCGTCATAATTGAATCCAGGCAGCCAGTGGCGTCAGCTCGAGCTACGATGCCCTCGTCGAATTGTTTGAATGCCTCGCAAATTTTCTCAAGCGCCTCCGAATCTACACCGATCTCCCCTTGACTACTTCTATGACCGAGATAGGCGTAAAAATGATGGTCGAGCTACTTTCCGTGCTTGCTCTCGCTACCAAACAAATTAAGCAGGGAAGATTCAGTAAGTGCACCCATCTCTTTGACAACCGAAGGCTCAACGCCGCGCAGAGAAATTCGCAAAGAAGATACTGGGAGAAAGCGAGATAGAGGCCATCCTACGCAGGTTAGACCGTCTCACCCAAGAGGAGGGTCGGATGACTATGACCCAGACGTTCCAAGTCGTCTGCGGACTTGTGAACAACGTCAAGGTGGCAATAGATGGTACGCAAATATTCTCAGATGGCAATAAACGGTCTAATGAGGAGTTGTGTTGATAGATGGCAAAACATCCGTGGACGGCATCTGGAAGGCTTTGGGTGAGCATTTATTTCATTTGTCATGATGAATCGGCATTGCAGAAGTTGATCATGACGGCAGATATGATGCAACAGATTACGAATGATATAAATAAGATCCAGCGTTCGTTATTCATCGATCTACCATTGTGGTCTTATGGTTCTAAAGCCAGTCGCAGGTGATCGCTTGCAAAGGGAGTCCCGAAGTTGGCTCTCCCCTCCAGATCCATCATCCAACTACAACATTGCGCGTGATGTCCATCAAGATGGAACTGCAACGTGGTTCTGCGAAGGAAGTGCCTTCGCCGAGTGGAACGCAAAGGGCTCCCTGTTGTGGATCCAGGGAAAACGTGGGTTTCCAGTATTAATATCTTGCGACAATCCTGATTCATTTCCCCCTCTGTAGCCGGTTCCGGGAAAACTATTCTGATGTATGTGGTGCCTCACCACCTCCGATTGTGGATATTCACGCACACTCCCAGGTCCACGATCGTCCGAGAAATCGACAGGATCCGCAAGGCTGGACTTGCTTTGATGGCATACTTTTTCTTCGACTTCAGGGACACTCACAAGCAGCAACGACGCGATTTACTCTCCTCCCTCCTCTTCCAGCTCAGTGCCAGGTCTGACGCTTGCCATGATATTTTCTCGAATTTCTATTTGGACTACGATGAAGGAGCCCAGCAGCCTTCAGACGACGCACTTTCCCAATGCCTGGCGGACATGCTCAAGGCGCCAGGACAGCCAGCGACGTATATCATCATTGATGCTATCGACGAATCCCCGAACATCTCCGGCATGCCGACCGCTCGTGAAAATGTACTCCAGTTCATAGAAGATCTTGTCGGTTTTCAACTTCCAAATGTAAACCTATGCGTTTCCAGTCGCCCGGAGATCGACATCCGGTGCATTCTCGAACCTTTGGCGTCGTTCCGCATTTCACTCCACGAAGAAAGCGGACAAATGGCAGACATCTTAGGATATATCAAATCGGTGGTCCACTCCGATCGGAATATGCGAAGATGGAAGGCAGAGAATAGGCAGCTGGTTATCGATAGACTCTCGGAGAAAGCAGACGGCATGTGAGTTATTCCTCCTATGGTTTTTATGGACTGTCGGTTAATAAATGCGGCAGGTTCAGATGGGTTTACTGCTTGTTGGACATCTTGCGCCGATGTTTCCCCGCAAGTATCCATAGTATTTTGGACCATTTGCCGGAGACGTTGGACGAAACATACGAACATATGTTACTTCGGATCGATAAAGTCAAGCGACAGTTCGCACACCGACTCTTCCAATGTCTCGCCGTGTCTGTTAGACCACTTCGCGTCGAGGAGCTTGCAGAAATTCTGGCGGTCCGGTCCGGTCCGGGAACGGTCCCACAGTTTAATGTCGGCTGGCGACTAGGCGATGCCGAAGAAGCTGTACTTTCGGCATGCTCGAGTCTCATCACAGTCGTCAATATCAACGGGTCTCGAATCGTTCAATTTTCCCACTTTTCGGTCAGGGAATTCCTGACATCGGACCGGCTTGTCGCCGCAAGCGATGATCTGTCTTGCTATCGCATCGTCCCTCATTTGGCACATGCCACTCTCGCGCAAGCCTCCCTTGGGGTCTTACTCCAGCTCGACAACCATATCGACAAAGAGAGCATTAGGAACTTTCCGCTGGCGGATTATGCCTCACGACACTGGTTTGAACACGGCCAATTCGAGGATGTGTCATCGACGATCCGGGAGGCCACGGAACGGCTGTTTGACCCGGACAATCCACAGTTCTCTGCATGGGTCTGGATATACGATATCGACGACCCTTGGCGAGAATCGATGCCTACGAAGCACCCCTCTCGGCCAGAGGCGCCTCCATTATATTACGCGATACATTGTCGTCTCCGGTGGCTTGTGGATCACCTGATTTTGGCCTACCCAGGGGATATTGATGCTAGGGGAGGGTATTACGAGACTTCATGGATCGCGGCATTCAACATTGGCGACATGGATGTGGCACGTTCGCTTCTTCGGCGTGGTGCTGATGTGAATGTTCTGGATGCCACCGGGCACAACCCACTGCATAGGGAATCGGGAGGCGGATGCGCTGACATTGTACGGTTGTTACTCGAGCACAACGCAGATGTAGATCTTCCATCAAGCAGAGCACACAAGACTCCATTAGCCGGGGCTTCCTCTGTCGGACAAGTGGAGACATCACGGCTACTAATCCAGCATGGCGCGGATGTGAACTTTCGAGCGTTAGACGGCCGGACCCCGTTGCACTCAGCAGCAAGCAATGGCCACCTCAACATCGTGAAGCTCCTTCTCGCGAGTGGCGCCGATTTCAACATATGTGATGACAACAATAAGACGCCGTTGGATCTGGCATTCGACTCCGGGAAACTCGAGGTAGCGAACTTCCTATCCAAACACATGGCGGGTGCAGTGCCAATCTTCCGACCGCGAAATCGGCCCTCTAATGCTGTCCAACCGACACGGAAACGTGGAGAAGAGGTAGCACCCCTCGACATCGAACAACCCTTGTTGCACGCTGCGTCAGGAAACGGACAGCTAGACACGGTACGGTCATTACTTGACCGAGGTTCGGATGCCGACGAAAGGAATGGCACTCGTGGCACTGCGTTACAAGAGGCGTCGGCCGAGGGGAGACTCGAGGTGGCAAAATTGCTGATTGAACGAGGCGCAAACGTGAACTCGCGGGACAGAGGCGGCTGGACCCCGCTGCTTCAGGCGACAACATTTGGACATCTGGAGGTTACGCAATTATTACTCGACTGTGGTGCCGATGTGAACGCAAAAACGAGGTTCCGGCAGACCGCATTGCATCAAGGATCGATAAACGGGTTCCTCCATATTTGCCTGCTCTTAGTAGAGCATGGCGCAGATGTAGATGCTCGGAACCACCAAGGACGGACTCCAAGACAGGAAGCGATGATACGCGGGCATCATAGGGTCGCAGAGGTCTTGTTAGAGGCTGACTCAGAGCCTGGTACGTACATATGAAGCATGGGCTTTGGAGGACATATCATCCAGGCAGTATTCATCACAGGTATGGAGATGTAGAATACTAGTAGTAGAACATGGCACTAGTGCGGTGACAGGGGTACCATAAACTGTAGCCGTAAAACTCAAGTTTGAGCCTCGATGGCACGGTACGGTGTTCTGTACGTCTGTGAATGGTAGTATACGGTATATGGGAAAGGGAAATAGTGGGGCCCGAGTAACAGCGCCGATGACATGAACGTTGTACACTAAGGTCAAATTTCAGAAAAGGGTAAAGGAAATATGATCAAGTATGCCTTTTCCCGAGACAACTCGAAGTTTGACACTGATTGAACGAGGGAACGTATGGTCAACATCCAAGTCGCTGATAAGGTGACCCAGGCCCATGAGAACTTCCGAGTCGGTCCGCGGCAACGGCGGTCGAGGCACCTGTGCTTGCGGCTTCCGAGGCAAGTCATCCCACTCAGTCACTCGCTAGCACTCATTTCCCCACGTCTCAAGGGGCCTTCCTAGCTCGAGTGTCTTGCATCCAGTGAAACCCCATACAATTCAGATGACCTGAAGACCTGGGGTCGCCATATCTGTTCTACTTGTTGAAACTCAGGGCGACTCCGAGTCGGAGTGTGGCGCATAGGGTTGTCAGGTCGATATTTTCCGTAACTCGTTATCTCTCCTACCGCTCTGAGCTGCGACAACCACTCCATACTGAGTCCATAGTCAATGTCAATGCTATACCTACGTGACCGAGACTTGACTACTCTCCCTGATCCTTGTCGACGTTCAACGCCGCCAGTCTGCTTTTGGCTATGCGTCCAACGTCCTGCCACAACGCCCTCGAAACCCAACCTTGTTCACCTCGTTTCTCTCTCACTTCGCCCACGAATCGTCTATCATCACAAGCTTCTTCGCAGAACGAGATTCAATAGACTCGCAGGAAAGCGTCATACCTAGATTCGTTCATTGCTCCAGTACAGGTGGGATTATGTGAATCGAGCCTTCTCGAGGAACCGTGACCTGTCTTGGCACTCAGTGTCTGTGTCCGCCTTGGCGCGCCAGTTTGCGAGCACACTTGCAGCTTAGCCAGTATCTAACCTAAGGCCTGAGGGCTGGTTCCCCCCTAAGAGGTATGGACAATCGTAACGAGTCAAGAAAGGGGAATAGATGTGTAAACAAATGAACGTGTGCGCGATTGTGTCTGGACGAGAAGAACAAGGCTCGGCTGTCATTGCGCACACTAACAGAACAGGGCTGAGGTACTACTTTTTTTTTTCGAATCCATTACCGTGCGCCTTGGGGTACAGAACCCTATGTAGCACTTGAGGTACTACTATAGGAACGTGAAGGTTTATATAACTGTAGAAAATCTAACTGTATAGCCGGAAGTGTTATGCTCTGTGGACGCAGAGCAATGACGACCCGCGCATCTGGAAAGGGATAGTGAACCGTCTCACAAAACGGGTTGCTATCTTCTGGCCTTTGCCGATGGTTTGTCTACAGCTGGTTCCATAACGATTGTCCCCCGGTGACCAAATTTTGGACATAGGCGAGGTTTGAATTGGTAACTCCGCCACCGAGATGGCACAGCTCTCGAGCGCAGCAATACAGATAACCATTCCATAACCCCAATTGTTACACGATAACTATTCTATAACCTTAATTCTGTGAGATAACCTGATTTCCTGAGAATTTCTCCCTCGACTTAATTATGAATCCTGCTCTCCAGTTTTGGATGGCCGACTATGTTCTCAAAATGGCAGGGGACAATCGTTATGGAACCAGCTGTAAACAAAACAAAAGAACCAAGAAGGACGTGACGCGCGGGTTTGCACAGCAACCTTAACAGTCTTTTTTTCTAGTTTGAGTAGTGATTTGCTGGCCCAGCCTGGAAGCCGGAAGCCAGCCTAAGCCAGCCGCTGGAAGCCAGGCCGAGCTGGAGCCGTAAGTCAGGCTTTTGTGGCCTGTGTGTTACGATTTTCTGTTTTCGCCATGTTCTTTCTTTCGGACTCGATCTTTCTTTTCTTTATTCAACCCTCACCTTCACATTACGAGCCCTGTATGACTACGCGGACACTACGTTTACCCGGTTCCTATCACGCGCTTTGCTTATTGTCGTTATCTTTCGATAAAGCTCGACATGTGCTAGTTTCCGTTCACTTCTCGATCACGCGCGAACCCACGTGATTCTCCCATTGTTCTTGTTATGTCTTACCTTTTGTTCTCTGATAAGGGCGAGCATTACGCCCTTATCTGTACGGTACAATGCTGTACGTATTTAAGCCCAGTACTACCTAGCTTGTACAGTAGACTAGACTTCTTGTGTAAAACTACACTTGTTCACGTGAAGTCCCTTGTCTCTCAATCCCTGCCTTTGCTAGACCTTTGAGTCTTAGCCCTCCTCTACAGTCCAAGTGACGTGCATCCTTGTGACTCTTGTGCATCCCCTCTACTGAAGTCAAGCCTTGGAGCTTGGTGTTGATAAGTGACCCTTGCGCACTTAGCGGCTCGTACGGACCGGACTTGCAGCATGGACTGCTTTAGATTAGATATACAGGACTTGTAGATTAGATACTATTTGATCTGTACAATCTGGACTTATCATTGCGTCACATATGACATCACTGTACTTCTAATGACATCATACATCCGGACTCTGTGTTGTATAATGCCTTTGTACTTTCCTTTGTTCCTTACTTGGTATTATCTTTATTATGATGTCAGTATGATATCATCTGGTTCTGGACTCTTCTTGTTCTCCTCTCCCTTGTTCTCAAAGTGTCCACTCTTTTGTCCCTTTGTAGAACAATAGCACCTTTGTATTCTGTGACTAGCGTTACTTACCTTGTACTACTGTCACCCTCTGTAGGAGTATAAGTAGAGTACCACGTACGCTCCTGGTCCACATCAGTTCTCACTGCTTGTGTGCCAGGTAAGCTCCCTTCCCTTCAAATGTAACAATATCAGTTCTCACTGCTTGTGTGCCAGACTCCCTTTGCTTTACTTGCAAGATCCCTGTCTCACCTCTGCTTCCAGCACTCCAGCATATCTCACCACAGTCTACTTTGTCTCTGTGAGTATGCCTTCTGTGTTTGCTGTTCATCACTTGGACTACCGATTGATTGACTGACTTAGTACAGGTCGTACTTAACGCCCCTGTAGTGGCGTTACATTAAGTCTAGTCTCCACAGTGGCTCTCACTAGCTGAAGCTGAACACAGTTCGTCAAAGAGTACCTGGAGCGGCATCCTTACGACGACCTAAGACCTTCTATCAAAGGCACCGCTCTTTGGAGGAACACTCCACACGACGAAGGGTACTACGTCTACGACCCTGACAAACTCACATACGAACCAATTGAATACATCGAAGATCAACACATCTGGGCCTACGTTGCCTACTCCGACTCAAAGCACTCCTGGTATTCCTACAAACCCGTCCCTGCACACCTAGGCCTAGGACCAGGAAAAGGACAAATCAGCACCATCAAAGCCGACTCTGATATTGAAGAACCATCTTCCGAACCCGACTTGGATAACCCAACACTTACGCCTACCATCCAACGACCCGTGGATTTCGCATTGTATGCCAACATGTCCACCACCCAACTCTCCACCACCCTCACCACTTCACAACCAGCTACAGGCTCCTCGGCAACGAATCCTACAAGTGGTGGAGGACATCCTGTGGGAGGAAGTATGTCGACAAGTGGAGGAGGCACTGCGGGAGGTGCAGGAAGCCATCATGGAGGCGGTGCGCCTGGAGGTGGAGGCGGTGCGCCTGGAGGCGGAGGCGGCGCGCCTGGAGGTGGAGGCGGTGGAGCAGCAGCAGCCCCCGCCGCCGGAGGACCTCCCCCAAACGGACGACTTGGAGGAAATCCCCCGCCAGAATTCACCAGGGATCGAGAAGCCAGCAGAGCTTTCCTCAACGCCTTCGCGCTCTACCGAGGAATGAATCCGAACGTCCAACAATTGACCCTCCCTTACTCTCGTGTAACGCCACTACAGGGGCGTTAAGTATGACCTGTACTAAGTCAGTCGATTGGTCAGTAGTCCAAGCTCAGAGGCTCGACTTCAGTAGGGACGATGCACAAGAGTCACAAGGACGCGTGTCACTTGGACTGTAGAGGAAGGCTAAGACTCGAAGGTCTAGCAAAAGCAAGGATTGGGAGACAAGGGACTTCGCGTAGACGAGTGTAGTATTACACAAGAAGTCTAGTCTACTGTACAAGCTAGGTAGTACTAGGCTTAAATACACGTCATGTCGTATCGAGTTAGTAAGAGGTTAACGTCGTTCCCAGTCGGGGAACAAAGGTGATACATAAGGAGAATAAAGGGTTTTCCGAGTCGAGAACAAAGGAGGATCACGCGGGCTTGCGCGTGATCTGGAAGTGAACGGAAACTAACACATGTCGAGCTTTATTGAAAGATAACAGCGATAAGCAAAGCGCGTGATAGGAATCGGATAAACGTATTGTCCGTGTAGTCATACAGGGCTCATAAAGTAATAGGTGTGGGTCAAGTGAGAGAAAGAAAGAGATGAGTCTGAAAGAAATCGTAACATCTCGTGCCATGACTCTTCTCTCATACATCCGAGGACCGTTGGTAGACGACTGGGTCGAGGAACAAATACAATGGTTAGCCGATCAACTAGCGGGAGGAGTAGCCATGAACGCCGAGAATCTATGGAACACCATCGAAACAAGGTTTATCCAAGCATACACGGACACCACGCAACAACAGAAGGCTTGCCATGCCATTCAAAACTTACGAATGGACAAGGAAGACATCGACACATACATAGCCAAGTTCTCCAATTTGGCAAACAAAGCAGGGTACAATAAAGACGAAGCGACAACCCTGGAAATCTTCCAGAAGGGACTTCCGAATGCGTTGGTCATAAACGCAATCAAATTCCATCACCCCATAGATTGGGACGATTGGAAAACGGCGGTCACTCTCCAACAAGCGGAATACCTTCTGCTTAAAGATAGACTCACCAAAGGAAGAACCGACAAAAAGGGAGGGGCCTCTTGCGACCAATGGCTAAACGCCCTCAGCAAAACCAGGGATCCAAATGCGATGGATGTTAGCCGAACTCGTGCCAGGGCAGCAATGACAGACGACGAAAAGAAGCAACTCCAGAAAGAGGGAAGATGCTTCCAATGCTGAGGGCAAGGACACATTTCTAGATTCTGCCCCCAGAAACCGACCGTCACGGCCAAAACTACGAGCACTAGCGACCCCACCCCAACTACTGCCACCATTTCAATGACCGCGTCACACCCCCTCTCAAATGAGGAACAAGCTGACGCCCAAGTAGCGGCCTTATTTGCTCAAACCCCCGAAGTACGAGAATTAATGGTGGACAAACTCTTTGGGCAGAAGAAGGATTTTCTGAACGCTTGAACCCGGTGGCCTGGGCTAGAGCATTAAAACTTAGCATGTACAATAGCAGATTCCGATCCATGCGAATTCCAGTACTTTTCAAATCTGCTCACGCGACGGCCGAATGAAACGTCCTTGTGGACTCAGGCGCAACCGACAATTTTATAAGCGCAAACCTCCTGAAGAGGCTTAAAATTGCCTGGCTGGCCACTGAACGACCCATCAAAATATGGAACGTAGACGGGACCCACAATCAAGGAGGAGAAATCAAGTCCTTCACGGACCTCACCGTTAAAACAGGGGGAAAAATTCAAAATCTCCGATTCCTTATTACCGACCTAGGAAACGACGAAGTTATACTAGGGTACCCCTGGTTCACGGCCTTTGAACCCAAGTTCCACTGGCAGGATGCCACGCTCGATGAAGAGTTTCAACCAGTAGTCATCACCAGTCTAAACTTGTCCGACGAAGCCATGCCCTTAGAAGCAACTATTAAGGCATTGGAGACGTACCAACTGGACGAACTGGCCTGGGAGCAACTGGAGAATAAAGTTGACCCCCACATCAGACTGTGAAAGACAACCACAGCATCTGAACTAGCACAGCAAGAAGCGGCAAAGAAACCCCAGCGGACCTTTGAGGAAATGGTCCCAGAAGAATACCGCCGACATCAGAAGGTCTTTAGCGAAGAAGCGTCCCAACGCTTTCCCCCGTCACAACCATGGGACCATGCTATTGATCTGATCCCGAATGCCCCAGAAACAATGGACTGCAAGGTGTATCCGCTTACAATACCAGAAACGGAGAAGTTGACGGAATTCATAACCGAACACTTGGATAAAAAGTATATCCAACCATCGAAATCCCCCTATGCTTCCCCCTTCTTCTTTATCAAGAAGAAAGACAGAAAGTTACGCCCCATACAAGACTATCGCCGCCTTAACAAACTTACTATAAAAAATCACTACCCACTTCCCTTGATCCCCAAACTCATTGATAAGATTCGAGAAGCGCGACTCTATTCGAAGCTCGATATCCGTTGGGGATACAATAACGTTCGAATCAAACAAGGAGACGAATGGAAGGCAGCGTTCAAGACAAACCAAGGACTGTTTGAACCCCGAGTCATGTTCTTCGGTCTCACCAACTCCCCTAGTACCTTCCAAACCATGATGGACACCATCTTCTGGGAGCTGGTATTAACAGGAGAAGTCATTGTCTACATGGATGACATCCTAATCACAACCGTGGACAACTGCGACCACCACAGACAGGTGCTACATCGAGTTCTCGATCTGTGCGATGAACATGATCTATATATCAAACCGGAAAAATGTGTATTCGAAGTCTATGAAGTCGAATACTTAGGATTAATCATCGGACACAGACAACTACGAATGGACCCAGTCAAGGTTCAAGGGGTACGCGATTGGAAGCCGCCAAAATCACTGAAGGAAGTACGGGCCTTCCTAGGATTCTGCAACTTCTACCGGCGCTTTATAAGAGGATTCTCGACTATTGCAAGACCACTCCACAACCTCACAAAAAAGGACACCCCATGGGAATGGACAGAAGCCAGACAAAAGGCATTCAACACCATCAAGGAACAAATTAGTTCTGAACCAGTACTTCTATTCCCAAAACTAGATCAACCCTTCGAAATTGAAGTCGATGCCTCAAGCTACGCCCTGGGAGCTGTCTTAAACCAAAAGGGAGAAGATAACAAAATACACCCGGTCGCATTCTACTCCGAATCCCTGTCGGAGGCGGAACGTAATTACAATATCTACGATAGGGAGCTGCTAGCAATCGTCAAAGCACTACGCACTTGGCGAACATACCTCGTGGGGTCCCCCCATCTAATAACAATTCATACAGACCACGCCAACCTGCAATACTGGAAAGAACCCAGAAAAATTAGTCGACGAGTAGCGCGGGAGTTCCAAGAATTGTCAGAATACAACTTCATACTCAAACACATCCCCGGCACAAAAAACATGCAAGCAGACTCCTTATCACGACGACCTGACTATGATGACGGCACCAGTGATAACAATCGTATTACGGTACTTCCGGACGAAGTATTCCTCAAAGTCACCCAAACGTCTATGCACGATATGGACATATGGACTCAAATCTCACAGAATATGGACAAAGCAGCGCTCCTCCCATGGATAGAGCCCCACAACCTAAAGAAACACGATGGGTTGTGGTGGAAGGGCGACACTCTCGTTGTTGTGGGAAACAACAAACTTAAGCGGGGGGTAATCACCTTTTTCCACGATACTCTAAGCGCAGGACATCCAGGAATTGCGAACACTTTAGAGCTATTACGATGCAATTTCTGGTGGCCCAACATGCACAAAGACGTGGAAGCCTACGTCAAGGGATGCGCAACGTGCCAAAGTAACAAGATCAACCCCCACCGACAGAAGCCCCACTTATTTCCCATTACCACCGAGCCAACGGCCGAACCATTCGAGGTGGTAGCCATGGACTTCATAGTCAAGCTCCCGATATCAAAAGGGTTTGACTCAATTCTCACCGTCACAGACCACGATTGCTCAAAAGCGGCAATATTCATACCGTGCAACGAAACTATAATGTCAGAAGGCGTGGCAAAACTCTACCTCCGATACGTTTACCCCCATTACGGCCTACCCCAAAGGATCATATCTGATCGGGATCCGAGATTCGCATCTACGTTTATGCGACAACTATGTAAAACGTTGGGGATACAGCAAAACGTATCGTCAGCGTATCATCCTCAAACAGACGGTCAATCGGAACGTACAAACCAATGGTTGGAGCAATACCTGCGACATTGGTGCAACGTACAACAGGACAATTGGGCGGAACTACTACCCATGGTGCAGTTCGCTCATAACTCTTGGAGGAACACCACCACTAGACACTCCCCTTTCTCACTCATCATGGGATGGGAACCACGAACCACGTGGATACCCAAACCATCACGAAACCCCGTAGTGGATCAAAGATTAGAAGAGTTACAAATACTCCGACAACATGCACAGGACAGTATCAAGCACGCGCAATATCTCATGGCCCAACGAGGAAAAACAGGGTTCATACCCTATCAGCAAGGGGACCAGGTATGGTTAGAAGGGACCAATCTCCGTACCTTCTACCCCACAAGCAAGTTAGCCCCGAAACGACATGGACCCTTTAAAATTATCAAGGTTCTATCAGACGTTTCGTATGAACTAGAACTTCCGGCATCATGGAAGATACACCCAGTGTTCCACATGAACCTCCTAATGCCATATAAGGAGACGGAGATGCATGGCGCAAACTATAATCGACCCCCACCAGACCTTATCAATGGAGAAGAGGAGTACGAAGTGGAGCAAATCGAAGACGCCCAGGAACGAGGAAGAGGGCGTAAACTCCACTACCTAGTAAAGTGGAAGGGATTCCCACCGAGCGATAACACATGGGAACCCGCAACAAATATGACCCATGCCACAGACGTCATCAAAGACTTTTACCGACGATATCCAACCGCCAAAGGGGCTGGACGAACGATATAAAGACACCCTCAATCGTATCCCCACACCCCCCAGTCCAACAATGACCGACACCCCAGTATCCGACACCACCCTCGTCCACGTCCTCAACAACCCCCAGCTCGAAGCCGCCCTCGAACGAGGAATCGTCACCATCAACCTCTCCAACATCCCCCGTCTATCACCTCCGCCGTCCCCCCAACATGTCGACATCACCATCCCCATCCCCATTGAACGAGAACCTGGCGAACTCACTCCGTCAACACCTGAAGAAGGACAATACTCCCCAACACCCCCTCCTCAGCAGCAGTCGACGCCACCGCCTGAACCACGACCTCAGTCACCACCATCCTCCCCATCATCCACACCACCCCCACCACTAGAACCGTTTACCCCGATCCGCGTCCACACCCCCATTGACTATGACCAACCCGACTCTCCTCCTAACGACACAGATGACCCCGGCGCCCCGTTCTTCCCAAACACCCCAGGAACCCCCAAGTACTACCCATTACAGATCCCGCTACCAGACGGTGGATCTAACCCTGCGAAGTACATTTACTATCGCAAGGGATTCACCGAGGTAGTGGGAACAATGGGCGCTGGGCAACCCCACTACAGAGAGGAAGTCTACCTCTCGTCACTTAGGCCAAACGTCTCCGCACCACCCTTCACGGCCGAGCAATTACAGTTCTTTGACCCCCACGACATCCGCGCCTGCGCCCTCGATGAAACTCTCATCGAACTTAACTCGCCGCAACTCACCGCCGAGATCACTAGGTTGCAGATGGGACTCTTGGCACTCAAGGAACTCGATGAGAGGTGCGAAAAGTTGGAAGAGGACGTGCGAAAACTGCGGTCAGAACGACTCACAGTGGACCTAATGCTAGCCAGCACTAAAAGACGACTTCAGTACGCAGGAGCGCTGGCTACCATCGGTAATGAATATGCGCGTATGACGGCCTTGCCGGCCCCACTTCGTCACTCTCGCTACGCCATCCCATTCTCTCCACGACGTGGGGGACCATTAGAGTTCCCCTGCCTCGCCGACAAGCCCCATCGCCGATGATGTTATCACTGCAACAGTTCTCACCACCTCATACGCGATTGTCCCACTAGACCATGACCTGCCTGTCGCCATTGTCAAAGTCAAGAGCATCAGTCCTATCGGTGCATCTTTTGACGAGCAGGTATGGTCAAAGAGGTGATCACGACTCATCAGGCCGATGAACACATACGACAAGCGGTGGCTACAGAGGCCACCACCTCCTTTACGGTCCCTGAACCACCAACAATCGCGACCCAAACCCAAGGGAGGTGGTGTGGACGGTGTTTCCACACTGATGCCAACCATGACGAGATTAGATGCCCACAGTATGAAATGTGTCGCAAGTGTGGCAAGCGCGGGCCTTTCCTCTTTCTCAAAATGCACTACTGCCGGCTCGATGTTTCTCCCTGGCCGGAGAACGACCTGGACGCCGACATCTACGACCTCGTTGACCTGGAGTGTTGAAGACAGGGCGTCTTCAAACCTAGACAGGGGGGTAATGTTACGATTTTCTGTTTTCGCCATGTTCTTTCTTTTGGACTCGATCTTTCTTTTCTTTATTCGACCCTCACCTTCACATTACGAGCCCTGTATGTGTTGGAACGTGATAAGTACATAAGGACCTTATCTATAGCAGTTACGACATTATGGTACTATGTTTACCATATTAGGCATGTTACGTTTCGACTCGAGTAGTAAACCCTTACTGTACCGGTTGCAACTACGGCGGTAAGGTAGATTAGTTGCGGACTTACTTACGGTGATACGGTAGCGCGATAGGCGATACGGGTACGATAGCTGACTGAGCGGTCCCTGAATGACTCGATACTAGTACAGGTACTAGTAGTTGTGGTGTTTGAGATACTTACGCGATATGTTGGACGCTACTTACTGTGACTCATAGCAGCGCTTGAAAGCCTGCTCGAAATGTATTTAAGACTGCTTGCGAAGACCAAGATACGCCATCTTGGTCTTCTTGAATCGTCACTTGTTTTCCTTTCTCTTTCTATTCTCTTCGCTCTATCTCTCAACAATCGTCGCAAGTCCGCTAGTGACAGCGATTCAGGTGTACCTCCGCGTATTCACCAAAGTGCATACCTTGGACCTCCGTGTCTTCAAGCCATAACTGAGACTATCGCTAAGTTGTTACCGCCTCTACCAAGCTCAAGTCGAGCTGACATCGTGACGGCGTTACATTAAGACCAAGATCCCACCGTGGCCGTAACAACCAGAGACCAGTGGACGAGCTTTCGTCCTTATTCGCTCCCAGGAAGAGGAGAACGCAACGTCCCCACGCGCTTTCTAGGCGCCACATCTTGGAGGGAAAGACAAGAAGAAACTGGATATTTTGTGGAGTTCAACGGACCGAGCAGGTTCCGACCAGTTGAGTTCAACTTCGGCCATTTGTGCTGGGTGGAGGTTACGTGGAACCCCATAGACTCCCAGTGGGACGCAGTACGACCAGCAGGGCCCAGATATAGGTGCGACATTGACGCACGAGAACTCAATAGTAGGACAGACTGGGGTCCCATCGACGGACAAATACGAGAACACTCTACAGGAGAAGTAGTATCGGAAGGATCAGGGGACACTGAAGAGGACGGACAAAGCCAAAGCCAAAGCGAAGGACGAGAGCCGAACCAGACCGAGACTAGTGGAGGAGCAATACAAGATCTCCTCATCGAACGAGCTGAGTCTGCACATATCACAGAACCTGAACCAATTCACATCTGATCACCAGCCATTATGGCAACACTAACGCAAGCCATGGAAGAAGTCGCGATCGAAGAAGCACGCGCAATACGGGCTGGGGCAGAGGAAATCCTCATGCCCATCAACCCAGAAACAGGAATACGGATGACCGCAGACGATGCCGCCATATTTCGAGCCATAGGGTCTGACAGAGGGGACCCTCTGACAGGACGACGACCCGCGATGGAACTCCCTCCGGGTATTGGAGGGCCAAGCGGAGACCCACCACCACCACCAAATGGAGGTGTTCCATTCGACTTACGAAGGACTGAACCACCAAGAAGACCGCCCGCTGGACCACCAGACGGAGGAGGAGGCGAAGGTGGCAGAGGTGCTGGAGGCAGAGGGCATCATAACGAGAAACTTACTGGCGAGCCCCCTTCTATCTTCGATGGCGACAGACTCAAAGTTGATCAATTTCTAACGCAGTGGCATGTATATTGGGGGATGAACCTAGACGCCCCCATCATGCGAAACGACTACAGGCGATGCCTCCTGTTCCTATCATATATCAAAGGCGGAGCGGTCAGCGAATGGGTCCTGTCCTTCCTGAACTGGCTCAACAGACAAATACAACGAGGGATCAGCCCCTACACGCGAGACTTATGGGATGCCGTAGCTGACGGATTCAGCCAACGGTTTGAAAACACACTTGAACGAGAACAAGCACAGGCCATACTACGAAAAGGCTTCAAGATGGCAGGAGAGGACATTGACAAGTACGTCAATGACTTTGAACAGCTAGCACGGAAAGCTCACTACTGCCTTAACGAACCGCAAACCATCGACCTGTTCACGTCGGGTTTGCCGAAGGAGCTGTTCAAAAACGCATTCCAATTCGACGACCCAGTTACCTTTGACGACTGGAAAAGGGCCGTTCTCAAGCGGCAGAAGAATTACATACACCTCAAGGCAAGGCTTAACGAGTACAAAAATACGACGACGCAGCTGAAGAAACAAAGCGGTAACGCTGGGTGGGCACTCCCGCAAAATCTACCACAGACCAACCCCTGGGCAATGGACACCTCGGCAGATCGCGCCAGGGTGAGACTCGCAGGGTCCGAAGAAATCGACTTCAACAAGCTGCCCCATCACAACTGGCCGACGCTGCCGTTTCCACCACGAGGAGGGCCAGGATCGCGAGGACGAGGGAGAGGAGGATCTCGAAGGGACTTAAGGAACGTCCTCTGTTATAACTGTCACGCCCCAGGTCACCTCTCACGAAACTGTCCGCATCCGCGCAACCAGCAGCAGTGGACGGCCGTCCCCTCCAGCAGCAGTCGTATGACCGAAACTACGGGATACCCCCAATGGCCCACGTCACAATATGCACCGTCGCAATACGTGCCATCGCTGCCGGGCTACATGTTGCCGGCACCAAGCGTGACACCCGCACCACAAATAAACGCGACCACCATGAAAACGGCAGACGAACAAGCGAAGGAATGGCTCTCGCAAGTAGCCAACAGTACGGATGAGGTGAAGGACCTCATACTTCAAGACTTGTGGGGCAAGGAGGGTTTTCGGGACGCCTAAACCCGTCAGTCTGGGTGAGGGCCTTACAATGTAATTCTGTAATTGTGACAACACGCTATCGATCTCTACGAATTCCAGTGACTGTCCGAACAAATTACAAAATGACTGAAACCAACACATTAGTCGACTCTGGCGCGACCGATAACTTTATTCGACCAAGCATGGCAGCATGGGCCGGCATCCTGGTGCAACAACTAGAAACACCCTGTAAAATATGGAATATAGACAACACGGAAAACAAAGCTGGGTTGATCACTCATTATGTCAACCTGGAAGTAAAAACACGTGGACAGATAAAGCGGATGACCTTTCTGGTCACCGACTTAGGAAGCGAAGACATGGTGCTGGGCTACCCATGGTTGAGCGCCTTCGAACCCACCATCTGTTGGGCAGCTGCGACAATGCACCCCGACATGCAGCCTGTCGTACTGGCTACGACCGAACAGTTACTCTTCACAACCGCCATTCGAGCTCTGATTACGGCGGAGAAGGAAGCCATTATACAAGAATTAACCGAAGAAACCTTCGCACGCGCCACTACCTCGACGGAGCTGGCTATATCAGCAAAACAACAACAAACGGCAGCCGCGCTTCCCCCAGAGTATGAAACGTTCAGCAAACTCTTCAGTGAACAGGCATCACACCGCTTTCCCCTGGCTAGGCCCTGGGATCATGCGATTGACTTCAAACCATCCGCGCCGGCTGCCATCGACTGCAAAGTATACCCAATGACACAGAAAGAAGAAGGCGAGCTCAAGGAATTTCTGGAGGAGAAACTAAAACAGGGGTATCTGCGTCCCTCTATCTCACCGTACGCTTCCTCCTTTTTCTTTATCAAAAAGAAGGACGGAAAACTACGCCCGGTACAGGACTACCGGGTCATTAACTCGCACACTATACGCAATCAATACCCGCTACCCCTGATTCAGGACCTTATTCTCGACCTCAGCAACGCACATATTTATACCAAACTCGACATCCGCTGGGGGTACAACAACATACGCATACGCGACGGAGACCAGGAGAAAGCGGCGTTCAAGACCAAATTCGGTCTCTTCGAGCCGATGGTTATGTTCTTTGGCCTCACCAACTCCCCTGCCACCTTTCAAGCGATGATGAATCACATCTATCGCGACACGATAGCAAAGCACGAATGTCTGGGCACCACGATACGTGTTTACATGGATGACATCGGCATCGCTACTCATTTCGATTTCAACCTCCCAGCTCATATCGCCGCTGTGTGCGACGTCCTGCATGTCGCGGAGGAGCACGATCTCTACTTCAAGCTCGAAAAGTGTCTATTCCACCAACCGCGAATGGATTACCTGGGGGTAATCCTTGAAAGGGGGGTAACTTGTATGGACCCCGTAAAAGTTCAAGGCATCAAAGACTGGCCAACGCCAACAAAGGTCAAGGATGTGCGATCCTTCCTAGGCTTTTGCAACTTTTACAGACTTTTCATTCGCGGTTTCGCTAATCACGCCAAGCCACTGACTAAGCTGACACGAAAAGACGAGGAGTGGCGATGGACGGCGGAAGAGGATAAGGCATTTAACACGCTGAAGAACCTCGTCACGGAGGAACCAGTATTAGCGCACCCTGTCCTTCAGGACCCGTTTGAACTGGAAGTAGATGCCTCAGGCTACGCGGTGGGAGCAGTTTTACTACAAAGAAAATCTGACGGCAAGCGACATCCCATAGGCTATTACTCTGCCACGCTCTCCGAAGCCGAGAGAAATTATGACATCTACGACTTGGAACTACTCGCAATAGTCAAAGCTTTGCGGAATTGGAGACCGCTACTTGCTGGAGCTCCTCACAAAATCAAAATCTATTCGGATCACCTAAACCTGCAATATTGGAAGTCACCGCAAAAGATCAGCAGGCGTGTTGCTAGGGAAGTGCTCGAACTCTCTGAATACGATTTCGAAATTCATCACATCAAGGGGAAGAATAACGGAAGGGCCGACGCCCTGTCGCGCAGGCCAGATTACAACCAAGGGGTTGAGGACAACAGCGAAGTAGTGGTTCTACCCCCCGAAGTCTTTGTACGAACCTTGAACACAGCCCGCACCTTCATCGCAAACCCGAACTTGCTACAACCACGCCACCAACAGGACGAAAAAGTGGTCAAGATATGGGCGGACCCCCACAACCTCAAGAAGATAGAAGGAGAGTGGTACAAGGATGGCAAGTTCGTAATAACGGGACCCGCATCAACTTACTGAGTGCTGATACACGATCACCACGACCTGCCAATACACGGCCATCCTGGGATCGCGAGGACACAGCGAATCTTAGAAAGACACTACTGGTGGCCGTGACTACGAAAGGACGTATACGAATACGTGCAAGGCTGCGCGGAGTGCCAGCGAAACAAAGTCAACACCAGACCCATCCGCGCCACGCTGCATCCCATAACGCCAATACTAGAAGCCATGCTGTTTCACCACATAATGATCAGCGGTGGCTTATGTAATTGATACCCCCAGCCGACGGTGAGAATCTTCTGTAATTCATACTCAGCCGGCGCCGGCCAACGTCAGAGAATCCGACGTAATTGATAGTCCAACCGGCGCCGGCTGGAAGCGGGGTGTCCGCTTTTCGATTATTAGCACACACAAGTCGAAACATGCCTCATAGTAACACATATTAGTGACAGGAAGTACAGGGAATATGGATATACAAGGGATGACAAAAGGAACTCAGTGAATGGATGTGGGGGTATGCTTTTATGGTCTGTTGATTGTGAAACAAGTCAATAAGATGTTTAGAGAGTTTGGATGAAATTGTAATAAGTCCTTACTACTCCAGGAGTTGGAATCAGTGGTCGTGATCATTATTTGATTGAGGGTAATATTCACATAGAATGAATAGATATAGAAAGGCTATACAAATGTGAAGGGGTTGGAAGATACCATCCCTCATGAATGGACATGACTCGGTGCCTAACCAGCTAATATACCCAAGAATACACCTTGCATTGGCTGGTATCCATATGTGTCCAGTGGATCTATGATTGTAGCAGAGTCGGACACTCCGTCAATGTCACCATATACATACTTCTATCCATCTGAATATATTAACATAAGAGTATGGATATCCTGCAAAGAACTGACATCTATCCATATGTAAAATAATGGGAATGCATGTGTTAGAACAAGTGGATTGATTTAACTTTACAATGCTTTAATGGAGCATCTGTGATTGGGGTGAGGGCCTTAACTGAGCTTCTGGAGAGTTCTTCCCATGCATGCATCTGATATGATGCATATGCTTGGTGCCCCTTAAGCGAATCCTGTGCAGCAATGGTCATGAGCTTCTTCCACATCTTTGCCTTGGCATGGAAGTATGCAGGGACCCATTCAGCTTCATTATGGATGCTGTGCTGCTCCTCCAACCATCGTTCAAACTGTGCCCTTGCACGGAGCCAATGAACCCTTTCAACTGTTAAATAATTGAGTCCATCAATATAAGCACTGATGAATATGAGAACCTACAATCATCCATCCATGTTCCATCATCTTCAACAGTGTGGCCAAACCCCCAGATCCAGGATGTTTGCTTGTTATGCTGTCCTATTGGCTCTGATCCAAGAACCAAGGTTGCTACATGGAAGTCCTCTGCACGTAATCTTGGAAGGTCCTGTAGATTCATTGATGCCTGTCGGAGACTCCGGTATGCATCACGTGCCATGCTGTATATGCGTGCATGCTCATGGACAGTAGTATCAACACTGTGTATGGCATTCCAAGCACGGGTCTTTGTCTGCTGTGTGTTAGCAGGTCTAACCTGAGTGTGGAACAGAGCTGACTTGAATCCAAGGGCAAGGCGGATCCTGTGAATGGAATCACTGGCTTGTGCATGGCGTAGCTGTACCTCCTTCCTGGCAAGAGATTGGGCTCCATGCTTGACACACCATTCCCATCCAAGGGATGAGGGAAGAAGAATGGGAAGATCTTCTGGATTGATGCCATCCATCCCAGATCCATCCAATGCCTGATGAGTGTGATGATGGAAATCATGACCTGAATGATTGTCATCTGTATTATCGGGAGGTCCGAGATCATCCACATGGTCGTACTCTTCATAATTACCCAATGGTGATATTGGGGAATCATCTGTGAGTTTCTGTTGGAGGAGGAAAGAATCTCCCTGATGCTCAAATATGTCAATGAGCTTCTGGAGGCGACTCCGCTTATTTTCAATGACTTGGACCTCCTCTGTGTTGATCTTTGGACCATATGCCCGTAGTTGATATCTGATGGCCAGTCTTCACAGGACGTCAGCCAACAGTCACATATACCATTGAAGGGACCAACTGTAGCTCCTGAATCTTTATCCCACAAGAAATCCAAGATGTTTGCCCATGAGTAGTAATATCTCTACTTTCCTCTGAAATCAGTTGTTGCTGGATTTCTGCACGAGAGGGAGCTAATGATATTCATCAGTGTAGAATAGATTGGTTTATTGGGTAACAATACCTTTGGATGATGCTGTATCATATATGTCCATTAAAGTAGGGTCTTCATACCTGTTAGATTGAGCATGGTTCTCTGCCTCAAGCCATCGCTTGGTCTTCTTCCTGAAGCGTGCATTGAGTGTATTGAATGTCTCAGCACTGAGATCTATTCCAGTTTCCATGCGCTTCCACCGCTTCAGAAGTGATGGAACTGGAACATGGATTATTATATTAGAATGTAGCATGGATATGGATGTGACAGACCAATGCGGACCATCTTCTTCCAATTGGAATGGTTCATGTGTGCATCCAAGACCTCCTGGCGATGGGCCAGGGACATCCCACGGATACTCCGTGAGATATTATTGAGTGGTGCCCACAATGTCTCAATGATCTCCCCATCCACCTGCTTCGCTCCAGGAATATAGCTTGGTGAAAAGCGGGGTAAGCATGAATCTTGATGGCCATGAATATGAAAGAGGCCAATCCCAGTCCGAAGTTGTAAAGAGCTAGACAGAGATAACTCTGGGCTCTTTTCCACCCTTTCCCTGAAGTGGACACCATATTGGCACATGATGTCATACATAACCAGGGCCACAGGGATGTCCTCCATGTTGTAGGAGAGGGCCTTGCAAAGGCTATAGTCCATATTTATTTGCCTAGCATAAGAGCGATGTCATATCCACACCTAGAGTCTTTAAACATTGGACATACCTCTCTCCCTTCTGGAAGTCAACTACAGATGTAGGGACAAAGAATCCATGACAGCATGCGGTTGCCCCGATGCCTGTAACATCAAGGTGTGGACGACTTGAATTGGCCTGTTCAATGGCCCTATATGTGTTACATGTGCTGGGCTATGAGAATATAAGACAACAGTCACTGTCAATAGTATCTGACATACCTGGGAAATCTCTTGCCCACTATGCAGGTGAGCCTTATATGAATTGGGATTTGCCATGAAGGCCATCCCTGCCGACAGCGGAATGTCCGCTTCCCCAGTTCTGCATCTCATATGCTCTGCTGAGAAGTTACCATCCATTATAAATGTTCGGATGAGCTGATTCCTTTGAGCAAGTCAACAATGGGATATTTGACATGTTTAATGAATGCATACGGTTCATCATTATATCTGTCCTTCCAATCATCAGGTAGATTGATACCTGGCTGTGGACAGGCTGGACAGAATATGGCCATGGATCCATCATTAGCGGGGTCCCCGACTTGGAGATGTCCCAGACCATTCTGAATCCTATTCCTTAAATCTCGCCATTGCCTGGATGCTCTCAAGAGCTGTTTGTAGAGATTCTGTAAATGTTTATCAGTGATACAGTATGTGGTGCTGGGATGGCATTGTAACATACTGGGACATGGTCAGGGAACATCCGATTGGTGATGCTCTGAAGCTTAGAGTAGTACTGTTGTGCAGTTGTCTTGCACTCCAGGTTGTCAGCCAAGAAGTCATCCAGAACTGAGAAGGTAAATGCAGTCTCAATCTGCTTGAAGGTTGAAGGAAATATTCCAGCTTGGAGTAGTTGCTCATCATCGGCACCAGCATTGGGGCATATGCAGAAGAGTACATCCATATCAAAGACACCTGTCTGATTGACAATTGTGATCAGTGGATTGCCTGACTTTGCAGTCCGTGTGCGTCTTGTGTTTCCCTCAGAGGGATCCAACACATCCCCAGGAAAGTCATACAATGTGTCTGAAATCCCATGCATATCCTCAAGAGCTTGCAAAGGAGGTTGCGGGCCTCCCAAGGAATGGGCCTGCTCCTCCTCAACAGATATTAGTGATGTAGACCGAGTGTGTCGGGACCTCCGCCTGCTTGTCTGTGGCTCTTTAGCTGCTTGAACTCCCTGGGTATAGATAAGTGCATATGACATTTCATAGGACTGATGTATTCATACCTCTACTGTAAGTGGGCATGGCTTTCCATCATGACCCAAACAGAGCTTAAATCCAATTGATATTAATGATATTGGTGCAAAGTGTGTGCCAGTCCAGCGGGACATCCGATGGAATGGGGATCTTGTATGTATTTGAAGGCAACATTCCTTGCAAAAGTAGTTACCTCCAACACAGTCGGAACACTTGATCTGCATTGACATGGTGCACATGGAGCATTTTGGGGCCCTTGTCAAACCCTCCATCTCTAGTAACAGGTGAAGATATCTGCTCCGGATGTCTATCCATTGGCCCATATGTGTCCGCAATGGTGTCTGTAAATGATCAGTATTTGATGGATGATGAAGGGTATTGTGTCGCATACATGTGGTTGGGGTTGTGTGTCATCAAGTTAAAGGTCTTGCATGTCAGCTTCATATGGTTCTATGGGTTGAAGGGTATGTGACTCCTGAACCCCCTGCGTTTGTTGCTTGGATGACTGCTCCTCAACTATTGTAGCTTGGTTTGAAGCCTGGCCTGACTTCTTCTGCTTTGAAGAATGGAATGGGACCTCCTTCACAGTGGTTCGGAGTCCCCGCTTAGACTTTGATGTTTTAGAGACAACCTCAGAGACATCTCCCATAGGAATGGTAAAGGTGTTCTTGCGAGGCATGATAGACAGTTTCAATGGAGTTAGGAGGATATGGATGATAGCAATTGGGACAGCATCAATCCTTTCACGCATTAAATACATTTACAACACCTTGGATATTCTACACATTGGAATATTGGGCTCGCTGCACAATCATACACCTGAAGAATGTGTACCCAATTCTAATCTGAAACTGTGGAGTGTATCTGATAGGAATACCATCATCTGTTCTATGTCATTTCGGGTGCTCCGAAACTACCGCTACCATTATCAACACCTTCAGATCCTGATGCCATCTCTGATGCATGTGGGGAGTGACCTTGATACTGTCCATCTTGTGTTTCACTTGTCGTTTGTGACATATTGATTCCCTCTGTTTCACATAGTGCCCTTACCATAAGGGAGATATCCTTAAGATCCATGCACATCTCCTCTGTCTCCAATATGAGGTCTGCATGCTCCTGACCATGTCAGACATGTTAAGTGGTTCCATATTATCGTGTACATACCATATGGTCATTGGGCAGACTTGCATGGTCCACATGGGCAGGGGAATGTGGTTCAATGGAGTCAGGTTTCAGGTTAATGGTTTCAGCATTAGAATCTGATCCATACATGTCATCTTCATCAAATGACATTGCATCGGAGGAAGAGCTATCAACTGGATCGGAAAACATGGTGGGTGGATGTTTGGAGTATGCTTGGGGAGTCCGCCTATCCCTCAAGTGGGTTTTCTGATTCTTATGGTGGGTTCCTGGGATAGTGGCAATTAGTGAATATTCATGGAAGTACCTGAAATGGAGGGCATACATTTTACTTTGGATGTGGATGGCTGCATGGTGTATAATGTAGTCTAGCTGTTACACGGTATAAATATCCCCTAATTGAACTATCATGTGTGGAACACAGTTACATGTTTGCCTCATATGTAGGAGCATTGTGTATGCCATCTAGTATCATGCCGGACTCCCCATCTAATCGCACAACTATCTCCCATACGTGTTTCGCGAATCCCTGTAGCATTACATCTAATACAGGTATCACAATACCCACCAAACCACATACGGATATCCCATGCATTACAGCGGGGTCCCCGCCACACTGTACGCATATATGTAACAAATATATTTGATTGTTTGATGCAGATGTCACATAGACCTTCAGATATACCACAAGGAAATAACAAACATATTGAAGCAGGGTTCTGGACTGTTGCATATGTAAAACATGTTTTATGTGTACCAGGTAGCAATTGTAATACAGTCCCACACAACGCTTCAATCAGCATATCCAATTGAGCGGACCTCCTGACACATCACATGACACCTTCCCATCATACATTGATACAGGGACCCCAAACTGTTGCATATGGAAAATGTAAATCTAGATACAGTCCCACATGACACGTCATCAGGTATCCCCCAATACCACATGATGCTCTCCTATTCATAGAAGCGGGGACCCCGACACATCACACGTATCACGCCTGCTTCAAATACAAGTCATCATATATTCGAAACGAAGGCCCCTTAGTCACTGGATCACATGGTGATTATTACGTTGATATGGTCACATGCAAACAGTCCTGACACATCATATATTTCGACCCTCAATGGGCCGGACCTCCCGAACATGCGTTTACAGAATAGTATACATCATTTAAATCGAAACACTCCATTCTAAGCCACAGGACCAGCCGATGATGACCCACCAGATATTCCAGATGGGGTCAGACGTCCCCCTGAGGCAACGCTCTCCCCTGTAATGTGGATGAGCCTGTGTTTCCGATTCAGATGATATAAGTGCTTACCTGATGGTTGGCGAGAGCGGCTTGGGGGTGCACTTGAAAGGGAAGAAGGAGGCCGAATGTCAGAGAGAGTGAGGCCAGACATATGTGCTCCAACTGATGAGGTCGACTGGACACCAAGGGATACTGAGCGACGATTGGTGGGGGGCATCCCGACACCAGGAATCGATGTCAATTCGATACCCTGGTGAGACAGGAGTTTCCCAACCATAAGCCGTGTGTCATGCGAATCCTGGCGTGTGTTTACGACCTCAAATAGCACACGGTCTACTGTCTGAGTGACATCACCAAGTTTCGATGTCAATGACTCCACTTTGCGCTCCAGTGCATCAACGCAGGAGTCCCCGAAGCTTCCTACTAGGTGTGTGATGCATGTGGGTTTCGTTTACACTTGCAGAAAACAGGTGGGACGTACCCGGGGACCCCGCTCCCATCGATGGTGTTGATCTGGCCTCCATTGCACGATGCAGCGGGATGGCCCACGTCGCAGGGGGTTCACATGGCTTGTGCCTCTGCGCACACTTCACACATGCAATTGACCGCTTATTGGCCTGGGCTTTGCATTCAGAATCCCCAAAATGGATGCAGGGGCCACAGCGGTCCTACAAGTAGTGCACATATACATCAGATCGTTATTTGGATGCAGGAGGATGGAATAAGAATACTTACATTCCCATAGGCAACAATATCACCAGCATCCGTACGCTGACGTTGTGTGGGTCGAAAGGGAGATGCCTGCTCCACTTCGACACGTGGAACGGGGGGGTTCTGATGTGGGACCGTTTCGGATGCTTCTCCCGGGTTGCCCGGTGAATCGCGTTTCGTTCCTCGCAGCACATATGGAGCAGTGTGGCGTTTGGATGGAGCATCGGCTGGGCGGTCCGACGAACGTGTCTGTATGGCACGTGCCTTTACTGTGCCTCGTGTATTGTGTACAGGTGGGGGGGTGGCCGGGGGGTCCGGGGGTTCCGGGGGGTCCGTGGAGGCGGAAGGAGGGGCAAGTGTCAATCGTGAAGACGACGACTGGGATGGGAGATTGTCAACTGTAGCTGTGCATGAGGATGTGAATAGGTATGAATTGATACAATATATCTGACACACATTCTGAGGGCATCTGTGGTATGGTGTTCTCTTCGAGCCACCACATCTTGCTCGGATGGAGGCCATCCAGATATGAGTTCAGATCAAGGGATGAGAGTTTGAGGTGCCAGTCCGGGTTCTCCGACGATACATATTCACAAAGCGTAGTAATGTATTCAGTTGTTAGTATGAACCAATCAGGGTAGCGGTCCTCTATTGCAGCTGACTGCCACTCGGTCCCAATGACCTGGATGATCGGATGGACACAGGGGGTCTTGGAATGTATCCCATAGCCCGCAAATATCGAATTAATGGTTCTCTGAATAGCATACCATTAGATACATCGCATATGCGTTGAGGATATTAAATTGACTCACCACTTCTTGGTTGATCTTTGTATCCATTATGTCCAGCTCCATTGGTGACGGACCAGTCTCCTCCACACGTTTCATGGCAGCCATGAACTTAGCTGCTATGGTGAGCAACTGAACTTCATGCTTTGTCAATTCGGATGGGCCTTTCCTACCCATTGAGCGTGGGGGTGTCTAATGTGAATGATAGCGAAGTCACAGATGGAAGCACCTCAGACGGAAGCACCTTGAAACGTTTGGGGGTCCCACTATTGATTATAGATCTCCTCTGGTATCCAGGAACCCCAAAATCCGATTTAGGAAATTTGGAAAATATATATCCGATTGATCCGATAATCAAGCGATGACTGTGGTGACTAGATATGATATATATCTACGCAGGTGGCGAGCTCCAATATCCCACAGAGACCCCTTTCCAGTATGTCTGATACCTCTCGTGGTTCGCGTTCGCGATCTCGTGCAGCTGCAGGAACCCCGCAGTCTCAACAAGCGTCACCAAAGCCTCAGTCTATGGGCCCTCCATCGAAACAGCGTTCTGAAGCATCCGGGGTGTCCACTGGCTTTGAATTCCTATCCAAGGTACCGTCGCCTGTCGTACCTATTCCATCTGGGCCACGTCTTTCGGATACCCCGCGGGTGCGTAACTGTATTTACATATTCGACAGCACTCTAACAGTGTGTTGTATAGGATGATGGCAAGCGCAAGAAGAGGCGCACACCCTCTCCACCCAAAGACTTTATGGATCGCATCCCACTCTCACAACGTGTTATCCGTGAACCCACTGTGGTTGCTAAGCCTGTATCACCAGCACCTGAGATCATCTCTATTGATGATCAACCAAGTGACGCTCCAACTGCGGGTGCCCCGACAGGTTCCCCAACGTCAGCAGGACTTGCTCTGAGCGTATGTGATAATTACCCATCGTCTATAGCTTATCTGATGCATCATATAAAAGTCACAGATAGCTGATATGATGGACGTCGATGATCCAGGGAGTTCTGTTCAGCGTGCAATCACCCCATCGCAGTCGGACGCCCCAAAACGCAAGGTACGTATATACAATTACATACGACTATTCTATTAATCTGTACAAATGGTTAAGGCCGCTGGGAGGTCCGCCCCTCGTGCACGAACTGGGGGGATACCCCCATCCACCCGTACAATCAAGCATCGAATGGGCATCACCATCCCTGTGTCTCCCCTCCCTGAGGACCTCGGAAACGTCGAGTCCAGGATTGAGAGATGCAAGCTGACACTTGCTGATGTGTGGGATGAGCTCACAGAGCTGCGGGGTCGAGTTCAAGCAATCAATGACTCAATCCTGAAGACTTTGATTGATCTGGAGAATATGGCGAAATACTTGGAGTAAGGACTGTAACTATGTAGCACTTGTATTGTGATCGTCTTGCATGTGTCGGTAACAATATCACGCATTGAGATCATGTTTCGGTACCATTTTGGTACCAATTTGGTACCATGTCGGAGTGTCCACAACCATTAAATACATCAGTTATGTAACGTGTCTGACATGCGGACTTCCCACGTCCCTTTGTTCATATTTACCTTTGATATTTACCTTTGTCTCTTAAGATGACGTGATATGTACATGTCAGGAGGTCCGGCGTATCAGATACGCTTGATGACATATTAGTTCAGACCATGTCAAAACACTACTTGCCACATGAATCACTAGGAACTATCTACGATGTCCATATCAAACGCGTGCCACAGATGGGATGTTTCAGATCCCCAGTTTGATGTATGGATGTATGGGAGAATGCCACGTGATATGTCAGGTGGCCCTACACACCTGAAATATCGATGACATGCTGTGCAGGACCGAATCTGATACGTACAATGTGTCGGGGTCCCCAATGCAACAGGTGAGACATCGTCATATGATGTACTATGTGAGCAGGAGGCACGATCTCCTTGCACAAGCATGTCTAGCCAAATATGAAATATATGTGAAGCCATGCATCATATTCACACCCCCTCCTTGATGTATAGGCTCAGTACCATTTCTCATTGATATACATCCTATTCTCCATGTAGATAGCTGTCACGATTCATCAAAAGCGGGAGGTCTGCTCTTGAGGTACAAGCATATCTAGCCCATGCGTGAAACATATGTGAAACCATAATTCATGTCCATATTTCCCATCCATGTCATGTGGCACCTCTCACCCAGATCCATATTCAAACCCATTGAAACCTGTTATATTATCTTACCACATATATTAACCTATGTGTCCCTGTTTTACCCTCACTATATCCCGATTGCCAGTGTCCATATTTTGTTTTCTGATCCAACACAACCAAACTACTGTCATGTATTTAAACTACTTCATGCTCAATATATCTATCCACACACACCGTATCCATATCCTCTGATCACCTTTGATTAATATCCCCATGCAGAACGAGGACATCACTTACTCTGGCTCTGGCGGAGAGTCCGAGATATCACAGAGTCAAAGAGCACAGTCTGGTGACACAGGATTTATCATTACTCCTGAAGATGCAGATGTATTGCAGGAATATCTTGAAGAGTTCCAAGCTGCTGATACAAGCCTTCGTACCAGGATAATTGAGAAAGCCATGGCCCAGTTATATCTGCTCCGCCCTTCTAGTGCACCATTTGATAAGAAGGTGGCCACAAAGGTGGGCTTCATTTATACAGTGACGGATATATTGCTCATTTCAGATTTCAGAAAATTCAGAAATGGTTTTATAACCACTACATCCGCCCCAGGCGTCAATATATCAAGTTCACTCGCAAATGGTCTGCCAGGAATGCATTCTATCACCTGCACCGTGAGGAAGTCTTGGAGCGTGCTAGGGAGGACTCTGGGACAGAGCCAGGGAACCCCGCATTCCTGGGGGCCCTTCAAGATGCAACCACTGCTTTATGGAATGATGTATCCCCTAAAGATCAAAGGGAGTATGTAGATGCTGCTAAGGAATGGTCAGAGAAGACTCCACCAAAGCATATTCAATCCAGGTACGCAAATATGTATCACCTTGGATCCATTTCTCTCATCTCTTCTATACAGAATGGCATCTTCTATGCGTGAGCGGATCATCCAAGACTTTCAAAGTCAACTCTACAAGACATGTGGTATTCGTTCCATTGTTCTCACAGCATATGAGGGTGAAGACAACAACCTCAAGATTGGCTTGTAAGTCATCCAAAAATGTATCCTTAATCTGTACTGACCATCAATTGATGCAAACCAATTTCAGCAATGATGTGAACAGTGTATTGCAGGATGGAAAGGACTTTCGGAAATTCTGCCCAGACTGGAAGAGTGCTGCCCTCTGGGAGCAGTGGACTCAATTTGGATTAAAGTGCTTTGCAAAAGGTTTGACAAGCTTCTTATCCCAGTGAGTGAATATCATTCATGTACATTCTAGAGACTGTCCAGGAGCATCCAAAAAAGGACAACTCAAGGACAATCCAATCCCCAATCCCCCTTGTATTTGATGCAGATGGATGTCCGGAGCTTCTGACAGTTACTCAGCATCATGGATATAAAGCCAAGATTGTTCAGTCATTGCTCAGGGATTATTGCACTGCACATATCCGTAAGCCATTCTTTTAATAAATGTGTATCAGTATTTAATATGTCGGAATAAGGTTATGTCACTGGAAAGCCAACACTGACCATTCCATGGGGATCATTGGTCAAGGATCCATCTTCCTGGATTCGTGATGAATGTATTCCAGATGGGTTTGAGTGGAAGGACCCATCTAAGATCCAGATTGGAGAGGTCTTTCGTCTACTGTACCACTGGAGTGACAGGCAAGATAAAGGCATTGACCCCTTGATGTGGGTATCAACGTCCCCACTCTTTAGTAATTTGGAAGATTCCCCAAGGCCTATGCGGAGTGTCCGAAGGGCTCGAAAGCAGCAATCACCAGCATCTGATGAAGAGTGCTTCATTCTTCCAGCTAGTCGGGACTCTGATCAGGAGGATGACATTACTGATGCTGAAGATTCTTCAGATGATTCATCCAGGAATGATGATTCATCTGACAGGACTGATCCATCTGAGGATGAAGTGGCTATGAGGTCTCCACCCTTGAATATGTCTTATATACAGGAGGACGCTTGTCCTGGTGAGTCCGATTGTTATTGGGTTACCCTCAACTTATCAATGACAACATTGCATGTAGATGATGATGGAGGTCCCAGTCCCACCTCTGCTGGACACGATTATCTGAGCATGAATAGATCTTCATTTCCAGGTTTGCATCCTATCCACATTACATCCAGCACCACCAATTCATTCATCAATGCACAGAAATGGCAGGACCATCACACTCTCCTCAGCTTCAATGGAAAGAAATGCAAGTTGGCCATCAGCCTCATGTAGCAAAAGGGAAAGGGAAAGAAATCAAATGAACTATCAAGGTCTCAGAGAAGGTCAGGTTAGTGGCTAACAATTAGCCCCTTCCCCAGACTTCTGATCACTTCACAGGAATATGGATACTGGTCGGGGTGCAGCTAAAGTCCATCCTGACATCTGGAGCATGAATAGATAGATATAAACATGTATATAGTCATGCTGGCGGAGTGTCCGCCCATAGCTTCAATGATGTGCCCTGAACCCATATGGATATTGGTCAACTAATTGTTTACAAACTGGTTGTGTATTTCATCGAGGATATCCCTGCTGGATGCACTTATATGTTAGTCTCTTCAAACCCCTTTTCATTTGAACAGTATTTCTACATCTCTTTGTTGTATATGAGTATGACCCTCAATCAAATAATGACAAGACCCACTGGTTCCTACTCCTGGAACACTCATGGTCAAGCTCAGGGTTCACTGAAAATTCATCCGAACTCCCCATACATCCTATGGACTTGTTATACTGTAAAGGTATCCCCCAACATCCATTCAGGAGTAACCTTTGGTCATTGCTTATATATCCACATTCCCTGTACTTCCTGCCACCAATATGTATCACAATGAGTCATGTATTGACTTGTTTATGCTAATAATCGAAAAGCGGACACCCCGCTTCCAGCCGGCGCCGGTTGGACTATCAATTACGTCGGATTCTCTGACGTCGGCCGGCGCCGGCTGAGTATGAATTACAGAAGATTCTCACCGTCGGTTGGGGGTATCAATTACATAAGCCACCGCTATCCATTGGCTGGTTTCACACGGTGGCCATGGACTTCATCACCAAACTCCCACCATCCAAAGGGAACGACAGCATCCTAACCATCACAGATCACGACTGCAGCAAGGCCTCTGTCTTCGTGCCTTGCAAGGAGGAAATCACGGCCGAAGAGACAGCGACGCTGTACGTTAAACACGTATTCAGACGTTTCGGGCTGCCGCGCAAGATCATCAGCGACCGAGACCCTCACTTCGCATCTAAATTCATGAGGGAAGTTTGCCGGATTCTAGGGGTCCAGCAGAACATATCCACCGCGTATCACCCACACACCGATGGGCAGTCCGAAAGGACCAATCAATGGCTGGAACAGTATCTGCGCTTTTGGGTAAATGAACAGCAAGATAACTGGTCTGCTTATCTACCAATCGCAGAGTTCGCGCACAACAATTGGCCACATGAGCACACCAAACAATCACCGTTCCAGCTTCTGATGGGATACAACCCGCACGCGGATTGGACCGATAAGCCATCCCCTATTCCTCAAGTGACAGCGCGACTAACACAGCTAAAAGAGGCACGAGACGAAGCCCAACGCCTCATGAGGAAGGCACAGGAAACCTGGGTACGCAACAAAGATACGCCCAAGTTTCGTGTGGGCGACCTCGTATGGCTGGAGGGAAAGCACCTCCGAACCAATCAGCCCACGGCGAAACTAGCGGCGCGACGCCACAGCCCGTTTCGAGTGGTACAGGTGATGTCCCCTTACAATTATCGATTGGAACTTCCCACGCAGTGGAGCATCCACCCAGTGTTCCACATCGATCTTCTCACACCATACAAACAAACTCCCTTGCATGGGGAGAACTTCACACGACCACCGCCCAAACTGATTGATGGAGAAGAGGAATACGAAGTCGAGGCTATTCTAGACTCTCGGCACTTCGGCCAGGGGAGACGCCTGCAGTACCTTGTCAAATGGAAGGGGTACCCAGACTCGGAGAACCAGTGGGTCAACAAAGATGACGTTTTTGCGCCGGAAGCGCTTCGTCTTTATCAGGAAGCACGAGCACACGGAAACGAGGTTAAAACGAGCTCAATTCGCACCAAGGAAAGTCATCCCCTTCTCCTTCGCTCTGTCATCACTTCGATGCCCACTTCTCCCCTTTGACATGTCACACAAGCAGAGCTCCTCGACTCCCTCGCCGAAGACGCCCGTGCCCTCTTGGCTGAGGACGACGACACCGAAGTCCCGAATACTCAGCTCACCCCATGGACACCTCTTGCGCCAGCAGAGGGGCCTATCACCGCGCAAGAATGGGCCAACATCGTCACCCGATTCCCTGACCCAACCACCACTCCAGACGACGAACAAGCCGTCGTCCATGTCTTCCGAAATGATCGCGGCGAACGGGAGCCCATCGCCGCTATCCCCCCAAGCGACGACCTCATCGGCGTTCGCGGAGTTTTCCCGAGCAACGACCAGCGTTCAAGCACTGATGGAGTACGAGTTGGAGGGCTGGAGGAAAGTGGTGGCGGCGTGGCAGAAGGAGCAGCTCGACTCAGCAGCGGCCCGACTGAGGGAGATGCGAGAGCGGCGGCAGCGATGGCGGCAGCTGAGGCTGGCCATGACGACGAAGATTACTACCCGTCAGCACATTCCTTCCTACGAACGAAGCGCGACGCTGATCATCCCGGCATCACACCATGGCTCGTCTACACCGACGGCTCCCCCATGTATCGAGGACGTGTGCGCGTGCCTGGCGCCGCCGATCACCGTCCGTTCACCGCCGCCGACGATCCCGCGCACATCATTGTGCCTGAAGGGTTCCGGGCGAACCGACGACCCCATTACATTCGATACCCCATCACCGGGCCCGACGGAGTAGAGAGGGACGCGTCCCATGTCCAGATAATCGGAGGGGCAGACCCCATGATTCTAGGGGTCATACCAGGGTCACCGCATGTGTATGGTAAGCCCTTCTACGCCGAACCACACGTATCCGCCGCTCTGCGCCCCACATACCCGCACGAAGACTTGGTCGTCTTCGAAGCGGACAAGATCACCGACCGCGCGCTCAACCGTATCAACAACGAGTCGCTCATGGCGGAAGTCACGCGTTTCCGCGCGGCCAGCTACGAGCTGGATCAACTTCGCGCTAGAGTGGCTCAACTCCGCGCGATGATCGAGTGTGCACAGGACGACCGGCGTGACTCCATCTACCGTCTAGAGCGTGCCACAGCTCTCGAGCGCATTGCGGAGGAACAACGGGGTTGGCCAGCGTGGGACTTTCAGTGAGTTGGGGTCTCACGCTGAAAAGGGGGTGATGTTACGTTTCGACTCGAGTAGTAAACCCTTACTGTACCGGTTGCAACTACGGCGGTAAGGTAGATTAGTTGCGGACTTACTTACGGTGATACGGTAGCGCGATAGGCGATACGGGTACGATAGCTGACTGAGCGGTCCCTGAATGACTCGATACTAGTACAGGTACTAGTAGTTGTGGTGTTTGAGATACTTACGCGATATGTTGGACGCTACTTACTGTGACTCATAGCAGCGCTTGAAAGCCTGCTCGAAATGTATTTAAGACTGCTTGCGAAGACCAAGATACGCCATCTTGGTCTTCTTGAATCGTCACTTGTTTTCCTTTCTCTTTCTATTCTCTTCGCTCTATCTCTCAACAATCGTCGCAAGTCCGCTAGTGACAGCGATTCAGGTGTACCTCCACGTATTCACCAAAGTGCATACCTTGGACCTCCGTGTCTTCAAGCCATAACTGAGACTATCGCTAAGTTGTTACCGCCTCTACCAAGCTCAAGTTGAGCTGACGTCGTGACGGCGTTACAAGGCAAGTCAGGATACGTACGGTAGTGGGTGTATCATGTCCGGTGATGAGGAGAAGTCTCATGACTGTCTCAGAAGCGCGAAACACATCAGGCGTGTGTAAAAACGCGATATTGTGGACGCCTTTACTCATCACTTTTGCGCAAATGGACATGGTGGGGCCATAGAGCATAAATACCCTCCTATGGGGAGGGAGGCAAATACAGAACTTCACCCCTCTTCACTTGTGCACACTCTCCCCTCTAAAACAGTCTCTCAACCTACTGTAAAGGTGAGAACGTCCCTCCTGCGTGCTGCGCTTTAGCCTGTAAGGCTTTTGCTGCGCAACAGGTTATGGGCCCTGTTACAGGGCTTGCCGTTGCACTTCTTGACAAAGTAGCATCCAGTGGTGGCACACTCATACTATCTGTATCTCCTATGGAAGAGCAGATTTGTTATGAGACACAGCGAACAGACCCTGGAAGGTGCCCTGGTTCATAACAGACCCAGTATTGTACTCTAGAGGAGTACACAGACTTGGCCCACTGTCTAACGTTGACATGGTCGAGCAGTTCTTTTGGCATAGACTATGGTAGTCTCCAAAGACCAAAGTCTGCAGAGTTCGCTCTGTAGTCGAACGGATTAATGCTGGCTTTATTATTTCACTCAGTATTACGATGAAACTCTGATACTGACGTTCTCAAAGCCAACAGATTTATCACCAACTATGTCCTCACAACTTACTGCTCTTGTCCCTGTGTTCGATGGCTCTAACTGGGCCATCTGGTCAAATGCCATGCAAGCCTTCTTCATGTCCCAAGGACTCTGGGGTTATGTTGATGGATCTATCCCTCTCGACACAACCGCCGCTGCCGACATTCAAGCTGCTTGGCGTCGTAGTGATGAAATGGCTAGGGGTAATCTTACCCTTCGTCTTTCTCCTGCGATCCAGCAAGCTGTTACTGGTACCTCTGCCCAGGTTCTCTGGAATGCGGTTAAAGATCGCTATGGAGCGGTCTCTTTACCCCGCATCTACAAGGACTTTAAAGAAGCAATTTCTATTCGCTTCAATCCTAACCAGAACCCTGTCGCAACATTCGAGAAGATGGCAGCTGCCTTTTCTCGTCTCGGTGCAATAACTGTCGGCACTGGTGCTAATGCTACGACGCTTGCTATAAAGCCCCCCCTTCAGGCGTTAATCGCCATGTCTGCTCTTCCTCAGAAATGGGAGAATCTTATTCCCATTATCTGTAGTGCCACTGCCACTACGGATCTCAAACTTGACTCAGTTGCTTCTGTAGTCATTGGGCAGTTTGAGACCGAAACTAATCGCGGACAACATAAGGGTGCTCATAACGTGCAGAAGCTTTCTGCCGTTAAGCGCAAGCGCGATAACCCTCGCTTTTCTAAGCAGGGTAGTCAGCAGCAGCCGCAGCCTTCTACTTCTAATGCCCCTGGCCCATCTTCCCAGCAGCAGCCTAACCGGCAGCGCGGAGGACGTGGATCCGGTCGTGGCAGAGGAAAAGGGAAAGGCAAAGCGTGTGGCGGCGCTCCCCAGTATTCCCACATAGCTTCCGTTGCCGCACTATCTCCACCTACTTCTCACAAGGTGATCCATATTGGGTCATCTGGGGTCTCTACTCATACAGAAGTCGAATCCTCTACCCCTCAGAGGTCTCCCGGCTTCTTTCCTTCTGTTAATACCGCTATGACGCTCGCAGAGCAGCTGAATGTACCCGCTACAGTTCAGACCGCGAAGACGCTTGAGCAGCGCTTCGCCGATGTGGATGCACAAATGCGCCCTTGGATTGAGAAGTTTATTGATGAAGAATATGACTCCGATTTCGACGTTGATATGTCGCGACCACCTCCAGCGGGCGCACAACCAATAGTTGATATTGAGAGTCTAGACGACTCTGAGATTGCCGCCTATTGCAGTGAGTCATCTAATGCCCTGCAAATAGACTTAAGTGATTTGACAGTATCGGATCTTGACTCGGTAACAGATTGCCGAGCTCAGACTCCTGATTACGTCAATCTGGAGACAGTTGAGGCAGAGGAGATAACAAAAATGTGGGAACAACCGGGATTTACTGGTTCCGGTTCTATTCCAAGAGTTCCTTCTCACAAACTAATTCTTGCCGCATGGACTAGAAACCAGCAATTCCTACAATCTCAGGGGCTTCCAACGCACCCCGACTTTGGTACTTTGGTATCTCCGCCGGGCTCGCGGGCAGAAACCCCCGAACACTTTCTAACCGGTCCAGATGAGGTCCTGGATTGGGGTTCCGATGAAGAAGAGTACGTAACTCCTTCATTTTGCTTATTACATGCTGACAATGTTCTAGAATTAGCCCTGCCCCCAAGAAGTCTAAAGGGTGGCAGATTTAATAATAATGTAGTAGTATCGCATGTAACGAAGTTGTCTGAGATGTACAATATTAGCAGCGCTCTTCTCGATTTTCTTGAGTGTGAGCATAATGAGTACTTCAGTCAATGCGCAGAATGTCTGAAGCGTACAAAAAATATGTGGCTCCTTGACTCAGGAGCCTCAGCACATTTTACCAACCAAATTAGTGATTTTATCGAGTATAAGTCACTACCCAAGTCTGAAAGAATACCTGTTAAAACTGCGGCTCACATGATATATGTTGAAGGAATAGGAACTGTCTTGCTTGAGCATTATCTCGCAGATAAGCTTGTAACTACACGAGTTCATCCAGTCTTTCACATACCCTCTATGAGCACGTGGCTTTTATCAATGGGAGTCTTTCTACAGCAAGGATTGCGCGTTTTGGGGAATTCGCAGCATATAACCTTGCTAAGAAAAAATAAAACTATTGTCCAATGTAAACCCCTAGTTCACGGACAATCACTATATTGGCTAGATGCCTCTATTTCTACTCTAATTGAGACGCAATATGCGAACATATCTGCATTGCAAAATGTAGATTATGACCTTATGCATCGTCGCCTCGGACACCCATCTAAAGAGGTTCTAAGACGATCTAAGGAAAACACTAAGGGTTTCCCTGACAGGATTGTAATTCCTACCTCTGATAAACTATGTCCAGGATGTGCGCAAGGAAAAATGCCTGCAGCATCTCATCCGCCTTCTGAAACTAGGGCTATAGCTTCTTTTAATCGAATTCATTCCGATTTAAAAAGCTTCCCTATACCGTCGTATCACAAGTACAAGTATTTTATTGTCTTCTTTGACAATTATACTTCCTTTGCTTGGATCACTCTTTTACGGGACAAAGCCTCTGCTATTACTGCTTTAAAGCAGTGGCTTGCGTTAATAAAAAATCAATTTAACGCTACCATAAAAGAATGGATGTCTGATGCCGGCAGTGAATATAAGTCGGATGCTTTCCTAAAGCAATTAAAGGATGCCGGCATTACAGTGCTACAGTCTGCGCCACATACGCCACAACAAAATGGGCGCGCTGAGCGCTTTATGCGCACAATAATGGACAAAGCTCAGGCTATGCGCCTTGATGCTTGTTTACCTCAGAGTTGGTGGGAATTTGCAGTCTTACATGCTACACATTGTTACAATAGAACTCCAATTAGTCGCCTTCAATGGCAGACTCCTTATAAACTATTGTACAATGAAGTACCTGATATTTCTCATCTTCGAGTGTTTGGTTCGGGTGCATATGTCCATATCCCTGAGGCTCACCGGGTTAATAAACTTTCCCCTAAAAGCGAACTCATGATCTACCTTGGTAGAGGATCTGGGATGAAGGCTGATGTCTTCATGCGCACACCCAATACCTTGTTCTATTCAGACAAAGCACTCTTTGATGAAGGACTATTTCCTAAGTGTCCTTCTGACAGCGTCAGGAGTAAACCTAAAGGTGTAACTCAGTTAGATGATACAGCTTCAGATGATGAGCTGTCTGTAGACGATACCACTCCTGGTGTTGATGACGACCCTCCACCTGAGCCTCCAAAATGGAGAAGCGCTCCCCAGCCTGTTGGGCCTGGACCTCCCAGTACATCTACTGGAGGTACTGGATCGCTGCTACCTCCACCTTTACCACCGCAACCTGTACCAGGTCCTAGTCAACCTAGGAGAACGGCGCGTATAAGGAAACCCACTTCTCGTCCAGATAATGTCTATGGAGATAGGCCTCCTACTACGATAATTCGTGACATTGAGCGGACTCGCACATGGCGACAATTGACTGGTGACCAGCCGAGTAGCTCTCAGTTGCGTTCACGTCAAGATCAGACCGTACCAAGAGATTTTCCTGAGCAACCCGAGTCTGGTCCTTCTAGTGCACCGGGTGATAATCCGCACCTTTTGGATGATGAAGTAGAGCAACAATTGCTCGCCCGCCTTGCTCAGGAAGGGGGAGTCAAATTTCTAGATCTTCTGCTTGCCAAAGCAGTTTCACCAATAGATCTAGACGCACCTGATACCTCTAATATTCGTGAATGGACCTATCGGGACATTCTTAAAATGCCAAGTGACTCTCAGGAGGAGTGGCGTAATGCATGCAAAGAGGAACTTGCTTCCCTTCGCAATCGCAAAGTCTACGAACTTGTTAACCCGCCGAAAGGCAGAAAGGTTATCAAGAATCGATGGGTATTTGACTTAAAGTCAGATGGTCGAAAGAAAGCCAGGCTAGTTGCCAAAGGCTTTTCTCAGGTTGAAGGCATTGATTATGACGAAATATTCTCACCTGTGGTACGCTTTGAGACCATCCGGATGATGCTCGTGCTTACAGCGCTGAAGGATTGGCACATCTCTGGACTGGACGTCAAAACAGCCTTCCTATATGGAGACCTCGATGAGGAACTCTACATGGAACAACCTGAAGGGTTTAAAATCCCTGGCCAACAAAACAAAGTGATGCGCCTTAGAAAAGCCATCTACGGACTTAAACAAGCTGCTCTTGCTTGGTGGAGAGCGCTGGATAAATCCATGGGCACTCTAAGTTGTACGCATCTACAATCAGACTCAGGTCTGTTTGTAAATGAGGATAAAACAATTGTAGTAATTGTCTACGTCGATGATGTCCTCTTCCTCGGGAAACACAAAAAACATATTGATTCCCTGAAGCAGCGCTTCATGAGAATCTGGGAATGCAGAGACCTTGGTGATACCAAAGAGTTTCTTCGAATGCGCATACTACGTTCTAAAGGAAGAATCCTGATCGATCAGCAGGATTACCTTCAGAAAGTGTTGCAGCGCTTCAAACTGATTAATGCCAATTCAGTACCCACTCCACTACCGGAAGGGTATCATCCTACCCCTAATAAGGGAACTGCATCTCCAGATCTCCGCGCTTCATACCAACAAGTGATAGGATCACTCCTATACATTATGATTGGTATGCGACCAGATATTGCCTATGCTGTTACCAAAATGGCGCAGTTTGCTGCCAACCCATCAGAAGACCATTTAAAGTGTGCTCTTTACATATGCCGCTACTTACTTGGTACTTCAAACTATGCCTTAGTCTATGACGGCAAGAGTGATGCTGGTATAATAGCATACGCAGATTCCGACTGGGCTTCAGACCCAGTTACCAGGAAGTCCACTACGGGCTACTTAGTAAAAATGGCAAATGGAATATTTTGCTGGAATTCAAGAGCACAAAAGTCAATTGCGCTCTCATCCACTGAAGCAGAATAATATATGTCGCTGTGTGATACAAGCAGACAATTGGTTTGGATACGATCGCTCTTTCATGAGCTTGGAATAAATCTAGAACCAATTCCATTATGCGGAGATAATCAAGGCTCCATATTCCTATCTTCTAATCTGGTTCAAGAAAAACGGATTAAACACATTGATTTACGTCACCACTACATACGTGAAGTAATCCGTGATAAGAAGATAGAGTTATTCTTTATAGAAGGAGCTGAGAACCCCGCCGATCTTTTTACTAAGAACCTGGGTCGCATTAAGTTCCTAAAATTCAGGGAACAGCTTGGGCTTGAGTTTTCCTTGCCTACGCAAGCTCGAGCAACTTGACCACTATGCCTGAAGGGTAGTAGATAAAAAGGGTTTTTCATAGCTTCTCCGTGTACATCGCTTCTTCTTTAGAAGTGAGTCACGAACGACTTGCTCTTTTGTCACAAACCATAGAAGTTTATTGAGTCATCTGACTCTAAGCCTCTCATTGTTTTGCGTCAAACAACCCTGGTATCTCTACCAGAAGGAAGTTCACACATCCTGTTCTATCAAGGCGTAGTACGAGAGGTCAAATTGTTCATAAGAAACCGAGGATCGACGACCATTGTTGGGGAGTAGCGTCTTTACTACGATTTACAAAACCCCTCACAAAAAGGATGTTGCGATGACCCTGCAACCAAATCCCCTATACATCCCTATGACATTTGAGGGTCGAGGCCTTTCCAGTCGATGTTTATTACCGATCCTTATGTCTACAGAGTAAGGCTATTGCTTAGAAGCGCTTTACTAGCTGCACTAAGCAAGGGGGAGTGTTGGAACGTGATAAGTACATAAGGACCTTATCTATAGCAGTTACGACATTACGGTACTATGTTTACCATATTAGGCAAGTCAGGATACGTACGGTAGTGGGCGTATCATGTCCAGTGATGAGGAGAAGTCTCATGACTGTCTCAGAAGCGCGAAACACATCAGGTGTGTGTAAAAACGCGATATTGTGGACGCCTTTACTCATCACTTTTGCGCAAATGGACATGGTGGGGCCATAGAGCATAAATACCCTCCTATGGGGAGGGAGGCAAATACAGAACTTCACCCCTCTTCACTTGTGCACACTCTCCCCTCTAAAACAGTCTCTCAACCTACTGTAAAGGTGAGAACGTCCCTCCTGCGTGCTGCGCTTTAGCCTGTAAGGCTTTTGCTGCGCAACAGTATGACTACGCGGACACTACGTTTACCCGGTTCCTATCACGCGCTTTGCTTATCGTCGTTATCTTTCGATAAAGCTTGACATGTGCTAGTTTCCATTCACTTCTCGATCACGCGCGAACCCACGTGATTCTCCCATTGTTCTCGTTATGTCTTACCTTTTGTTCTCTGATAAGGGCGAGCATTACGCCCTTATCTGTACGGTACAACGCTGTACGTATTTAAGCCCAGTACTACCTAGCTTGTACGGTAGACTAGACTTCTTGTGTAAAACTACACTTGTTCACGTGAAGTCCCTTGTCTCTCAATCCCTGCCTTTGCTAGACCTTTGAGTCTTAGCCCTCCTCTACAGTCCAAGTGACGTGCGTCCTTGTGACTCTTGTGCATCCCCTCTACTGAAGTCAAGCCTTGGAGCTTGGACTACCGATTGATTGACTGACTTAGTACAGGTTGTACTTAATGCCCCTGTAGTGGCTGTTGAAGCGCAGAACTAACAAGCAAAGGATAAGCTGGAACAGCTAGAGACAGACAAGTTACTTCAGAGGTAGAAGGAACTCTAATACCATTACTACACACCTAGAGACAGACAAGTTCTATAGAACATCTTATGAGTAAAAGGTGAAAGAGGTAAGGTAAGGAAGGAACTTACACTTCAGAGGTAGAAGGAACTCTGAAGTGTAAAGGCGAAAACAGCAGTCCTTTTATACAGGACGCTTAGCTAATAATGGTCTGTGCGCACTGGTGACCCAAACACAATACAGGTGGTCTGTGCGCCAGAGGGAGAAACGCCATTGGATGGCAGAGAACAATAGCTGCCTAAAGCAGACAATACCGGTATCTTAACAATAGAAAGAACAATAAGAGCCATATATGGATCTAACAATAAAGATAAACAAAAGCGGTCCGTATGAGTCCGGAGTGTCCTTAAGTCCATGAGGGACAGATACTGTATATAGTATGTGGGCTGACTCAATCAGATCCCACAAGACATGTGACTTTAACAGTCGCGTCTCAACATCCCTCCATAATAGAGACAGTCCACAAGAGTGGTGCGAGCATCGAATGAAAGTGCCTTGGCAGGACACTTCATTGCTTTTACTGTTACTATGAGAAATGTTTCGATTCTCTGGTTAGAAAGAATCTATGTACGCAGAAGTCCTGATAAAGGACAACTCTTTGGAGGTCTTCATGCACTGCTCTATGAGGATAATGTAGTTCTGAAGAACTACTTTTTGAAGAGCCATGAGCTGGGAGATAAGATGGAACAAGGTCCAACTTCTTCAGTTCTCTAAGAAGGGTTTTTCTTAGCTATTAAACTAGGAAGTCTGTTGCAAGTATACACAACAGTTCGACGTCCTAGAACCCATCTTTACACCATTCCTAGATCAGCAACCATTTTTTCAAAGGGTTCTCTGGGCAGTGACTTAGTAAGTCCATCTGCAACCATTTCCCCTGTGGGTGTACGTATCAGGTGTATGACCTTGTTTTCTACGTATTCCCTGACTACATGGTGCTTGATTAGGATGTGTTTGGAACGTCTCCCAGTGACAGGGTTGAGAGCTAAGTCCACAGCACCCTTATTGTCACAGTGCAGAGGAATGGGGGAGGATACCTCATACCCCAGTTCTCCAAGAAAAGTGGCGTACCACTGAGCCTGATTAGAGGCATCTGAGAGGCTCATGTATTCTGCCTCAGTGGTAGACTGCGCAATTGTCTTTTGCTTTCTGGTACACCAGGAAATGGCTCCATTTGCAAGCAGGTAGACAAAACCAGAAGTGGAGTGCTTTTCTTCCTGATCTCCCCAGGAAGCGTCGCAGTAGCCATGAAGGCCTTCACCACCGTTCCCATTCCCTCCAGCATAGCGTAACGAGTAGTCCTTGGTGCTATTAAGATAGGCTAGGACATACTTGGCTAGGCGTAAATGCTGAGGTGAGGGGTTGGAAGCAAATTGGCTAAGGCGCGCAACAGCGAAGGAAATATCAGGTCTGCTTCCAATCTGCGCATATAGCAGAGACCCAATTCAGCCAATGATCAGTGATGGCTTATATGATTGATACCCCCAACCGACGGTGAGAATCTCGAATACTTGATACTCAGCCGGCACCGGCCGACGGCGGAGATTCCCCTGCAACTGATAGTCCAACCGACGTCGGGTGGGAGTTCCGACTAACTCCGGACCACTGCGGACTTTGGAATTGCAGTTTTAAGCAAGTATATATGTACAGTTCATTCAATTGCATATGGCAATGATCAGGCATATGGGAACAGTGAATTAATCCACTTAGATATGTGTGGCAAGGTGCAAGTATATCAGAAGCTTATAATTACAGGAAAGTCCGATAAAATGAATAAAGCATTATTGATGCATGTGAGGGCAATGGAATAGAACGGAAACTCCGATTGTATGAATACAGTGATCATAATAATGGTGAACATCCAATATGGTGAGGAACATCCAATAAAATGAATGGAGCATTATCGATGCATGTGAGGGCAATGGAATAGAACGGAAAATCCGATTGTATGAATATAGTGGTCATAATAATGGTGAACATCCAATATGGTGAGGAACATCCGCTAAAATGAATGGAGCATCATCCATGCATATGAGAACACTGAGACATTAACATAATGGTGTTGGATATCCCCACAATAGTATGGGACATCCCTACAATGGTATTGAATGTCCTTACAATGTGCAGGACATATTGACAGAATGTGGGATATCCTGATGGATGATGTTGGACATCCCCATAATGGCATAGGACATCCCTACAATGGTGTTGGATGTCCTGACAGATAGTGTGGGACATCCTCACAATGATGTAGGAGATCCCAAGGGAGATCCTCACAATGGTGTAGGACATCCCCATAATGGTGTTGGATATCTCTGCAATGGTGTCGGATGTCCCGACATATAGTGTGGGACATCCCCACAATGGTATGAGGGGTTCATACAATGATATGGGACATCCCTGTAATGGTGTAAGACATCCTTACAATTATGTGGGACATGTTCATAGATGATGTGGGATATCCTCACAATGGCATGGGAGATCCCTATAATGGTGTTAGATATCCCTGGAATGGTGTTGGATGTCCCAACATATAGTGTGGGACATCCCCACAATGGTATGGGATGTTCATACAATGATATGGGACATCCCTGTAATGGTGTCGGAGGTCCCTGTAATGATGTAGGACATTCTCATAATGGTGCGGGACATCCTTACAATTATGTGGGACATGTTCATAGATGATGTGGAATATCCTCACAATGGCATGGGACATCCCTATAATGGTGTTAGATATCCCTGGAATGGTGTCGGATGTCCCGACATATAGTGTGGGACATCCCCACAATGGTATGAGAGGTTTATACAATGATATAGGACATCCCTGTAATGGTGTCGGATGTCCCTGTAATGATGTAGGACATCCTTATAATGGTGTGAGACATCCTTACAATTATGTGGGACATGTTCATTAATGATGTGGGATATCCTCACAATGGCATGGGACATCTCCATAATGGTGTGGGACACCCTCCAAATATTGTAGGGTGTGCTGACAGATAATCTAGGGCATCCCCATAATGGTGTTGGATATCCCTGGAATGGTGTCAGGTGTCCCGACATATAGTGTGGGACATCCCCACAATGGTATGAGATGTTCATACAATGATATGGGACATCTCTATAATGATGTTGGATGTCCCTGTAGTAATGTGGGACATCCCCACAAATGGTGTCAGACATTGCCACAGTGGTATGGGACATCCTGGAACTGGTATCAGAAATGTCCACACTGGTATCAGACATCTGTACAATAATGTAGGAGATCCACACAATTGGGTGGGACATCCTCATAATGGTGTGGCACATCCTGACAATAATATGGGACATCACAACAGATGGCATAGGACATCCCCACAATGACATAGGAGATAATAGGACATCAACACCATGGTGTAGGATATCTCAACAATGGTGTGGGATATTCCAATAGATGGTGTGGGACACCACTACAGTGGTATGGGATATCCTGACAATGATATGGGATATTCCTGTAATGGTATCAGATATCTCTACAATAATGTAGGACAACCACACAATGATGTAAAACATCCCTACAATGGGGTCAGCATGTCCTACAACATTTTGAGGGTGTCCCACACCATTATCGGGATGTCCCACAGATGTCGTATGCCATTGTGGGGACATCCCACATCATCAATGAACATGTCCAACATAATTGTAAGGATATCTTACACCATTAAAGGGACATCCGACACCATTACAGGGATGTCCCATATCATTGTATAAACCTCTCATACCATTGTGGGGATGTCCCACACTATATGTCGGAACACCCGACACCATTCCAGGGATATCCAACACCATTATGGGGATGCCCTAGATCATCTGTCAGCACACCTTACAATATTTGGAGGGTGTCCCACACCATTATGGAGATGTCCCATGCCATTGTGAGGATATCCCACATCATTAATGAACATGTCCCACATAATTGTAAGGATGTCTCACACCATTATAAGGATGTCCTACATCATTACAGGGACATCCGACACCATTACAGGGATGTCCCATATCATTGTATAAACCTCTCATACCATTGTGGGGATGTCCCACACTATATGTCGGGACATCCAACACCATTACAGGGATGTCCCATATCATTGTATGAACCTCCCATACCATTGTGAGGATGTCCCACATAATCTGTCAGGACATCCAACACCAACAGGGGGATGTCCTACACCATTATAGGGATCTCCCATGCCATTGTGAGGATATTCCACATCATCTATGAACATGTCCCACATAATTGTAAGGATGTCCCACATCATTATAAGAATGTCCTACATCATTACAGGACATCCAACACCATTACAGAGATGTCCCATATCATTGTATGAACATCTCATACCATTGTGGGGATGTCCCACACTATATGTCGGGACACCCGACACCATTCCAGGGATATCTAACACCATTATAGGGATGTCCCATGCCATTGTGAGGATATCCCACATCATCTATGAACATGTCCCACATAATTGTAAGGATGTCCCGCACCATTATGAGGATGTCCTACATCATTACAGGGACATCCAACACCATTACAGGGATGTCCCATATCATTACAGGGACATCTGACACCATTACAGGGATGTCCCATATCATTGTATGAACCTCCCATACCATTGTGAGGATGTCCCACACGATCTGTCAGGACATCCAACACCAATGGGGGGATGTCCTACACCATTATAGGGATCTCCCATGCCATTGTGAGGATATTCCACATCATCTATGAACATGTCCCACATAATTGTAAGGATGTCCCACACCATTATAGGAATGTCCTACATCATTACAGGAACATCCAACACCATTACACAGATGTCCCATATCATTGTATGAACATCCCATACCATTGTGGGGATGTCCCACACTATATGTCAGGACATCCGACACCATTGCAGAGATATCCAACACCATTATGGGGATGTCCTACACCATTGTGAGGATCTCCCTTGGGATCTCCTACATCATTGTGAGGATGTCCCACACTATCTGTCAGGACATCCAACACCATTGTAGGGATGTCCTATGCCATTATGGGGATGTCCAACATCATCCATCAGGATATCCCACATTCTGTCAATATGTCCTGCACATTGTAAGGACATTCAATACCATTGTAGGGATGTCCCATACTATTGTGGGGATATCCAACACCATTATGTTAATGTCTCAGTGTTCTCATATGCATGGATGATGCTCCATTCATTTTAGCGGATGTTCCTCACCATATTGGATGTTCACCATTATTATGACCACTGTATTCATACAATCGGATTTTCCGTTCTATTCCATTGCCCTCACATGCATCGATAATGCTCCATTCATTTTATTGGATGTTCCTCACCATATTGGATGTTCACCATTATTATGATCACTGTATTCATACAATCGGAGTTTCCGTTCTATTCCATTGCCCTCACATGCATCAATAATGCTTTATTCATTTTATCGGACTTTCCTGTAATTATAAGCTTCTGATATACTTGCACCTTGCCACACATATCTAAGTGGATTAATTCACTGTTCCCATATGCCTGATCATTGCCATATGCAATTGAATGAACTGTACATATATACTTGCTTAAAACTGCAATTCCAAAGTCCGCAGTGGTCCGGAGTTAGTCGGAACTCCCACCCGATGTCGGTTGGACTATCAGTTGCAGGGGAATCTCTGCCGTCGGCCGGCGCCGGCTGAATATCAAGTATTCGAGATTCTCACCGTCGGTTGGGGGTATCAATCATATAAGCCATCGCTGATCATTATGTGCCCAATTATCTGTTGATACTTCTTAATCTCAGAAGTAGAGGCCTGATCTGTGTACTTGATCAAGTGTGCCTCAGCGCCAGAGGGAAGAGGGGTATATACTGGATTGGAATCAGACATTCCAAAGCGTTCCACCACGTCGTGGATGTAGTCTGACTGGTTGATCTCCATAGTGCGATTAGCACGATCTCTGGTGATGTTAACACCAAGATAGGACTGGATCTCTCCCAGATCAGTCATCTCATATCGACTAGATAGAGAAGCCTTCAGATCTTTAATCTTTGATAAGGAACTTCTGAGTATAGTGATGTCATCTACATATAAGATCACGAAAAGTGTATCACCCCCCTCTTGAAGATGATACACGTATACTCCTGCATCAGAGTACATCCACTTAAAGCCTAGGTCAACTAGGACCCCATGGAATTGCACATTCCATGCGCAGGAAGCTTGTTTCAGGCCGTAGAGGGCCTTTTGTAACCGGCACACAAGGTGCTCGGAGCCAGCAGTGACGAAACCGACAGGTTGCTCCATGTAAATTTCTTCCTCCAGTTCCCCATGAAGGAATGCCGACTTGACATCCATCTGGTGAATATGCCAGTCTTCAAGCGTTGCCAGCGTGAGAAGGAGTCGCAGAGACTCAAAGTGGGCAACTGGGGAGAAAGTTTCGTCAAAGTCCACCCCCTCTAGTTGGGTGAACCCTTTTGCCACTAGCCTAGCACGAAAGTGACCATCCGCTTTCTTTTTAAATACCCATTTACACTTAACCACCTTCCTTCCTTCAGGAAGGGGTTCAAGCCTCCAGACATCAAGCTTGTCGAGAGCATCCAGTTCATACTGGCATGCTTCAAGCCAATCGGCAGCTTGGTCAGACTCCATGGCTTGCTTAAAGGTCTGGGGGTCCTTGTAGCCAGGAACCTCAGCAGCGTTCAGCAAGTCCATCATTCCCAATCTGCTGCTTCCAGGCACAAATTCATCGTTCTCCTCTGTGTAGTAGCAAGGATTTGTGAATCGTACCCTTGTCCCATGCCTTGGGCAAGGGGGTGAAGTAACCAGCCCATTCCTCGGAGATCTAGGTGTTTCCCTAGGAGGAGAGATGTCCCTATTGAAGTTAGGGGCAGGGATGGGGGCAGTTACTACAGGCGGCCTTCCTTGAGAGCGAGTGCGAGGGCGCCTTGGAGTGGTGGGAGCAGGGGCTTGGGATGGTGGAGTGTGATATATTGTCTGGTCTGCGGGGTTTGGAGAGGTGTTGGGTGGTGTGCTAGGCTGTTGTACTGGTACTGCGGGCACCTGAACGGGTGGTAACACAAAGACTGGTGTCTGAGGTGCCGCAGGGGCAACAGCTGGCGTAGGCTGACTAGGCACTACAAAGAATATCTCACCAGCAACAGCAGCCCCTTTAGTAGGTTCGCTGGACATGGGAGAAGTAATGGGTGTTTTGGAGTGACTAGTCAGGTCACTCAGGGATGGGAAGGTAGCTTCGTCAAATGTAACATCTCGTGAAGAGACGAAGCACCGGCTATGTCTATCCCAGAGTTTATAACCTTTTGAATTAGGTTCATAGCCCACAAACACGGCTTCCTTCGATTTAGGATCTAATTTGCGCCGGTTGTGTTCTGGTACATGATAGTAGGCTTTACAGCCGAATACTCTAAAGTAAGAGACATCTGGGACTGTACCATCCCAGAGCTCCAGCGGAGTTTTCCACTCGTTAGAACGGGTTGGGGTGCGATTGTAGATGTGCACTGCAGTCTGAACTGCTTGTTCCCAAAAGCCAAGGCTCAAACCAGCATGATGAAGCATGCTGGTGCCTTTTTCCATGATAGTGCGGTTAAACCACTCGGCTCTCCCGTTCTGTTGTGGAGAATAAGGCATCGTAAGCATATGCTCAATCCCTTCCTCCAGAAGAATGTCTTTTAGGACATTGTTGACATACTCGCCACCACGATCTGAGTGCAGGGTTTCAATGGGCTTATTTTGTTGTTTTTCAGCCCATGCCTTGTAGTGTAGGAAGGCGCCCGTGAACTCATCTTTAGATTTCATGGGGATGACTACTGCAGCTTTCGAGAAGTCATCTATGAAGGTGGCAAAGTATTTGTTGCCCTGGATAGAGTTACTCTGTAATGGGCCAACAAGGTCACTGTGCACAAGTTCAAGGGATTCTTGTGCACGCTTCTGGGAGGGAGGAAAAGGTTTGCGGGTGGACTTGCCAAGTTCACACCCATGACAGGGACCTTCTTCCTCAGGGGATTCATCTATGTTAAGTCCTTTTACAGACTTTGGAGCATATCTTTGGAGCACTTCTTTGGACATATGTCCCATGCGCTGATGCCAGACATCAAGGCTAGCAGATGCAGTTGCTTGGGCGTTTACTTTATGATGCCCATCAAGCCAATATAGGCCTGAAGCCTTGTGTCCTTCCGCAATGGTTTTCCCATCATACCTTATAGCGAAGGTAGTGGCATCAAAACTTACTATTGCCCCTTTAGCAGTTAGGGCAGGGGTGGACAGTATACGCGAGTGCGTATTGGGTAGGTGCAGCACATTGGAGATTTTTAGGTCATACCCAAAGTTGGTGTGGATTGTTACTGTTCCAGTGCCAACACTCCTTAGCAGGGAGTTATCTCCTAGAAGTACTTCAACACCTTTGTGAGGGGTGTAGGTGTCGTAGTCTTCTATGTGAGGGGTAAAGTGTGCTGACGCCCCACTGTCCATCATCCATTTTGATGCAATCTGGGTACTATGTGTACCCATCGTGTAAAGGGAAACCTGAGGTACTTCATGTACCTCCTCTATTTTGCCAGAGCCGTTGACTATAGTAAATAGTCGGCTCTTTGGTACAGGTATGCTATTTAACCTGTTTGCCGGAAGTGAGTCCGGCACCTCTACTGTGGTATTCTGGGCGGCTTTTGCCTGCTGTCCTGCCTTCCCCTTCTTAGCATTCTCCTGGTCCCTTTTTAGTTTGTAACATTCTGGCTTTTTATGGCCAGGTTTTTTGCAGTAATGGCAGATTATGTCCGAAGACACAGAGCTGCCCGATGGCCGCGCCTCATGAGCGTGAGGGGCCGAAGTTTTCTTGACTGGGGCGACCTTATTGTAGGACGCCACGGGACCGGTGAGACGAGATTCCTCATTAATGAACCTGTTGATGAGGTCCTGAGGTTGGAGGTTAGAGGGGGGGCCAGAGGCCAGGATTGTCCCTGCTATGGTGCTGTAGGATGGGGGGAGCGCATCTAGAAGTATAAAAGACATTTGCATGTCTGAGACGGGCATCCCCTGCTCCACCAGGGTGTTCCTCAGGTCCAGCATTTTTTGGAGCTGAGGTAGGAAGGGGCTACCTTCCTGAAGCTTGGTATTTGCCAAGCCCACCCAAATGTTAAAGGTGGCCATAGAGCCAACCTGACCATAGAGGTTTTCCAACTCCACGAATTTGTCATGGACAGTTGGGAAGACGTGGGAGGAGTGAATACCAGATAAAACTTCCGTTGTCACTGATAAGAATAGGAGGCCAGTAATGACCTCTTCTTGTTTTGCCCAGAGGGCAAGGATGGCGAGTCCCTCATCTGTAGGGCCAGTGGGCCCCACAGCACCTGCTGCAAGGGGGGGATGTTGGGGCACAGAGGCAGGAGCACCATGTGTAAGGTGCCTGCTGCACCCATTCATCAGCATGAGGGAGGTGAAGGTGGCAGACCAAGTCTGCCAGTTGGTGCCATCCAACTTGGCGAGGGTGACGGACGGAGGGAAGACAAGGTGGAAAGACATTTGAGATGTTTGTGTATCTGGTTCCGAGGAGCAGTCAGAACCAGCTCAGATCTTGGTAGAGAAAGTAATGGTCCTGCCATAGGAGCGCTATACTCCATAACACTTTAGTAGTGTCATGCCTCAAGTGTGTGCGACTTGGATATAATTATATAGTGGAATCATTTGTACTGATGGCTGCCTTATACTAAGACCCACAAAGCCCAAATGTTACTATGGGTAATAGTCATGCAACAGCTTTGTTGGCTTCGACGGAATAGGAGCTTTTGGTCCGGCGAAGGACTACTAAGTCTCTGTATCCCTCAGCCTTACAGCCTTGATGCTGGGGCTACTAAGGATCTATAGTAAAGGGTAGTACCCTAGAGAGGAGCCAACAGCGAGTTCAAGAGACAGTGATAGGGATCAACTCCCATAACAACTGAATCTTCTGTCTGTGGAGTCTCTAGAACAGACCATTAAGGGTCTTGGTACTAAGTAACTAGACTAGTGATACATGCTATGCAGCGAATCCTGCACAAAGGGAGCGAATACTTCTCCTAGCAGAGGTCTAGTCATAGCTACTGTGTATAGTACTAAGTAGCGTCTCCTAGTTGTGTCAGAGGGAAGGACTTCTGGGTTTGACTATTAACCAGGCCTTCACACCCCTTAAAGTGACCCAGGTATTAACCGAGTATCACCCAACCATTAGAGAGGCCTATAGCCGCAAGGGTCTTCCCCTATTGGCCTATGAAAGCACTTCCAGACGAAAACTGGGTAATGAAACTATAGTAGTGCGCACAGAGGAATTTGAGGTTATGTGAAACCTCTCATGAGAACCTCCTTAGGAGGCTAGCCAAAATGGCACATGACCGAAGTCATGGTGGACAAGAAAGAAGGGTGTGTCGAAAGAGGATAGAGGATGCTCACTGAAGATGTGGGTGACGACAAAAAGATATGTGGTCGGCTGAGAGAGCAAGATGACACAAGTAGATCTGATAAAGCAAGTTAGTTATTAGGCGTCAGGGCCCATAACCTGTTGAAGCGCAGAACTAACAAGCAAAGGATAAGCTGGAACAGCTAGAGACAGACAAGTTACTTCAGAGGTAGAAGGAACTCTAATACCATTACTACACACCTAGAGACAGACAAGTTCTATAGAACATCTTATGAGTAAAAGGTGAAAGAGGTAAGGTAAGGAAGGAACTTACACTTCAGAGGTAGAAGGAACTCTGAAGTGTAAAGGCGAAAACAGCAGTCCTTTTATACAGGACGCTTAGCTAATAATGGTCTGTGCGCACCGGTGACCCAAACACAATACAGGTGGTCTGTGCGCCAGAGGGAGAAACACCATTGGATGGCAGAGAACAATAGCTGCCTAAAGCAGACAATACCGGTATCTTAACAATAGAAAGAACAATAAGAGCCATATATGGATCTAACAATAAAGATAAACAAAAGCGGTCCGTATGAGTCCGGAGTGTCCTTAAGTCCATGAGGGACAGATACCGTATATAGTATGTGGGCTGACTCAATCAGATCCCACGAGACATGTGACTTTAACAGTCGCGTCTCAACAGTGGCATTACACTGTGGCTCAGGCTTGAAATTCTCTGGGCCGGGGGATATGGCCTGCATCTCGGCTTCAAAATTGCAGGCTACAGGCCGAAAAAAAATAAAATCAAACGACTGCCAGTCACAGTACATGTTGCCAACCTCCTCACAGTATGTATGCCCCCATCCTCTGTATGCTGCCCCTCTCTGATTCACCATCTAGTCGTCAAGTTCTCCTAACTTTTGAGCTCTGTGTCAGTGTGGCTCATTATTTTAATTCTCCAGATTTCTGCACTTGTGTGCGGCACTATTGGCTTGAATAAAACGTGTTCCCGACTCATGTGACTAGTTATATGAAGTTTCGTGTCACGCACAAATGTGCATGACCATTTCAACCACCTTCAACCACCCAACCTCGTTTCTGTTCCTGACCCCACCGCATGTCCACACACGTTTAGCCCTTCAAGAGCAACATGTCCCTAACTATTGCAAACCAATATACGACGGCGCACGTCCCGCGGACGCATGCGCAACACCTTGCGATGTATTGCATGCCCCAAGACCTGCACATGTCTTGGGTGTTTGTTCCTCTCAAAAATTCCCAAAGCCACGGCCCGAAAGCCGGGCCAGCCCAAGCCATGGGTGGTGGCTCAGGCCTCACATTTTCCAGGCCTAAGCCTCTCAAAGCTGGGCCTAAGCCGCAGCTTTCAGGCCAAGCCGGGCCGGCAAATCACTAGGTGCTGTTACTCGGCCGCCACCATTTCCCTTTCTCATACTACACCGTATACTACCGTACAAAACATCGTACCGTGCCATAGAGGCTCGAACTTGGGTCTTACGGATACAGTTTACGGTATCCCAGTCACCATAGCAGTGACATGTTCTGTTACTAGTATCCTACATTTCCATACCCGCAATATATACTACCTGGACAGCGTGTCGTCCAAAGCCCGTGCTGCATATGTACTACCACCAACCACGCTCAGAAAAGACCTCCGCAACCTTATGCTGTCCACGTGATATGGCTTCTTGTCTTGGAGTCCGCCCATGGACGGACCGAGCATCCACATCTGCGCCACGCTCTACTAAGAGCAGGCAAATATCCAAGTGCCCCCCAGCCGATGCGACATGCAATGCGGTGTGCAGGGACCTCATTTTTGAGTTCACATCAGCACCATGATCGAGCAGGAATAGCACAACATCCAGACGTCCATGTACTGTCGCCTGAAGCAGCGGGGTCCAGCCGCCTTGATCCCGCGAGTTCACGTTTGCACCGCGTTCGATCAGCAATTTTGCCACCTCGAGTCTTCCCTCGGCTGATGCGCCTTGCAATGCAGTAGAGCGAGTGCTTTCCCTTTCGTCGACATCTGAACCTTGGTCAAGTAATGACTGCACCACGTCCAGCTGTCCGTTTGCTGACGCAGTGTGCAACAATGGTCTCTCGATATGGGGGGGTGCTAACTCTTCTCCAAAGTTCCGTGACGGCTGAACAACATTGGGGGGCCGATTTCGCGGTCGGACGATTGGCACTGCACCCGCCATGTGTTCGGATAGGAAGTTCGCCACCTCGAGTTTCCCAGAGTCGAATGCCAGATCCAACGGCGTCTTATTGTCGTCATCACAGATGTTGAAATCGGCGCCACTCTCGAGAAGGAGCTCCACGACGTCAAGGTGACCATTTCTTGTTGCCGAATGCAACGGGGTCCGACCTTCGTCGTTGGGAAGATCTGCGTCTGCACCGCTGTCAATTAAGAGCCGAACGGCATCCACATGACCGTTGTCCGATGCTATGTTCAATGGGGTCCGGCCGTCTGAGGTTTGAGAGTTCACATCCGCCCCGCCCTGGATTAATAGCCGTGATATCTCCACATGTCCGGTATCGGAAGCGACGCATAATGGAGTCCAGTGCTTTCCTATTGGAAGATCGACATCCGCGTTGTGGTCGAGTAGCAACCGTACAATGTCAGCACGTCCGACTCGCGATGCCCAGAGCAGCGAGCTGAGCCCATATAAATTCGGAGCATTTATATCAGCGCCACATCGAAGAAGCAATGATGCCACATCCATGTCGTCAATTACTAGTGCCGCGATGAATGAAGTCTGGTGGTACCCTCCCCTAGCACGAATATCCCCTGGGTAGGTCGAAATCAGGTGCTCCACGAGCCAGCGGAGACGACAATGTATAGCGTAATATAATGGTGGTGCCTCTGGCCGAGAGGGGTGCTTCGTAGGCATGGATTCTCGCCAAGGGTCGTCGAGGTCGTATATCCAGATCCATGCAGAGAATGGTGGATTATCCGGGTCAAACAGCAGTTGTGTGGCCTCCAGGATCGTCAATGACACACCCTCGAATTGGCCGTGTTCAAACCAGTGTCGTGCCGCGTAATCAGCGAGCGGAAACTCCCTAATGCTCTCTTGGTCGATCCGCTCGTCGAGCTGGAGTAAGACCCCGAGGGAGGCCTGCGCGAGAGTGGAATGTGCCAAGTGAGGGACGATGTGATAGCAAGACACATCCTCGCTCGCGCCGACAAGCCGGTCCGATGTCAGGAATTCCTTCACGGAAAAGTGGGAAAATTGAACGATTCGAGACCCGTTCACATTGACGACCGTGATGAGACTCGAGCACGCCGAAAGTACAGCTTCTTCGGCATCGCCTAGTCGCCAGCCGACGTTGAACTGTGGGACAGCTCCTGGACCGAACCGGACCGCCAGAATCTCCGCAAGCTCCTCAACGCGAAGAGGTCTGACAGATACGGCGAGACATTGGAAAAGTCGGTGTGCAAACTGTCGCTTGACTTTATCGATCCGAAATAACATGTGTTCGTATGTTTCGTCCAACGTATCCGGTAGGTGGTCCAAAATACTATGTATACTTGCGGGGAAACATCGGCGCAAGATGTCCAACAAGCAGTAAACCCATCTGAACCTGCCGCATATATTAACCGACAGTCCATAAAAACCATAGGGGAAATTGCTCACATGCCGTCTGCTTTCTCCGAGAGTCTATCGATAACCAGCTGCCTGTTCTCTGGCCTCCATCTTCGCATATTCCGATCGGAGTGGACCACTGATTTGATATATCCTAAGATGTCTGCCATTTGTCCGCTTTCTTCGTGGAGTGAAATATGGAACGATGCCAAAGGTTCGAGAATGCACCGGATGTCGATCTCCGGGCGACTGGAAACGCATAGATGTACATTCGGAAGCTGCAAACCGACAAGATCTTCCAGGAACTGGAGTACATTTTCACGAGCGGTCGGCATGCCGGAGATGTTCGGAGATTCGTCGATAGCATCTATGATGATATACGTCGCTGGCTGTCCTGGGGCCTTGAGCATATCCGTAAGGCATTGGGAAAGTGCGCCATCCGAAGGCTGCTGGGCTCCTTCGTCGTGGTCCAAATAGAAATTCGAGAAAATATCATGGCAAGCGTCAGATTTGGCACTGAGCTGGGAGAGGAGGGAGGAGAGTAGATCGCGTCGTTGCTGCTTGTGAGTGTCCCTGAAGTCGAAGAAAAAGTAGGCCATCATAACTAGTCCAGCCTTGCGGATCCTGTCTATTTCTCGGACGATCGTAGACCTGGAAGTGTGCGTGAATACCCACGATCGGAGGTGGTGAGGCACCACATACATCAGAATAGTTTTCCCGGAACCGGCTACAGAGGGGGAAATGAATCAGGATTGTCGCAAGATATTTATTTCGGAAGCCCACGTTTTCCCTGGATCCACAATACGGAGCCCTTCGCATTCCACTCGGCGAAGACGCTTCCTTCGCAGAACCACGTTGCAGTCCCGTCTTGATAGGCATCACGCGCAATATTGTAGTTGGATGACGGGTCTGGAGGGGAGAGCCAACTTCGGGACGCCTTTTGTAAGCGGTCACCTGCGACGGGCTTTAGTACCACAGGACCACAATGGTAGAACCGACGAATTACGAACGCTTGATCTTATTTATATCGTTCGAAATTTGCTGCATCATATCTACCGTCATTATCAGCATCTGCGACGCCGATTCATCATGATAAATGGAATAAATGCTCACCCAAAGCCTTCCATATCCCGTCCACGGATGTTTTGCCATCTATCAACACAACTCCTCATTAGACCGTCTATTGACATTTGAGAAGCTTTGCATACCATCGATGACAACCTTGACGTTATTCACAAGTCCGCAGACTACTTCGAATGTCTGGGTCATAGTCATCCGACCCTCCTCTTGGGTGAGACGATCTAGCCTGCGTAGGATAGCCTCTATCTCGCTTTCTCCCAGTAACTTCTTTGCAAATTTCTCTGCGCAGCATTGAGCCTTCTGTTATCAAAGAGATGGGTGCACTTACTGAATCTTCCCTGCTTAATTTGTTTGGTAGCGAGAGCAAGCACGGAAAGTAGCTCGACCATCATTTTTACGCTTATCTCGGTCATGGAAGGAGTCAAGGGGAGATCAGTGTATATTCGGAGGCGCTTGAGGAAATTTGCGAGGCATTCAAACAATTCGACGAGGGCATCGTAGCTCGAGCTGACGCCACTGGCTGCCTGGATTCAATTATGACGAGGCGGTATGGTTGGAGTATGTAATGGGATACGTACTGCGATGAGGACATCGATGCCAGAAAAGACGGCCTTTGCTGGTTCGAATGGAACCTAAGAACAGGATTGATGGAAATGAGTAAATGGAAAGAATTAGAATATTTGGGCTCACTAAGGAGATGGACGCGCCAAGAACAGCAGATAACGTATGGACGATCTGGACTACGGGGCTGAGCCAGTTGAGCAACTTGCGATTTCCATCACGGAAATCTTTGAACTTGTTAGCACCGTCTTCGAGTAGCTTAAGGACGTCGTCGGGAGATGCACAAGATCGAAGGGTGTCGGCAAGTGGGTATGTTTCGAGGTCTATGCCAACTTGGTTGGTGTAGTCGGCGAGAGCAGCATCAATGATGGGTTTAAATGATATTGAAGACATTTGTTCACGGCCTCTCTCAGAGATGTGCTTGGGTGGTCAGTGAGTGCGGGAATGGGACTCAATCCGTACTTAAGCTAGGGAAGGCTGCGGGCGCACATCAACACATCATGATTCACCGCCTGGATCGTGATGTGTGGGTTGATGAGATCATGGAATACACCCAAAGCTAGAGCCTGCTGTAGGTATGTTTCATACATCATACGTTCATACTAGCACGAGGTTTAAGTTCAATGGTTGCCAGTGGTAGTACGAGGTCAGTAACCGATGACAAGTACCAACACATCAATCACACGCCCTATCAATAGTATCGAACCTTATCACGGTCTGACCATACACCTGTACATCAGCTTAATTCTTGCGAAGGCAGTTTCCCACAGGTGAGGGCGACAAAGAATGATTGAGACAGCGTCACGGTCCGGAGTCCCGAGGGAGACGGAACTGACGGCTTCTCGTATGATAAATCTCTTATCCCCTCCTCCACAGAACAATGTTTTCCGGCAAGTTCGTATCTGACGACCTCGAGGAATTCAAGCTGATCTCGTAGCCGTCTCAAGTTTGGATAGACTGGGCGAACCTTTCACATGCAGACAAGTCTTCTTTACATGGCTCGATGAATTCTTCACCCGCTACTTAGACCAGCCCCGGCCGTCTGTACGTTTTTCTCCTCCCGTCGATTGACCGAACGCATCTACGCCGTCGCCATCGCCGCGGTTCTGCCCGTTTCTCCTCCCTCGCAGAGATAACCCTCAGACAAGTCAAAATACAGGTCCCGACCACCTGGACGTTACTCCAGCCGCTCCAGCAGTTTCCCGTCGGAGCCTTCCTCTCGTGTTGTTGCGGCGTGGACCTGTACGCCCCTTCTCTACTGCACGTAAACTGTGTCACTGAGACCGTCACAGCCGAAGATCAATCTCTCAACCAGACCCCCAGTGCCTACAGAATTGCCAATACCGCCTCAACCAAGCTCCGCACCCTCACATTCTGCAAATCCTGGTTCGTGAACATCGGTCCTTCTTTTCTTGGTATTTGTTTCTGAATCGACATATTCTAGTTCCCGACCTTTAGACGTTGTTCCCTCCACCTGCTGAAAACGGCTCCGCTGCCGCCGATCTCGCCTGGTACTGTACATTCTCCCATGCACGCCCTGGGACACCGACTTTTATGCCTCCTACTCGCCGATCCCGCCACACCTCAATGGATCGCCGGAGATCCGCTTCTCGGGCACCTTCAGCTCGGATGGGCATACCAAGACGGCGCGCGGCGTAATAGTCTTCTCTGACTTCAGCATGTACTGGTACTCCGTGACGTATGGCAGCGGGCCGCCCGTGCGCTAGGCGCGCTTCCGGCCGCTCCCGGAGCCGATGTCTACGGCTGCGGTGCGGTGCGCGGCACAGACGCACGGCGCGGTGGTGGCAGCGTTCGCCGCGCGCGCAGGGGCGCCCGGAAGGCCCGTTGTGCGCGGCGAGTGCTGGGGCATCGTGCATGAGGCGCTCCTGCATGTTGCAATCCTCTGCGTGCCGCGCGACGCCCCAGTCATGAGAACCTCATGCGCGCACGGCCATCTGCTCTTCTATTGCCTGCCCGGAGTCGGCCGCTGGTGCGGCAGGGACGACCGCCTTCGCGCGGGCGATGTCGTCAAGTGCGCATCGGCGCGGTGCAGTTCGGGGTGTTCGCGATCCTAGGCGACCCAGACCATACTGAGGTCCTTGTTGAGGACCCCGTGCCCTACTGTGCCGTCGCGGATGGTGAAGGCGTCCGGCCGGCTGATATCTGCATCCTGACGGTGGTGGAACAGACCGCGGGGCACGCGCCGAGACACGAGTCGTACGATCTCGCCAAGTTGCAGGAGGGAGAGGTCTGGGTATACTGTCCGATTGGGATGGTGGAGTATCTCGGTTTAACATTGAGTGTCGACATACCTCAGGACTTGAGACTTATGCGCTCTAGAGGCTCGGTCCAGCGCAATTGTTTATCACGCATGACAACAGTCGCGATAGCGCCTTCTTTAGTAATACAATGCCAATTATCTACCTCGACAGCCAGAGAATGTACAAGCAACTCTAACATTACTTTTTCTTCTTGTCTTTGATACCCGCAGTCTCTATCCAATTTTTTGGTACCCCCAAGCTCTCAAGCAGCTCTAGTACCACCCGTGTCTGTGTTCCCTGAACCATCACCTCTTGTCCACCGCCAGCCATTAGCGATACTTCATATACGATATCAGAAAGTGACTTCAGCTTGCTAGTTTCAGAGAGGACATTACATACCCGAGGTTGAAGATGCACAACGCACTCGCAGTGCGTCGGCCAGCATATCCGCCGAAATGTTGAATGGTTCAAACCCCGTGATATGTGTGCAGGACTTGCCGCGCCGGCCCTGCCTGGCCTTGGCGGTTACTGTAATTGAGCGCAGCGTACCCTTTTTGATGATGGACTCGTCTCCTGGGACAGTGATGCGGTACCATGATTGCATGTGTTTGCACAAGGCGCTCAGCGCTTCGTCACGCTTTGCAAATTCCGGGGCGGGGGTAGTCCCCTTGGTGTTTGGCGAACCATAGAGCGCAGCTGAGAAGATCGCGTCCGAGCTGATGTTGATGAACTGCTGCTCGAAGCGGTTGACTAGGTCGTGCTTCTCGACGTACGTGAATAATGCCGACTTGACATCCGCAAGCGAATACAACGCCCTTGTGCTACGGTGGTTTTATAAAGTATTCATCCGGAGAGAGAATGAGGCAACGGCAGTAACTTACTCGAGTCCGAGGTCTTCAAACAGCGGCAACGTGCCAAGGTGCGGTTTCCACAACTCCGTCACTGTGGTAGTCTTCCCCGCGTTCGCGGCTTCCGCCGCCTGCTGCGCTTCACGCTGCTCCGCACGTCGTCTCCGCTCGTCTTCCTCCCCAACCGTGCGATGGGGTTCATGTGCGATAACGTCTGGATGTGTTGGGAAAACCGCAGAAACCTGCACGTCCGGCCGAGCTTCTTTCAGCTTGAGCAAGCCCCCCTTCTCCGACGCGCGCAAAAAGGCGGAGAGCGACTTGAATGCGGAATGTTTGATGTCGACGGGGGTGGTGGCTTCCCGCGAGAATGGGCGAGCAGGGAGAATGTGCGTCGTGTAGAGGGTGGTTGTGGGCATGGGGAACGCAGAAATTGGGAGGGCGGCCAGGGATGTTTGGAGGGCTTGCAGGAGCGCAGCGCGCAGACGAGTAGACACTTCTAAGCAATCGGACCACGTCATGAGGAACAAGGGAGACAGTGAGCACCAGCACAGTACCTTCCGGCGTGAGTTCCTCTATCTCCTCAGCCTCTGCGGCGCCATCCTGCGCCACGGCGGGGGCATTCTCCGCAGGCTCCTGGCCCGCGCCGGGCAACGATGCGTTTGCGCCGCCCCTGTTATTGTCTGTACTATCGCTGTCATCGCTTGCGGGATCCGTCGCCTCGCCGCCTGCTGCTACTTCCGCCACAGGGAGGGCATCTGGCGGCCCGCACTTGGTCCCGAGAGTCCACAGGTGGTCCTTCCACGTTTGCAGAACGACGACCGCCTTTCCCTTATTCACGCCGTTGTTGTCGATCTTGTCCGCGTCGACGGCCATGCGGCCCACCGCGAGCGGCGGCCCCCGTGCATCGCGCACGAACTGCGCAACGCCGACGAGGGCACCGGCGAGTACGTTCGCTGGCGCCTGCACGACTGTGCAATGACAGATAAATGGGACTCAGAACCCGGTATATGGAGGGAGAAGGGGAGGATCTCGCGCACCGCCAGGTACCATGAGGTCTGCGCCCCCGACAAGGACGGGAATGACGGCGGCTGGAGTGGTGAGCACCGGGAGTAGCGTTGGGTGTTTCCAGAGCGTGTATACTGTGGCCCAATCGATCAATCGATGGACGTACGTCAGTGGGGATGAATTTAGCGGGCGAACCTGTGGGGATCAGCTCATCGAATGATGAACCCGAACCCTTCCCAACACTGAACCAGAGCGGGTCGCCGTCCCCTGACGTGTAGAGGACCTGTAAGATGAGTACGGTGGTCAAACAACACACTCTATCTCCCCTCTCGTTGGGGCGATCTACAGAGGACACTTACACCGGGTTCGCCGTTGTATGCGCTAAACTTTTGTACGAGAAGACCGTCAGGCACGAGGGTGTCGGCAATTTCGGGAGCCAGCTGGAACCGCTCGGTCGTGCGCGCTCTGAATTTGCGCCTGTCTGACGACCTGAGAGGGGCTGGCAAGTCAAGTTGATGAGATGCAGCCTCAACTAGAATAACTGTAAATCTACCTGATGTTTTAGCATCTGCAAGTGGTTTCTTGAACATCTGTGCAAGTCGCGGCTGGGATAAACGATGACGAGATGGCGTATTGCAAATGTCGGCAACTCCAGGCGTGAGTGGAGCACGGAAAGTCTAAAAAGATAAATTACAGTTACGACTCGGATTGTCAAGTACAGTGCTACCATACAGTACAATGCATTTATGATATTGGTATTGCTACTACTATGTTCATATCCTTACTGTAAATAAAGTCCAGCCTGTTGTGAACCGTTGAATCATATATGCCATAGTATGACACCTACTACTGTGCCTCCATTGGTAGTCAGTCAGTCAGTCAGTCAGTCAGTCAGTAGCGAACGTGTTGCAGTCGAGACTAAGCCATGCAATACCTTCCATACTACGAATTCTGGATGATGGCTGCCGCGCGTTCGGCAATTATGTACACGGAACCCTGTGGATGCATCGATGGAATATTGGGCTGTATTGCGCACGGTCATCACTGGCCAGTTCTGCTTGCGGACTCTCATCATAATCACTTACGAAAATGCTCGCGTCAACCACGCGTAAACCAACCGTGTTCTTGAGAGTCAAGTCCGGGTTCACAACGCCGTTCTTCGCATCGGCTGCGGACATGAACGCCGTGCCGACAGGGTGGAACACGGTGGCGGCGTTATTGCGCGCATACGCTGCGATCTGCTCGTCGGTCGTGACGTTTGCAAAATTACCAAACTGTCCCAAAACGAAGCCCTGCCACGGCGAGGCTGCCATGAAGCGCTGCGCGGCCTTGACTGCCTCTGTAATTGCAAAAATATCGAAGTCCGTGCTGAGAAACGCCGGATCGATTATGGGAGAATCGAACGGATCGCTCGAGTTCAGTGTCACCGAGCCACCTGGTCGGTCGGATGAGAAAAAAACACACGATATGGCAAGGTGATATCTGTACGTACGAGACGATGGCGAATACAGATTCGTGGCGATAACCATGTAGTGTCCTGTGGCCCTAGAGGAAACTATCTATGAGAAACCAGATAGCCAAATTTGAGCGTAATCATCGCTTACGGAGTGGGCTCTACGAACGAGTTAAATACATCCTGTTCTGAGAGTCAGAATGCACGAACGAATTTTTAAAAAGGTACTTGGCCTTGCCACTCACAGCGAATATAAATTCGTAGTGGGGCGACGTGGGACCGGCCGATGGATCGGCTTCCGTCTTGAAAATCGATGAATTGTCCGGAAGACGGAACCAGCCAATCTGTGCCGCGGGCGGCGAGGCGAACTGGCCGGCGCGCGTAGTCTCCCACTGTTGCGTAGCCTCCGCAAGGGCAGTCGCGTTCCGTGCATAGTCGTCAGGAGTGAAGCTCGCGTTGATCGCCCACACGTTTGGAAGAATGGTATGGTCTTGTAGATTCTTGCCGACGTCGGGGAGGTTCACAAGAGGCTCTATGCCAACCCTCTGCAGTACGGTGGGGTCGCCAATCCCGGAGAGTTGGAGAAGTTGTGGGGTGGCGATTGCCCCCGCGGAGAGGATAACTTCGCGGGTGGCATTTACGGCGTAAAATGGACCTACGTGAAAGGAATAGATGAGGACGAGCGATCTTTCCTTCTGGGGGAACGAATCACGTGCCAGAGGCAGAGGAAGCAAATTGTACACCGCGGAAAATTAGGCGTTCGCCTTGAGTGCCTGTCTGAAGGATCTTCGTTACTTGAGTGTTTACGAGGAGGTCGATGTTGGTTCGAGATGCGAGAGCAGGTTCCAGGTAGGCGGTCCCTGCGCTAACACGAGTCCCATTTGCGACGGAAAACTGAGACCAGCCTGATTGAATGCCATCAGTCAGGGAGGCGCGGCGCTGATTAAAAGAGATGGTCACCAATTCCAAGCGGGTTTCCAGAGTTCATGTCATAATTTGGAGGGAACTCGGACGAGAGCAAACTCGTGGTCTGCACGACGCGATCATCGAGCAACGTTGGAAAACCCTGCAGGCTAATGCCGACTGGGCCAGATTTACCATGAATAGATGGATCGATCTGGCCGGTGGTGTTATGGTGATCGGCTGGTGGCGTCAGCTTCTCGATCTGATGATGGTTGCTCGTGAGAGCGTTCTACTGTA
>JAFKAC010000154.1:0-109599 GCA_025766275.1 Lactarius indigo | reverse complement strand
AGACAAAGACACCATCATCGTCGAGCAGATCGTACACCTGGCTGAGGAAGGTAGCATAGCGACGAACACCAATGCTACAAGAGTGTAAGCTAATAATTAAGGCAGCACAAGTGATAACAAACCTCAGCCATTTCTAGACTGACAATCTTAGTGTAATGGCCAGGACCTCCAGGGATGTCACGATAGTCAAGACAAAGGATTCGCGCCCGTTCCGAGTCACCACCGTTAGACAAAATGCGCTCGTTTCCGAACTTTGTCTGATTTTTTCCAAGCGTGATACCAGTCACCTCACAACCATAGTTTTTGTGTGCGAATGCTGCGAGGGTGCCCCAGCCGCATCCGATGTCGAGAAGATGGTCAGTGGGTTGGAGGTCAAGCTTCTCGCAAACGATAGTGAGCTTATTGTCCTGAGCTGCTCCAAAGTTTGCGGTTCGGTAAGAGAAGTCATAATGCCAGACGTGTAAATCATGCGTGGACCTAAGAACCTGACCAAGAGTGTAGCTCAGAGAAACAGTAGAGGTATCAAGAAGCGGTACCAACCACTCGTAAAAGTCGTCGCCACCTGTGAACACACCAATAAGCGTGGTGGCCAGGGGAGGTAAATGAAGAAGCTTACGATCGTAGTGATCACGGACTTGTTCCTCGTCCTGGCTCTGAGAGTGGACAATGATTTCCGGAATCATTTGAGTAAAGACGAATTTGAATAATTCTGGTTGAAAACCATCTTGACCAGTCGTGACGGGCCTCCAACGTTTCAAGGACATCCCCTATGGCACGACACGTCACGTTAGATGAGGTACAAAAGGCAGGATAGAAGCCGAACCATTAAAATCGATTTTGCCTTCAAAGTAAGCGTCGTGAAAAGTCTGCATAGGTATTTTTTCTTGTGGTGATAACGAGCCTTGAGTTCAGGATCATTGATCGTGATGTACTCCTCGATGTCTTTGCCCGTAATACGACCTTTTCATTTTTGCGGGGCCCAAACGCACTCATAAGAGTCCAATATGCAACAGTGATGGGCACACCGAGATGGCAGCGAGGAAGAGGTATGTTTTGAACCCGCCTTGGTTAATGACAGGAAGCAGGCGTTTGAGTAACCAGGGCAGACCGATGACGAGGGTAGCGAGGACATAGTTCGAGAAGGAACCGTTTCCCTCTGCGAGACCTATTACAGGGGGGTTTTTGAAGTTGGGAACATTCGTGAGACGTGGTGAGCCCGACATGGTTGGTTCGGGTTGAGACGCGACAATTCGCGCGACTTTCCCTTTTTAGTTTTTTTTCAATTTGTGAGTATTTGTATCGAGTGTTGGTCACTCTGCCCGCAGTTCACGCGCATATACGCAGCCCAATGGCCACCAACAACTATTACAGCTCACGTTCGCCGCCCCCGCTCCAACACCCAGTTCCAACTCACCCCGCTTTTATACCCGAACCCCCATCAACACCCGCCTCACCCCAAGGTTACCAACGTTATGCCTCTTCTCCGCCCGCTCCCCAGCCTTCTCAACACTTTCCTCACGCCACTGCCTACCCTCAATTCCCCCACCAACCTCCACATCTCGCGCCTATACAGAACCAAGCGGTTCACCCCAACGCTGTACCTGACTTCTCTGCTTGGGGAATAGACGGCGCAACCGCTCAATTTGGCATGCAACTTGGTCAAAATGCGGTTGCCGCCGGACAGAGCTATGTTCAGCGCAACGTGCGTTCCTTTTTCTCTGCCCAGGTTTAACGACCTCATTTTATTTTATTTCTTTTCAGCTTGGCGGGCTTATACCCGTCACTCATCTGAAACATCATTTCAATGTCTCAAATTCATACGTCATCCGCAAATTACGCCTCGTTGTGTTTCCATGGCGGCATAAACCATGGACGCGCAAATTGCGTCGTTCCGAAACAGGAATCAGCGAATTTCAACCCCGAGAGACGATCTTAATGCACCAGACCTTTATATACCCGGTACCCTTCTCCCTTCCGTTAACTCTCCAGCTTACTCACATCTGCTTGCGTCACTCCCTAGCCATGGCGTTTGTGACCTATATACTCCTAGCTGCCCTACAGTCAGGTTTGCAATCCCGCTTTCACCCAGAAATATTTGGCCTCGTCGCGACGAAGGCAATCGTCGTCCTCCTACTTGACTTCCTATTCGTAAAGGGTGGCTGCTACCTTCTTGGAGTACAAGGCTCAAGCCCATCGTCGATCTCCTTGCGTATGGTGGCTACAAATTCGTTGGGTGCGTAGTTCATCTTAACGACTTTGTGCTCGAACTCAGTATTTTCAGAGTGATCGCAACACTCCTGATCGGACTTGTTGGGTTATCACGCACACTATACTCTGTCGCGTTTATCTACACGTTCCTAGCGAACGCATTCTTTCTTGTACGTACCAGATCCGCTCGAGCTTATACTCTCTTAACCCCCTTTCGCAGCTCCGTTCGTTGCGCTCTGTCGTTTTACCCGACGCCGGCGCAACCCCAGGAGCCGTTGGCACTGTCTCTCATGCACAACGATCCCGGCGTATCACATTCCTATTTCTCGTTGCTGTCGTACAGATCTTATTCATGGGTGTATTGGTCCGCGTATAGTCTGCGGAAGTCATTCTCACGAATAGGAATGCATCTTTGCTGATCTCTCCCATGTGTCGTATGAGGCTTGCAGTGTGCAGCAGGACGCCGGACATCTATGCCACATTTGGGCCGCCCAGCCTCGCAGCGCATCACTTGCCAGAGTACTTGTATCGTATAGCACAATCGGACTATCTGGCCCAATGGCACCAGTTGGGAGATGAGCGTGCTGTATACTGGAGCAAGGTGTCGTTACCAAGCCGTGAATGGGAGCAGCCGCGTTCTGTTCTCGTCGGATCTTGGGGATGGGCACTTTACCATCGGAAATGGGTGTACGCGCCAGATCGCGCGACGAAGCCCCGCGACTGAGATCACGTTCTTCTCGCCGACGCTCCCGCGGCCGTACGTTGGATCGTCCCACGAGCCCTCGATTATGTGTGCACCTGCTTTTCATGCTAGTTCCGTCGTGAACGCGAGAGTCTGTGGCTCTGCGAGGGCGAGTGGGCCTAGTATGAGTCATATGAGTTGTTGGTGCCATGAGCAAAGGCAGCACGAGGGCCCGGGATGGCTTCATGACCAGCAACGACTCCTCTTTTCTTTTGACCCCCAAGATCGTTGACAGGAAAAGAGTTATTATTCGTGCTGATACTAATACACTAATATAGTGTGATTGCTAGTTTGGAAAGAAGGTACGACGCGAATTCCGTTCCACCGTTCAGATGTATTGCCACATCCTTTTTGGCATCACCTTTGATGGACCCTAAGTAATCAACGACCCCGCAAGGATTCAGAACTTTAGCAAAGGCAGTGTGTACTTTGAGGTAATCCGGATTTGGGGCTCAGCAGACGATTCTTCCAGTTCGAAACCCGACGTCCGCTTCATTCGATCCGTCGCTCAAAAGAAATGCTTTGTACTTGTTGGGATTATCCGGGTACTAAGTAGTATGAGTCCCAAGCCCAACAGAAAAAGTCACCGCGAAAGCGACTGACCACCTCCTTGTCTAGATAAAAGTCGAAACGCTTGAAGGCGCCACAATCGTCTACCGTCATGTAGATGGCATTCATGGGAGAGTTGACAGTCGATCCTAGTGTCCTCAAGTCGATTTCGTCCAGTCAAGCCACGCTCTCGCAGCATTGACTAGCACGTCTTCACCCTTTTGATGTACAACATGGAGACAAACTGTAACGTATCGCCGTCCTAAGGGATGTGGCGCGTACTCTAGCATGGTAAATAAGACTTCGTCGAGGTAATATCGCAGGTCAGCTGCGCGCAGCCTTGAGCGGTTCGGGTCAATGATGTCCCGCAGTGTCATCAGAAAGGTCTTCAGTCAGGAGCCCCTTGTTGTCATACAAGACCCGGTATTCTTCGAGAATGAAGGTCAGGACAGTGCAAGTAGAATCTGTAGAGTCTGAAGATCTGAACGCCGAAGAGAAGACATGACAGGGGAAAGGAGAGTCACTCAACGGGGAAAAAAAAAAGGTCCTCGTTCGACCGCTGTCTCGTCTTCTCTTGCATTCCACCAGTTAGACACCACGCGTCACATGTCGGTCATCCACTGCGCATTGCCCACTGGCACCGATTCTGGGACATCATTGAGGTCGTGGTCCACATACGGGTCCAGCGTCGTCGTAGAGGTGCATAGCTAGCTCGCGTCGCGGTCGTGTGTCCACCTCGTCGTGGTTGGGGTCGTGTTACCGGGGGAGCACCCGTGGAGAGGTAGTGATGGATCGGCTGCACGGCTGCGTCGTTGTCGTAATTGTGTTTGCAGGCAGCTCACGTTGGATTGGGGCCACCTGAGGTTGCGCGCAGCGAAGTCGTTGTCGTGTCGCGCTTAGTTGCGTCGTCGTCGTCGTGCACATGTTGTGTCGTTGTGTCGCCATTCGTTGTGGGCCATGGTCGGGGTTGGGGGTCTCACGTAGCTTGAGTTTCACCGCTGCCGGTTGCATCGGCTGCGTCCCCGTCGCCACGTCGTCGGGGTTGTCCACCGTATCGCACGCTCCACGACAGGGAGAAGACAGCGAGCACGACGGCGCCAAAGAGAGCGCCTGGCGTAGCTAGTCGGCTGCAGCTGTGTGGAAGTGTAGTGTACCGGTGGACTCTGGCCAGCGCTGTGTAGTTGTCGAGGTTGCAAGAATGCTTGAAGAGCCTGAGCTCGTCCGTTGAGCGCTGGGTGTGGGAATATTTTCCCCGTTCGTACAACCGTCCCTCTTTCAAATTTCAACGGGGGCACACTGTACGGGTCCTGAGTTACTGATGTTCACACTACGAAAGTAGCATTACAGTACTCGGATACATACAGTCAAGCTATCACTGCAGTAATTCCTTGTCATCCCTAAGCTCTAACCCGCACTGGTGACGCCATGGTTCTTTTTCTCAGTAAGTCACTGCAGAATTTCCAGATAAAATACAGCAGTCTGAATGAACGCGTGCTAGGATGGCCTAACCTAATAAAGGTGTTACAATATCTACGATACAAGAATAAATATCGATTACATGGCACCGTAAATCCAGCTTTCTAAGGAACTCACTTCAAGAGATATGTAGCATACAAAGTACGGGATGTAGGAAGCAACAAAATAATATTCAAAGGTCGACTGAGCGCCACTGGGATCCTGCTCGAAGACGTAATAGGCAGGAAATGCTGTGTGTCAAAAGAAGAGAAGTCCAGGAATCCTTCTTCTTGGTCAAGTTCGCGGATAATCATGGCCTCCACGATCACTCTCTTACCTTCTTCAGGAACCCCACTGCTATCCGCAACCTCCAGCTTACTGAATGCAGCGAGGAGGGGTTCGTCTCCTTCCTGCAAGACATTGTCATGCACACGCTGGACATGGCAAAGCCCAGGAGCAGTGTGCCCGCCTTGAACCCTAGTCATCGGGCTCTTCGGAACCCTTACGGTGCCTGATCGACTTTGACTGATAAACAATTCCTCTCCGTCGGCGAGACCACGAGCTAAGTGGTGAGGCTGATCTAGAGTGAGTATGGGGAAGAGGGAATCGTCGTCGTGCGCCGTCTCGTGGTCACCAAGGGGGTCTCGATAGAACTAATGGGTGGCAACGGGGAAGGCGGCGGGGAAAATGGCGGTACTGGTGAGTGTAAACCGGTAGTTGATGGGCTAGTAGAGTCGACGGAAGACGACGTAGTCATAGATGAAGCCGAGACGAACGAGCGCGGTGATGAATCCGACTCCGTTATGAAGGTCTGAAACCTAGACAGGTCCTTGACGGCCTTGTCTTTGCTTCCGTTCTGTTTATGGGCTGGTGAACGGAAGCCTGCCGCCACAGATGTATGCTCCGAGACGGCGACTTCGATTTCCTTCGCTATGATGACGCGTGCGCCAATCTCGGCTGCCATAGCGTGGAGCGTATTGAGCGTCGCGCGGAGGTCGCTGGGCGAGAGGCCGACGAGGGCACCAGAATCCGCGACGCCCAGCTCGTATATGGCCTGGCCGCCGCCTTCGAGGAGACGCCATTTCATTTGGGTGACAAGGCGGACGAAGCGGGTGGGGGAGGGGCTAATCAGGTGAAGCTTGTACTCGACGTTCCCCTGTGGTGCGCACAAGTTACAGATGAACCTTTTGAGTAGATACTATCCGGGACGCACCTCCTCTACTTCCGCGGCGAGTTTAGGGAGTAATAATTCCTCTTGGTGGTAGTGCACCTTGTCGAGGGGTGCTGAGGACGATAGGACGCGGTCCCATGGCGAAGGAACTCGTGGAGACTCCGACTCTGACTCTCCAAACATGAACGTTGTAAGGACTTCGGATTAAGATGTTGAGATTATTTCCCGCCTGAGGAATAAAAGATTTAAACAGATATTCGAGGGATCATTGCGATGGTGGTCGTTTGAGAGGAGTCAGTGTTGTGCTCGGCAGTGTAACTGAATAGAGTGGATACCCACGATCACGTGTGCCTCCTTTGTGCCAGTCGTCGCGGCTCTCACGGTTTCCCGAAACAATGTCCACAACGAGGTTCTCGGGCGTGAGTTTCCCATTCGTCATCTCACCAATTCCCCCATCGTACTCACACCTTTCAGACAACGCTCAAGCGCATCCATCGCGAAATTGCAGACCTCAAGAAAGAGGACTTGGGCGGCATATCGGTCGGGCCAATCTCTGTCGACAAGCCCTTCCTTTGGAAGGCGCGCATCCCTGGGCCCGAAGGTAGTATTTACGAAGGGGGCTTATTCAGCGTCGAGATTACCCTCGGACATGATTACCCGTACGAACCTCCCACCGTGGTACGCCTTTCTGAAATCTGAGACCTTGGCCCCAGGTTTTCCGCCCCGAAGGTTTTGTTTCTAACCCGGTTCGTCCGGCGCTTCTCCGCCCCTTACATGTGGCACACTCGCTCACACGTATGTCTTCCTAGGATATATCATATGAACATCTCAGAGAAAGGAAATGTCTGCATTGATATATTGAAAAACAACTGGTCCCCCGCGCTATCTATCTTCAAAGTAGTGCTCTCACTTAGTTCCCTTCTCACTGACCCCAACCCCTGTGCGTCTTCTCTCACTCGCGTCTTCATTCTTGTTCACGCCACACCGCTTTACAGCCGATCCACTAGGTATGAATGGTTTCGCCCGCTCTTGCTGTCACCTTGTTTATTCGCCCGCAGTCCCGTCTATTGCAACCGAGTTTCTTCGGAAACGCCCCACACACGACCAGACTGCACGCCAATGGACTGAATTGTACGCCAAACCTACGCCGCCGCCATCACCGCCTTCCACCGCGTCTTCAAACCCACCCTCCTCATCCGCGGTCGCCGCCACTACCACGTCTGGTACCACAACCCGTGCTTCTGCCAAGGGCAAAGGCCGAGCAAGTGCGCAGTCTGCAGGTCCTGATGAACAAGCAACAGCTGGTGTCGATTTGACAGGCGATGGGATTGAAGCTGTGTCCCTTCCAACACGGGGAACCAAGAGACGCAAAGAAGTGCATGCGTCAGACAGCGTGATAGATCTGTCAGAGGAAGTAGAAGCGAGTTCAACGCGGGGTGCAAAACGGAGACACGTCGAGATGTTAGGCGATGTTATTGTTATCGAAGATTAAGTCTTGTACCGTCGTGCGTGCTCGTCGCTTGTATTATTTTTCTCGGTTTGGCGTGGAACTCTTCTGTCACTTACACAGGTGGCGCTCAGGCGTACATTGCATGCTGTGTGAACTAGCAACGAGGTGTCGCGGACATGATGTGACGCCAACTACAAGCACCATCCAACTGCATCACCAAATTCGCGAAGGGGACGACCGTCTGCGAGGTTAAGAGCAAAGCCAAGGCATTCACGCTCACGGTCGCGCATCCCGCGCATTCCATGAGCTTTACCTAAGAAATACCACGCCTCGGGGACATCCCAACCCGGGCCCTGTGTAAGATCAGACAACATTCCTGCAACCAAATCGATGTTGTCCACATCTGATGTCCCTTCCTTGGCGAGAGTGAGATAAGAGTGACTCAGGTGAACGGTTGCGGGGATGCTGTCAGGGAAAATGAAGAGCGCCTTGTTGAACGCCTGCACCGCCCGATCCTTGTTCCCAAGCGCAGTGTGGTACAGCCCCAGCTGCAATCCAATGTTCAGTTGAGGTTGGACGGACGACGGGTTTTCGCCCCTCACCTGTATCCATACGTTTGGGTTCTCTTCGTCCCTAACCTCTGCTTCTTGTATCGCCGCGCGCGCCTGCTCCAATTTTCCGGATCGCCTGAAAGTCGCAGCACTCATCAACCATAGCTCGCTGAGGAGCCTACGTTCCTTCCTTGAGCGCTCTCTTTTCTCACGAGGAGTCACTGAAGGCGGAGGCGGCGACTCGGGGCGGACAAGCTCGTTGGTCGACGCGTAAGGACTATGCCGCCGGGAGTGGATTGAAGATGCTTGGTAAGATGTCTGGTCCATCCCCATAGCTTTGAACAGCTCGGCTGTGCCGAAATGACCCCCAAATTAGAGCTGCCGTCTGAAGTAGGGATAAAAGAAAATCCTCACTGGGCGTCGACGTGGTTCGTCGCAAGTTGAGACCTTGCCTACCTACGCCATGCCCTATCTTACGTCCTATTGTCGAGATTCGCCGCTGCTCCTTGTGCACCCGGTTCTTCAGCATCTTCTGGACTTTCTTTCCCGCAGACTTGTCCTTTTCTTTTTCCTTCTCCGTGTCGTCGATAGAGAGCCTGGACTTTCCGTTTTGTGTAGGGGTGCCATTCTCATCCTGGACATCTGTCGGGGATGCAACGGAGATCGGCATGTGCTTAGGACCATAGACACTATTGGCGTCGGTCGGAAGGGACGTAATAGCTTGCGGGTCAAATGTGTCCGACTTCACTTCGAATGAGCGCCGGCTAGTTTCAATCGACGTACGCTCTGCAAGACGCTATCAGCGTACGCCGTGGGAGCACAAAGTACACTCACGGCTCTGGTCTCTCTCAGGACCTCTCTTCGCAAACCACTGAAACACCTCGATCCATTTCTCGTCGGTTACCTCAGGGCCTTCGATGAGCTCTGTCAAGGCGAGCTGAGTCATTCGGAGTTGGAGTGCGTGCTCGAAGCGTTCTGTAATCGTCGGTGGCGGATGATCTGGTAAGGGTCGGAGAAGCTCTGCTGGTGACGGAAGTGTATGCGACTGCCCATCGAGGATAGTCTCGCGTTCATGCTGCCGCTCCGTCGAAGTTGATCCTTCCTCAGAGAGTAGCGATGGCTCTAATTGCGTGCGCGATGCAGTACCGGTCGAACCATCCCTCTGCCTGCCTACCGTGTCGGTGTCCAGAGCATCACTAACCAGAGGTGGGGTCTGCTCGGCCGCCCACGATTGATCGTCTAGCGTCGCGCCTACTTCCAGAACCTCCCGTGCACCGCGCCAATCCTCGGAGGCAGCAAGCAGGAGACCCAAAAGGTGCCAGTAACGAACATTGTCTGGTTCGAGCTCTACGGCTATGCGTGCGTTTTCGACCGCGCGTGAAAGATCGCGCGTGGGGATAGGTCTGTACAGTGCGAGTGCGAGGTGGAAATGTGCAGAAGATGAAGGGTGGGCTTGTATCGAGCTTTCCAGGAGGGAAAGCGCAGTTGTGAGCCTTGATGTTCGACTTAAGTGGTCCTGCTCTTTACCCAATGTGAGCGACAGAAGAGTGTGGAGTGAGGTCGAGGGATACCTTTTATTGCCATAACCGTGTTCCAAATGCCCTCCGCCAACTCCACGCGCGCTCTCAATGTCTTGTCGTCTGGGTCGAGTCGTTCCCTTGCTTTTTCCAGGACCGTGCCAGCCTCGCGCACCTCGTCCATCCCACGGTTACCCGATGTCGGGTCTGCCATGAGAGACAGACGGCAAAGCATCCGAGAGCCCCACACGAGTGTGGTAACCCAGGTCGCGTCTGAATCCGTGGATTTTTCGGTAAGTTTTGCCTTCCCAACAGTCAGGACATAAAGTCGCAATGCACGCGTCGCGAGCACGGCATCCCCACAGGCTTCGGAAATGCGCATCGTATGTCGGAACACGCGGGCGGCATTGAAAGTCAGACGTGTCGCCCACCAGAGGATCTGGATAGACATGGGTTAACTAGCGTCTTTCTTAGCCCGACGAAAAAACAAACAAAACGCACATCCATGACCCAGGCTGCGTCTCCGCTCTTAGACCCGCCTGCTTCCCATACTGCAACGCATAAATCCGTCAACTCCTCTACCTTGACATTGCGTTCTCCCGCCTTTGGGAAATGTGTGCTCGCGTTCAGGATGTCACGGTAGTCCTGAATTGCGCGACGCGCGACCATTGAGGCAGTGATCCGAACATCCAGAGTCCCCGGGCGAAAGTGACCGTAAAAGGACGGAGGAGGACGCCCAGGGAGACGTGCACGTAAGACTAGGGCGCGAATAAATAACTCGGTAACTGTAGATCGATGCGCAGAACGGAATGTTGGAGGCCAGTGTGCACTGCAGGTTTGATATTGTGAAAACAACATCCACAAGACGGCCTCTTGAGTGCTGTTCAAGCTACAGATTTGTGCTGCGATGATAATTGCGCGCCTAAGAAGGTGCTCTATCCACCTCCATAGCTCACGATATCTAGAAAACGAAGGTGTGTCGATATGACCGGGACCAGAGCTCGATGCGTGCAGCGGATTTGGCGGGAAGGACCGTGAGATGTTGCTCTCAATGGTCGGGAGTGCCTGGGTGGCAATTAGGTAGACGGACAAAATCCTAGATGTATCGGCAGGCGTCAGCTTTTCGAGCGACATGCCTGTTACATGATGTGAGAACACTCAAACGAGCAATAATGAAAAACTAGGTTACCCTGTAAGCACACACCACGCACGATTTCGATAGCGGCCCAAGCTTTGCCGTCAGAAATATCGGCAATTGTTGAGGTTGAGTCACTGGACACAAAGCTACCTATGAATGATACCGAGGATGTGTTATCGGAAACAGAAGGTGCTTGAAGGGAAGACGCGTTTGAGCGAAGTGAGTCCGCAAGATTCAGGCGGCTCTGCGCATTGGCAAGGTCGCGGACTTGATTAAGGTAAGAAAGGCACTGATTCGGATCTTTGAGGGCATACGCATAGTAAGCGAGAGCAAGTTTCAGGGACTGAGATGGTTGAGAACGTCAACAGCAGGAGAGAGTATGGAAAACGCACATCGGAATTGGTGTTTTCAGCTTCGAGGCCCCTGAGAATTCTGTAACCCACTTCTGCTTCAACGGTGTGCTCATCAGCCACCACGGTTTCTGCCCCAAGGGTAAGGAAGTCCTCGTGATGATAGCCGATACCATCTAGTTCACGGTCAGAGGGTCCCCCGGCGATGAGCAGAGCGAGAGCCTGTGTTTGATTGGCAATTTCTGCAACATCGGTGTATCCGTGGCAGTGTTTATTGAATTTACGAAGGAGATCAGTCCAGGAAATGGGGACACCTCTGAAAGCTCTGGCAGGGTGAGGCGATCCCCAAGAACCTGCGGTGAGCGCTATCCGTAACTGAGACCAGTAGTGCCTGTCTTTTGCGTGCGCCATGGCACCAGGTTGGGTTGTCCCAGGTATTATTGAGTTATTTATTATTGCTGATAACCCCTTATCGGACTTTACTCATACCGCGACCAGTCACCCTGTCCCCTCGCCACACCATCACTGGCGATTTGTTCAAGAGAACACCTGGCTACATCCGACCAGTGACGCTCAAGTCTAAGGAGCGATACACCTTCTGAAAGGATTAATGAAATTGTCCTCCGGGTATGTATACAAGTACATCGTGATCAACGTAAGATAGAGCGCGCGTTCCCTGTATAACGCCTCACATGACAGTGCAGCAAGAGTTTTGCTGCACAGAAATGGCATTAGCTAACAAGCTCGAAAGGGAAAGAAACGGAACAGGGACTTGCCTTCTTGGCAGTCTTATAGAACATCTTGCTTTGAGCAGAAAGCGCAGTCGACCGCTCCACGAGATTGTCCAACTTCTCGCCACGTTGCAGAACTGACTCGATTGTCTTGTGCTGCGGCCATCATGAATGGAATGAGTGTAAGGAAATCGTCTTGGAAGGGCATGCGCACCAGAACAATCTTAGTCTCGTCAAGTTCTTGCTGCACGCGCATGATGTTGTCCGCGTGCCGCGGATCTTGGTACTTCTGGAGGTAGGTGTTGATATCCGGGAACGAGATCGCAGATGGATTAGAAAAAGAAGACTGGGGGACTTTGGCCGTAAAATCATCGAGGAGCTTGGTGAGGAGCGAGAAGGCTGGTCGAACGGGATACTCCTGGTCGGTGATGATAACGCCTAGAGTGTGAGACGGTTAAAATACGGTGCACGACGCCAGAAAAAATAAGGCTAACTAACCTGCGAGCTGCTCTGCGCCTCCCCGGTTGTATACGTGTGCAGTATAGTTGTTCTCTTGAACACTCTGACGTGCACCCTGGGGGGTGCGTTCTGCGACAGTCTTCGTAAAAAAGGACATGAATTCGCCGACGGAACCTTTTTGATAGAAAGAAAAAGAGGATAGGTCGGACGCGAAACATAAGGTTGCACTGGGACCCGAAGGGGGTGCGAGGATGACGGCGAGAGAATAGATCTTCATGGTTGTAAAGGACCTTGTTCTCTGTCTCTGTCCCTTTAAAGACCCGGGCCTCGACGGGCCGGCTCAACTTCTCAACTTTGAACGGTCGGGATGTCTGCACAGGCCGACTCCTCATTTCAATCTCTCGGAACGCCTGATCTTTCTCTTGGTTCTCTAATCTCTGGCATTTCGACCCCTGCAAAGTCATTCAGGGTATCCTCAGCTTCGTCCCACACAACTGCCCCTTCAACTGCCCCGATATCCACACCATCACCACCCCATACACTTGTGCGACGGAAAGGCGACGAGGCCACTCCAGTTGCACTAAGGCGACATATTTCTAGTCGTGAAGATGACGACGAGCAAGGTTCCGATCCACTAAATGCCTCCCGGAAGGAGGATAGCTGGGAGGGAGACCTCGGTACACCCTTGAACACCAGGGGGAAGCGTTCCAAGTCGAATGCCGCTAATGCAAAGGGGAACAACCTCACCCTTCGAGATCAGGAGAAGGTTCGCAACCTCGCTCGTCTCCTCTGACACGCGCACCCTTTGACACTATTTTAGCACATCGACAACCTCAAGAAGGAGAACTTCAACATAAAACTCAAGGTTCATTTCCTCGAAGAGCGCCTCGCCCAACTAGCCCCCGACCAGGTAGAGGCGGCACTCAAGCAGAACATCAACCTGAAAATCGAGGTTCAACAGCGCTGGTATGGAACTCAAGAAGGTCCGGAAGCTCGTCTTAGAACTCGAGAATGAACTACAACGGTTACAACGTGGGGACGTAGCACGGACGTCACGTGAGCGTGAGCTCGAGGCTCTGCTCGAAAAGCGTGAACACGAATTACGTCGTCGTCTCAGCAGTGAACCGGGAGAAGACGATGCCGCTCTGCGCGATGCAGAGGAACGCAACGCTGAGCTAGAAGAAGAGCTCGAGAATGTCCGCCACTTGCTCGAAGAGAACATGGATGAACTCGAACGGCTCAAGGACATTGTCGAGCAACGCGGGGAAAACTTTAATGGCGAACAGCGACGGCGGCCGGCGGATCGCCGCACTCCAAGAGGAAATTGGTGACCTTAAGGCTGCACTAGAGGAGCATGCAGATGCCCTCGCTCAACGCGAGGACGACAAGGAAGAGCTCTTGGATCAAAATGAGGCACTACGCCTGCAAATCGAGGACTTGGAGCGTCGCCGAGAAGCAGAGAGCATCGAACGTAGTGAAAGCCGCGCCATGATCATGGAGGAGCGCGAGTCGCGCGAGGCGATCGAAGACGACCTTAATGTGCTACGTGATAAACTCGCCGCGGCGAGTATTGAGCTCCAACAGAAAGACGATGAGCTGGGTTTCAAGAACCAGGAGATCAGCGAGCTCGTCAGCGAGCACCGTTCTATCCTTGATGACGTCGAAGGCGAGTGGAAGGGCGAGGTTGACGAGGCGAAGACACAGATTGAGGAGCTACGTGACGTGCGTCGTATCTACGCATTCTCCGCTGCGGTGCACTGATTTGTTTGCAGGCCCTCGCGGAGCGTGATGCCGAGTCAGAAGAACTTCGCATGCAGGTCACCGAGCTAGAATTGAATACCAATGCTCTTCACGACAAATTCGAAGCTGCACTTGCTCATCTTGAACAAGAGGCCGAAGAGAAGGACGAAGAGATTGCTCTCGCGAACCGCGAAATCGAGCAACTTGGGCACCGTATCTACGAACTCGAGGAAGATGCCGAAGAATTGAAGAGAATCAACGATCGCGCACGAGAAGACGAGATGATTGAACGTGAGCGGCTGGAAGCCCTCACGGTAGCTCTGAAAGAAGTCCGCGTCATTGTTGTTGTCCCGGTGTATTGCTTGACATCTTGACAGAAAGTAGCACATCTCAAGGGCGAATTACAAGAAGCTACTCAACTTTACGAGCAAAGCAACCAGGATATTCGCGCGCATCGAGCTCGTCAGGAAGAGCTCGCGCAGCACGTCGAAGACCTTGTTGGGGAGGTGCAGATGGAACGCGAGGCTCGTGAACGTGCCGAGGCGGAACTGGACAAGGCACATCGCGATTTCGAGTCGGATATGCGTCGGTCGCGTCGCACTTTCGAAGCACACGAAGCCTCTGCACAGACCGCGCAAGCGGATCTCACCCGTGTCCAGGCCCTTCTTAGCCAGCGCGAAGCAGACGTTTCTGCTCTTCAGGCCGCGTTGAGTGCACAGGAGACGGCAGCCAAGACACAAGGTGAACACGCCACTACGGCTCGGTTCTCACTCCAGCTCGAGGCCGACCGGCTCAAGCGTGATCTCGAACGGCTCGAGGACGAGCTCACTCGAGCCCGTAAGGATCTTCACGAGAGAGAGACGCGCATGCGTGAACGCGACGGCGTCATCGACACGCTACACGCTGAGAATCGCGAGCTCTCGGCGCAGCTAGCCTCCCAGACTCAAGCGCGGTTGAATGCCACGGACAAGCTTGATCTGGTTCAGTCGAACTTGAGCACGGCGGAAGCGGATGTCGCCTCCTTGCGCGCGCGCAGTCAGGAACTCGAGCAGCGACTTTCGAAGGACCAAAGGTCTTTGCTCACAGCGGAGAATCAATACAGGGATCAGTTGACCGAGCGCAATACGCTCCTGCTCACTATCTATCAATACATGGACAAGATCCTTGGTGTTGACAAGACGCCTGTACGTTCGTCGTTGCGACACGTCTGAGATTCATCCTAACCGCGACCACAGAAGAAAGGTGGCCAAGCTGAGACTAAGCCATACACAAACTTTGGCATCTTCCACGACAACCTCATCTCCCGATTGAAGTCGTTGAGCCAGATTCAGCTCGACTTTGAGAAGCGCGTCAAGGAAGCCGAGGGTCGATATACCGAGAAGCTGAACGAGATACGCAAGTCTTTGGACCACCGATGGCGGCAGCTAGACAAGTTCGAAACTAGCGTTAAGCAATGCGCGGACACGAAGATCACCATGCGCCGCAAGCTCAGTGCGAAAGAGGGTGAATTAGAATCGGCCAAGGTAAATTTTCTGCGATCATTTGAATTTAGGGGGGTTCCTGACGTGCGGAGTAGTCAACTTTATCGGATCTAACTGCGCAGCTGGCCATATTGAAGCGGCCAACGCCTGGGGACTCGAACGAGGTCAAGGCACTCATGATTCGCGCGAATAATGCGGAACGTCGTCTGGCCAATGCACAGAACCAACTCGCTGCCGCCGAGGAGAAGATGGCCGCCATGAACCAGAAAACCACGGTGGCAGATGGAAAATGGGAAGCGCGGGTGAAGGAATACGAGAATCGCTTACGGGCGGCCGAAGAGAAGGTCAAGCGAGAAAGACAGGGCTACAAAGAGCGAGTACTGGAGCTCGAAAACCAGATCAGGTATGCGTCTGAGCTCAAGGTTCCTGGATATTAGCGCCGACTCGTATTTTTCCGTTCAGATCCCTGCAGAGACAAAGAGAACTCGCCGACAAGCGTAACCAGCAATTGGCGGACATTGAGGCTAAGGTGCCACAAAAGTCTGCGTCGCCCGCACGGTAGTTTGTCACTTCCTCACCAGCCTCATCACCTGTCTATTCGCTGCACAGCTGCCTAACGTGAAGTTGCTTTCGCTCTGATGTCCTCATTTCTATCAATGTAGCTTTTAACAGTATAATACATAATGACACCATCAAATGATCATAACAGAGTCGGTCCATGTGAAAAGCCACGTGCTGCCATCTCTGGGCGTCGCTCTTGTGGGTGGCCTTCCCCTGCCAAGGAGCTTATTGTGGCTTCTTTCAACCGGCGGGAAAGATAGCAGACTCGAGATCCGAGAGTGACACTGGCCTGATGGACAAGGATCGCGATGACAAGTCTGATGTGAGATGATGTGAGATCGGGGGAACTGAATAACTCTGGCCGCCCTCCCGAATCCCCGAAAGTCAACAAGAGCGATTTACTCACGTGCCTGCGCCAGTGGCTGTTGGCAAATCGTTTAGTCGTGACTACGTTAGTTCAATGGACAACTTGAGAGCAGTGTCGCGGAGAGAAAGTTGGGCCTGGCGAGCCAAAACTCAAACCAACTCCGAAAAAAGGCACTTGACCTGAGTCACGTCAATGACGCAGTCTGCCCTTGAGTCTGCCAGTGCGATGCCTACTTGACGGTGTCCAGCAATTACTAGGGCCTCACTTTGAGCCAATTTGCTGCACCTTATAGATTCTCTTATTCTTTATCGTCTGTCTTATCAAGTAATATGTTCCCTTTCAAACAAATAACAGGAAACGAGTTTCATTCATCCATAGAATTAATACTCATGTTGAAACAAAAAGTTAGTCAAAGAAGAAGCAAATCCTGCATAACTCTGATGGGGTATAACGAGGGATGCACACAATGACGTGCCGCGGCCGAAGATCGAATTTACGTTTGACCACGAAGTTCGCGCTCTTCGCGAAGAATATCGATTACCTCGGGGAACCTCGGCGTGATCTTGCACGAGAAGGGTAGGGGAAGACTATTGCAAGCGTGTCTCAGCATTCAGCGTAATTGCGCCTTCGTGGACGAATCAACTCACTGGAGCATTCCGCTATCGACATAATCGTCCACGTCAACCGGGATGTCTTTTCCGCACTCGTCTTTGGCTGGGACGACCTCCGAGGCCCACAGCATTACCGCGAACGCAATGAACATCGTATCGTTTGCCACATGCCTCCCGACGCATATCCGCTTTCCGAAGCCGTAGACGATGTGGCCTTCGTCCTGGGTGTCCGGCGGACTCGGCGCGAGAGTTCCGTCTGCTTTGAGGTGACGAGAAGGGTCAAACTGGGTCGCATCGTCGCCGTAGACGGCGGGGTCTTGGTTGCACAACCCGACATTCACGAGACACATCGCTCCCTTGGGAATGAACATACCCTCGTACCAGTCATCCTCAAGAGAACAATGGGGAATCCCAACGGGTAGAACGGATCTCCATCGGAGGATCTCCTTGACCATGGCGCGCAAGTAGGGCAGGCTAGGAAGATCGGAGAAAGACGGGATGCGGCTTCGACCCACAACGGCGTCCAGTTCCGCCTGGGCTCGCCGTTGGGTTTCGGGGAAAGCAACCATGGCGAGCATCCACCAATACATCGAGCTGGTCGTGGTCTCGGCACCGGCGCCGCTGGTGCAGGAGAGTCGTACTCAGCCACGGGGTGAGAGAAAATGTTTGCTCGTGAAAAATGACTCACTACATCGTGCTAGCGAGCCATGCCATCTCCCGCCCGTTGAGACCATTGCGACTTTCATTCTTGATCAATGTAGCGCTTAGACTTGGACGATCGATGCCCTTGGCCTGCCAGTGGATATATATTCGATGTTGGCAAGCCAGAGCGAAGTTTCTCAAACTCACCAACTTAGTGCGGACAGTGTCGACGAGACTTTCAAACATTTCGGAGTCACGGCGGAACCAGTCCTCCGCCGTGCGTTTCCATTTCGCGAATCTGGAAAGCGCAACTCATCAGCGCCCTTTCAAGAGGTAACGGAACTGAGATAGTGGGTGCTTACCTGCTTGGGATGTGTTTCATCCATGGAAGGAGTTCAACCCAATGGGACCCTGGCAATGTTGATTGTGCGACGCGCATGACGTGGTCGTTGATACGCCGCACATATTCGTCGTCCACGGAGTGGATAACGGGAGTATCGTATACCGCCGTCATGATCATAGAAGCCGTAAAGCGCCGCATGTGTTTTTCCCATTGTTCTGGACTCTCGAGAATTCCATCCGCGAGCAAGACAGCTTCCATCGTCTGTACGTTATTGAACGCCTTGGCGGCCTTTTTGTGCAACCCTTCGTGGGCCGCCCTGCGCATTCGCCGCCAGCTAATAGCGGTCTCGTTCAGAGGGACTAAAGACATAGAGTGGAAGGGACTGCTCACAGTACTCCATACTGGAGGAAGCTGACTTCCAACCCACCTGTTAATATTTCTGATGCCACGATGAAACGGGGTCTATCAGAATAGACTCGGGCACGCCGTCCGAGTAGGTCGGCTGCAGCCTTCTGTGAATTCAGTACGATGATCGATCTTCCTAAAATGCTCAGATAGACGACGTCCCCTGTTGCCAACAAACTTAGAGACCGGTGATAAAAATGGACTAGGCCTACCGTAGGTCGCTTTGCATTCGTGAGACGTCAGCCACCTTTTGTCTTGAAGTTGCCTGATATTTCCGACTACTGGGAGGCCGCGAGGGCCTGGGGGGAGCTTACGCCAAGGGCTACGGGCGTAGTGGATACAGCACAGGACCCCAAAGATTATAAGCAAGATGGGCATTCCTCCATGGATGAAGGTGCCGTCCTGTCTAGCAGTTGGAAAGAATCGAGAGAATGGGGTTGACATGATGGCACTGGCGGGGGGTCACACAAAAAATGGAGACCATTTCTTATAGTTCATTTTTTGATGCACGAACTGAACGCTAAAATCATAGCACTCGCGTGTTCTAGCTTCACGACCTCTGACAAGGTCAGCATCCGGGGCGGGGTTCCCACCAGGAATTCTACGCACTGTCAATGTGCCTCGTTCGGAGCACATGAGCCCACTTGGAAGCGGAGCCGAGAGACGCCTCGCGCCCCATCAACTCGGAAAGTCAAGAGACCGGCCGAGAAGTAGGAAACGCCGGAGTGATGAACATAAGCGCGGTGACAGGGGCCGGCATGGCCAAACACCAGGTCCATTGATCCAATCGGACAAGATAAGTATTCTATACGATTGAGCTAACAACGTCCAGTGAGGGTAAGGCGGAAGATCGTGACGCGAGTAGTTTAGATCACTGTGTCTTCTTCTCGTCATCAGATTTTTGTGCCTGTATTGCTAACTCTACGGCTCGGCGTCTCTCGCGTCTCTCTCGTCCGCGGGTGACGAGGGATTTGGGCTCGAGGTCAGCAAACAGGTACTTGCAGACTTGCTCAATCGCCCAACAGCCAATGAAGTCAATAATCATAGAAGCGGTGAGACGGACTTTGAACTGTTGGGAGTTAGCCCAGGCCAAGCACGCTAAAACGGACAACGGACCGCATTGTCCATTTCAACCACCTGCAACCATCGATTAAGCTCGGGCATAAAATCAGTCGCCCCCGAGAAGGCAACAGCGCTAGCTCCAACCAGTCCCCAGTATAACGCACTGTTCTCCCGAATACCCTCGCGGAAGGGCCGTCCCTGCGAAATAAGGTGATGAGAGCCGCCAGGAATAAACCAAGCTGGACTGACCTGGAAATTAATAGCAAATGTCGACACTTGCTGAGAGAGCCCGAGTAAGAACACGGCCGTGTTTAGCAAGTTCGCCTCAAACTTGGCCTCCAGGTCTATGGGACCACGGCTGATCGAGAATTGTCAGCAACGCGCGGCGCGTGACACAGCGGAGTAGCAACGATAACATACTCTTCCAGTCCATGCGCAAGTTCCGTGATATAAACCATCGATCCGATGTGAAGTGCAAATTGCAATAGTACGGATAGAAGCACGTAGAAATTGAAAATGTTGCTCAGAGGCCGTTCGCGAGATAGCTTCTCCACCGGCTGCAACGTCAAGTTTAGAACGCGTGTGAAAAGTCAAAAGAGCCGGTGCAGACCTTCGCTCGGGAAATGCACAAAAAACACACGGACATCAACATCCCGGTGACTGTGACCTGATAGTCGCCGAACTTAATTCCATCTAGATATTGCACGCTGAGACTGTACGCGGTGATTAGACAATTTAATGCCAAAATCTTGTACATTTGAATAGTGGCAACGAGTGTGCACCGTCCTTGGCGGATGATATGCGTAACTGCCGAATATTCAATATAAAATAATAGAATCAATAGCTACAGATAACTCACTCGCAGAGACATTAGATAGCTTCGACGTAAAAGGGGCCGCACAAGATGCGTCGCCTAATTTGATTTTCGGGACGTCTTCATCGCCTTCCATGTCTGCCAGAGCGTTCGTAATGGTAGCGACGTCAAACTGGAGGAAAGAGAGGTCATAATGTTAGCTTAAAGGACAGGACGTCGACGGACCTTTTCCAAAGGATTCCTCGCTCGTGCCTCGACCTGATCAGCTGCTGCTCTTTGCTGGGCCGCGACGGCATCTGGAACTAAGTGTGCAATAGCCGGTGGAACTGGAGGTGGCGGCTGGTTAAACCGGGAAGATATCTTAAGCTGACTCTCATAAACTTTTTTGATGCGATCCAGACGCTCGCGCTCCGCAATTTTTTGGAGGTCCTCGGGTGTCCCGTCTAGAAGAGCCACGCCGATGTGCGCCTGCTTGAGTGCACCAACATCATTTGTACCGTCGCCAGCCATCAAAGTTGTGTAGCCAAGGCCACGTAGTGAGGTCACAATAAATTCCTTCTGCAACGGTGACACCCGGGCGTACACCCACGTATGCTGCACAAGTTCCTTCCAACTCGGCTGCGACATGAACTGCTTGAGGGCCACTCCCGTGATGCAGATGTCGTAGTTGTCTAATAGCTCTTGGTCCAATGGTTCTGTCGGGTCAACAGGAATTATCTTGGTTTCGTCGACAGTACGCCATTCAAGGTCTCCCAGAAGAATTAGCTTTCAATAAATCCGGGAGACGTCGTCTCACTTACCCGCTTCATGGGCCGGATTTTCTTTCAGATCTAAGATTAACGCCTCCCGGTCGACAATCTCAACGTCGCGGGCAACGTGAAGAGCAGTGAGAGGGTTGTCTCCAGTAATCATGATGCACTACCAGTTCATGTGAGTGTCTCTTTCTCTAAAATGGTAATTACAATAACGAACCCGGTGCGATGAATCGGCCAACATCTTGAGTGCCTCCACTGCATCCGGTTTAAGCGGCGAGTGAAAAATCAGGAACCCGGCAAATTTCAGGTGACTCTCGACTTCGTCCCGATTCAGCTTCTTGATCTAATGGAGTTGTCAGCACTCGTCCCAAAAACATTGCCCTAATACGTGCCCTGTCCATTGAGATAGATTCGTATTCCTTCATGCCAAGAGCGAGTACGCGGCTTCCACGACGCGTGTACCATTTATACGTTTCGTCATAGTCCGCGGGAACGTGGGCCAGCATAGCTTTTAGCGTCTCTGGGGCCCCTTTGACTGCGACCAAACCACGACCACCAGGAAGGGTAGAAATTGTGGACATTCTTTTCAGTGCAGAAGAAAACTGGAAGCGACGGCGAATCGAGAGTATTGTGCGATGGGGGGCTGAAAGAGAGGCAGGCGATACACCGTCTCCATTGCCTATCTGCCACTCAAGGGACTCAAGGGTGGTCTTCTCCATTGGGTCGCCAACAACAGTGCCATCGTCTAATCGAACCAGGGCGTGCGCGCCTGCTAGGCACAATGTCGTTTCGCGGGAAGTTGCTTTTACGTCCACAAGTTTCAAACGATCGGATGGGCTGACAAGTGAATGAGAAGAGACACGTTATGATAGACGAAGGCACCCACTCGACACCGGCGATACCCTCAACAACAAGATTCTCTGCGGTGATCGTGCCCGTCTTGTCAAAACAGCAGATGTCGACGCGTCCTGCAAAAGGAATCCGGAAAGGTTCTGTACAGAATATTGCTGAAAGGAGGCTGAGGCACCAATTCTACACGCAATCTGCGGAGGTCTTACCGAACTTTGACAAAGCAACCAGAGAGGCGTTTACAGCTAGAGACAACTCCATAGGTAGTTCCGGTGGCACCACGCTCGTAACGATTAACACGCAGTCGAGTAACAGTTTTGACTTTTTCAGATTCCTCTCAATACCTAGAGTGACAATTCACTTAGCGAAAGAGGTCTCAGGTACTGTAAGGGTGTCCTTACCCTTGACCCAAACGTACCAGCTCGCCGCGATTGCAAATATGAGCAAGAACCCGATGAAAAGGAAGGACTCGAGATTATTCGCGGATACTCGCTCAGTGGAGAAAACCATTGTGCGAACAAGCTGTCCTTGAGCGGTACCAAACCCAGTGCGCAAAACAACGCCGAGGCATCCACCATCAGGAGTGTTCCCTAGGGTAGCGGCGCACGGAGATGAGAACGAATAGGAGTACACTGAAATATACACACCACCATTGCTGCCTTGAAGGAGTTTCGTTCCACTAAATAACATAGTGCCCTTGTGCTGACCATCCGCATCCAGTTTGTCGCTTGCATCTAAAAGTTCTATCGACTCCTTTAGTAGCGGAGTCGACTCGCCGGAGAGCATCGCCTCATTCACGATGCAAGTTCCTTGAATCAAAAGCACGTCTGCTGGAATATTGGTTTCTGACTGATGGCTGCGCACTGGATTGTGTCAGAGAGGATCACACGCGCATTTGAAGATAGAGTAAATACCAAGAGAAACAACGTCTCCAGGAAGTAGCTCATCAGATTGCAAAACAGACCACTTGGAGTCCCTTAGCACCTGGATGGGAAACGGAGCAACAGACATAGTGCGGAACTCAGTTAGTGTCCTAAGACGCTATCAAAGGGAGGAGGATGAGGCAAATAGTGAGCGTTAAAATCACATGATTACACACCTGCCACACGACGGTGCACTCAAAAACGACGAGCATGAAAAGTGTGAAGAGGCTATAGTACCAATACTCATCGAGCATCCACAGTGCAACACAGAAGATCTGAAAGACGAAGAACGGTGCCGTAGCGTGCTCTGCAAACAGCGAACCGAAAGACGGAATCGGGATGTTGAATTCGTTCTTCCCGTACATTGACTGGAGCGCTGGAAGATCAGAGGCACGCAAACCGACAGGATTGCGATAGGTAGAGAGAGGAGGGTGCGTTGACGAGGGATACGGGAGTAGACCGAAAGTAATTGGCTCAACGGAGTGCACAGAGTAGGTGTCCTGTTGATAGCTGAACGAGTATGTAGCGTGATCAGATGGGACGCGTTTGAGAAGGGGCACGATCTCTCCCTGCCCACGGTGAGGAGCAGGGTTGATGCGAATGCAGTCCGCCTCTGTGAGTGAGCGCGCCTGAATCCAGCGTCAGCATGATCCGAAAGGAAACGTGGTGGACACGCGCCTCGCGAGTTGTAATCCACGCCTTTGCCCTTGCATTCCAACGTGTCACCAAAAAACTCAAGGAATGACCCGCACCAAGTAAGACACAGGCGAGGAAGGTCCATTCTTCGCTCTTTAACCACTGGTCATACTTGACGTAGTACGCATAGGCCAATAGAGGGTAAAACGGAAGAAATGGGACTGCATATATGTGGCGCCAACGAGGTATGGAGACACGTAGGTCTGTACCGGAAATCTCTGACGAGACGGTCTTCACGGAGACCCTACACGTCATTGAGAATCTATAAGGAGGTCTGTTCACGAGGAGAAAAACTCACATGATGATTTCGAGAGGCTGAGCCCGTCGGTTCTGGTTAACCTGGGGTGTTCGCTCTCGGAGCTGTGGCCAAGGATGAATAAGAAAACTCGGAGCGTTGGCAGGTGAGGTCGCCAAAAAGAATTTAGTAATAATTACGTAATAAACGAGATATCCTCGCAGTCCACTCCCGTCTTTGACCTTCGATGGCTCGAAAAGTCATCCCCAAAAGCATGATGTTCTTTCCCATGCTCAACAGCTTTCTCTCTTTGCCTCGTTCATGTCGCGTGCGTCTTCTCCAGTTTCTCAACCCGACACAACGCGCGATGCTGGCCCCCCATTCCATGACATCTGGCCCGGCCTTACTGTAATCTTACGGTCATCAGATAATGTCGACTTTTTCGTCCTCAAGCCAGTCCTCGCTAAAGTGTCCGTGGTGTTCAAAGACATGTTTGAATTACCCGATACTACTCCTGAGGTCCTACCTCTCGATGGCAATAATCAAACCCGTAGTCTCCCTCTCGTCGAGTTAACAGAGGATTCCAGCACGCTTCACATCGTCCTTCGCCTCTGCTATCCCGTTGAAAACCCCGATCTAAGTAATATCGAAGACATCCGTCGGTTTCTAGAAGCGCGCCGCAAGTATATGATCGAAGCCTTTGATGAAACAATCAAGGATGCGCTTTTCCGAGCCGCAGAGTCACGACCGTTTTCCGTTTTTGCGCTCGCCAGTCGATACGGGCTCGGGGATGTTGCGAATGAGGCGGCAAAGCAGATGCTCAGCCTCCCACTAACGGATCTGTCAGATAAATCAGCTTTGAAGGATATCACGGGGTCACAATACCATCGCTTGTTGCAGTACCGCCGTGAATGCATTCGCCGAGCAACTACTGAGCCACAACTGATGTGGTTCAACTCCCTGTCATCGTCGTTCCCGCCCGCGCCAACGACGTCCTCATCGTGCCGCGCCCAATTTCATTTCTACTTTGTATCAGCCCATCCCCGAAGTCTCTGGGTCCCGTATTGGTGGACGGGTTACCTCCGCAGAGCACTGTTGTTGCTCGAAGATCGTCCGCGTGGCAGCACTGTCACTTCGACCGAACTACTTGAACGCTTCAATGAGGAGACGGGGTTTTGTCCGGAATGTCAAGAAGAAGGGAAAGCCGCTTTGAAGAAATTCAGTGCTGCATTGGCGCAGGAGGTGGAAAAGGTCATTGCGCAGGCAAGTATCTTAAGATATGTGAGGTACGCTTTGCTTGCTGATATGTTGTTGACAGGTCCAGAAGCCCTATTGTGAGGGATGAAATCTACGGTCCCTGCTAGAGGGTATCGCAATGTAACAACGCCGCATCTATCAGCTCTAGTCACGATATATCATGCAACTGCATGGGAAAGGGATCATACCAAACACCTTACCGTACACACATACGCCACATTGCGGCATTACGGCTTTTTCCCAGCTCTAGCCCCGCGCGTTGGCTGCACTTCCAACTAACTTATACAGGACCCGGTCGCAGAGTACCTGCCAAGCTCAAGGTCAAAGGCAGGGGTTGCCAGAGTGGGGCTGCTATTACTACAAAATCAGACAGCCAACGTGTACAAGATCGTTCTCTTAGTTTTCGCACCATGGAGATATTTTAGGAACTGATTGACGCTCGTGGAGCACATATTTCACTTTCCATCGTACACGACGGCAGTTGGCCATGTGCCTACTTACACGAGATCCAGATTTACTCGTTCCGATTGTTAAGTGCAGCAAGGCCGAGCAAGCCCCGATTAGCAAGGAGATCTGGATCAGGCCAGTCGGCATAATGGGGATCGAGCCTGAATTCGAGTATTTCCGACTTGTATTGTTGCATCATTCCCGTCCCACGGCATGACCCATTGTATGGCGTTTTGCCCCCGAGCGTTCATAATTCAATGTAGCAGTATACAGTTAGGTGTAGGAGTAGGAGAAAACTGGTACAAACAATAGAAGGGTGTTGGGTATTTCGTAAGAGATCAATGTCACACGTCCGTTATGTCGATATACACCTCATGTCTTTCGTGGCGAATTGGAGGGTGACCCATGATCCAGTTGTGAAGATGGCCTTTCCAAGCGAGCACGCAACCTCTCGACTTGACGCTCCAGGCTGGTCGAGTGTGAATAGCTGACGTACCCACACATAAGAAAACTCACTTCAGAGATTTCTGCCTGAGATCCGTGACCTCACGTTCTGCGCGACGTTTATCCCGTTGTAGGTCGCTCTCGTCCTTTTGCTAACGTTCCAACATCAATTATTCGGAATTTCAAACCTTCTTCTGCGAGGGTGCTCACCATAACGTTCATCTGCGCTCGCATGGCTTCGACCTTCGCTTCGTATAAACGTATCTCTTCCTCCAGCCTCGATTTCTGTCGCTCACTTTCCTGATGTAGCTTGGAATCTCGGTCATTCGAAAGGGAGGCGCGGCGGTGTTCCTTCGTCACCTGACCCAGTTGGCTCGTCAGTTCCTCCACTTGAGACTCCAGGCGGCGAATGGTGGCAGCTGAGGAAGACCGTGGGTTTCTCGAGTACGACTTTGTCTCTAGATCAACGATGCGCAGGTTTAGCTCCTTGATCTGTTTCTCAAGATTGGCCTGTCCATCAAATCAAAATTAGATCAACCGTTAGCGACTTTTGCGTGAGTGCGACCCACATTGAGCTTGTCCAGCTCGGAGTTCTCAACTCGCACTTTGCCGAGTTCTATTTGGCAATCCTGCGCATGAAGTTCTGCCTTCTTCATGCGCTCGTATGCCATCTCCACTCTGTCAGCTCTTTCTTCTAGTGCGCGCTCTAAATCTTGATTCTTCAGGTGCAGAGTCTGGAGCTCGCGGTCCGAATTCATCTTGGTGGGGTCGACTGCATCCATCTTGATGGTCTCGAGCTCCGCTTGTAGCCCCCGCCTCGCCTTCTGTAGCAGAGCACGGTCCGCTTCGGCATCGTTAAGTACGCTACGAAGCTCGCGCACTTGCGAGTGCAACGCGACGATTTGTGATTGCTGTTCGGCCTGGGCAGCTACTGACGAGTCGTAGGCCCTTGAGACGTCGGTGATCTTAGTTTCCAACCGCTCGCGCTCCTTCTTCCAGCCTGCGCCGTTATAGACTTCGTCGTCGTAGCGCAGTGAGAGTTCGTCGTGGTCCGAGCGCGCTTTACGCAACTCTTCACGAAGTTTGCTAATCCCCTCTCGTTGGCTTTGTAACTCTGTTAAACACCAAGTAAGTTCAAATGGAAGCCGGCGTGTGCGACAGGCGAAACCCTGACCTTCGCTCAGTTGCTTAAGCTCGGCTGTACGCGTAATGATATGTTGGTTTCGTAGCCTGGGTATTCAATAAAAAATGCCACTGTACCTTGGTACTTATTGCGAGTCTGATTCGCAGTGAAATCACGTTCAGCCAAGTCCTTCTGGTACTGCTTGCGCTCGTCGTCCATCTCTTCCGAGATCCTCTGCCGAAGGACACCCATGTCCGAAGATTCGCGACTCTCGTCCTCAAGCCTGGTTTCGAGCTCCTGGATTTTTGCCTCGGCAAACTGCAACTTGTTCATTGCAGCGTCCCTTTCGGCAACCAGAGCTTTCTGAGCTTTGCTCGCATCCGCCATCGACTTCCGTGCTGGGGAGTGCATTCAACAAATTGAGTGTTTTTAAAGGAAATTTGGCAACCCACATTGGGCTTCTGCACGAGAAACCTTGACTTTTTCGATCTCAGCAGCTTCAAGCTTGGCGCGGTATCCATCGGCCTTGGCTCGGAAAGCCTCCACGGCCTCACGTAGCTCCGACTCAGCAGCAGAAGAAGATATCGAGGAAACTTGTAGTTCACTCAAGTGCTCTAACACCTGACGTCTTTGATCTGTAAAGGAAGAGAGACATAAGTCACATTGACGCGTTCAAATAGCGAGGAGACGTACTAGCTTCTTCGTTCTTCGCTGCGATTTCGGCTTGGAGACGGCCCTTCACATCTGCGAGTTCGCGTTGTAACTGCGCCTTGATCTGGCTAAGCTCCTGGATTAAGCGCCGACTCTCTTCGACTTCTGCCTGGACACTCGACTCGGATCGGGGCCGTACAGCGCCATTCGTGACAAGAGACGTTCGCTTTGTGGGCTGAACATTCGCCAACGTCCGTACACTCGGTTTTCCGCGATTCTGTGGCAACAACTCCTGGCTCGCCTGCTCGGCAGACAGCAGCTCGCGGAGGATAGCGTCTCGGAATTCGTCCTTGGGGCCATCTGACAGGATCATTCGTCGAATTTCGGCGTGCTGCCGGTCAATGCGGTCCTGTATCCGCGCCACCGTATTCGAGGTCACCTGCGCTTCTTCTAGCTGCGTTTCCAACTGGGTGACGCGCGCTCGATATTGACGTTGTATCTTCGCCAACGACTCGCTCCCGTCAGCCTCGTCAGCCAGGCGCGCAAGCTCGGCTTCCAACTCGTCCTTGGATCGTTGCATAGAGAGGAACTGTTGGGTAACTTCCGCGACTTGGGCCTGCGTTGCTTGAAGGTCTTCCTGCAGCCGACGAACATTAGCCTCTGAGACTTGCCGGTTCTTGCGCTCAAGCTCGGCCTCAAGTACAGCTTTCTTCGCTAAGGCCTCCTGGGCACGAGCTGCCTTCTCCTTCGAACGGTGTTCCGTATGCTCCTTCGCTGTCGCACGGGCAAGATCTTCGGCCTCGCTAGTTAGCCTCGCCTTCGCCTTCTCAAGAGATCGGATGTAGGTGGCTTGACTCTCGAGCTCCTTCTGTGCGTCAACAAGCTGACGATCGGTGACACGTTTTGCCTCTTCTAAAACATGCACATGCTCGACGATCGTCTTGTCCTGGCGGGATTCCAGTTGCTTAACTTCCCATTCACGATTTTTCAGATCCGTGAGAAGTTTGTCTATCTCGCGGTCGAAGTTGGCGTTCTTGTCTTGCAGTCGAACGAGCTCTGCCTTCTGCTTCGAAGCGACTTTCTCCAGTTGAGCGTACCTAGCTGTCTCCGCGTGAAGTTGTTGTTTCAACGTGTCTACTTGACGGTCTTGTGCGTTCTTTTCCCGTTCAAGTTGCAGCGTTGCGTCTTCAAAATCCTGGTATTTGCTCTGCGCGGCGTGAAGTTGACGTTCTAGGCTCTAGAGAGAGCAGCCCTTGAGTATAGTAGCACCTACTTCGAGGGGTACACAACATTACCTCTTTCGCTTTCTGCAGCTCAGCTAACTGTCCGTCCAAGTCAATCCGGCGGGTCCGGAGCTCCTGCAGCTCTGACTCTTGAGACCTCTTGATTTTCGATGCCTCAGCCAGGGATGCCTCGGTTTGTTTGAGCTTCTGATCGTTAGCTTGCACGCGATCTGATAGAGAACGATGACTCTGCAGCAACGAAGTGTGTTCCCGCACAGAGGTCTCTAAATCGACTTTGAGCGTGTTCTCAACCTCTATGGCCGTTCGACGTGCTTCGCTGAGCTCCTGTTGCAGCTGACTGGCTTGTGATCGAAGATCCCGCAGTTCTGCGTCCTTCTGCTTCTCCACCTCGTTGCGACGACTTTCTTCGCTCGCCTTGGCATCTATCAACGACCGAAGCTTGTCCAATTCATCCTGAAGCTTCCCTTGCACAGCAGTGTGGCGGGCCTCACTGTCTCGTTGGGAGGCTATCTCGGCGGTGAGAGCGTCGATTCGCCCTCGATGCTCGAGAATCTCTTTAGAAAGACGGCCTCGGTCTGACTTGGACACCTCGAGTTCAGTGGTAAGCCGGGTAATATCGCCATCCTTTTGCTTGATCATGTCAGAGTAATCGGACGCGGTGCGTGAGAGCTCGGCGAGCTGAGTTCTGGCTTGACGGACGTCGTGTTCGAGCGTGTCCGTACGACCTTTTGCGAGTTCACTAGATGATTGAGAAAATATGAGAGTGACAACGATGTTTGTGAAAACAAACGCACTGCGCTTGGACTTCAGAACTGAGCTTTCCATCCAGTTCGGAGATGGCAACTTCCATTCGCTCCTTAATTCGAGAAAGGTCCTCCTCGCGCTGTGATAGTTGTCGCCGTAGCTCTGTCGCCTCCCTTTCCAATTCGCCGCGTTCACGGCGAAGTTCATCTTGATCCTGGTCAGTAGAAGCCAGTCGTTTCAAGAGCTCTTCTTCTCGATTCGCCCAGTCCTGCTGTTCGCTCTCAAGATGGACGAGATGCTCAGCCGCTTGGTCAAATGCTTGGCGAAGGGCCTCGTGCTTATCTTCGCTCTCTTTCTGTATTTTGAGGGCGCGATCTAGTTGCGAGTCGAGAGTATCAAGGTCGCCTTGAAGCGTAGCTACCTCCTCTTCGAGCTCAAGTTCCCGCCTCTTGCTCCGCTCCAGCAACGAATCCTTGTCGATTGCAAGGTTGCGCTCGGCCGCCAAGGCATCCTCAGCCTTTCGCTTTTCAGCTTCGAGGCGCATCTTAAGGTTCTCCAAGGCTTCCTTCTCCTTCGCGTCACGCTCGGCACGCTCCTTGATCAGGAGGAGCTCAGCTTCCTTCTTGTGGAGCTCGGCATCATTGCGTGTGGCAGCGAGTAACGGGCGAACCTACATAAATTAGCATAAAACACTGTCAAAAGAGCGAAGGGATATAAAAACCTTCGTATACAATTGCCACCAGGGCCACTCACGGAGTTCCGCGTAAATACGTGCGTTCTTCTGAATGGTACGGATTGCCACCGCGCGATTTAGGATCTTTTTCATTTGTCGCCGGGCGGAGAACATTCGGGCGCGCGCCTGCAACCTCGAAAAGATGTCGTACAAAGTCGCATCCCGGCGTTCCTCCAGTTCGGCAAGCACGCCTGCCTTGAAGAAGATCTTGGAGGTGCCAATGCGGAAGAGTGACTTGTCGAGGTCAAGCGCATCGACCATGCGAAGGGATGCCTTGCGACCGTCCATGTACCCACGGGGGATGATACCCGGGGTGAGTATCTCGTAGCGCTGGCGGAATTCGATGAAGGGTAATCTATTAGGGTAACCGAGGCGCGCAATACGAATGCCTTCCAGGACGCCATTGCAACGCAACTGATCAAGGACGAGAGGAACATCTATGCGGCCTGGTTTCTTGTTTGCGTTAGGAACGATGCAGCGTACGAAATGGGGTTGAGTAGCATAAAGTTGAGCCATCAAACTTTGCAGCTGTTCTTTGTGCCTCTGGCCAACGGTACGGAACGCGCCTTTCTTTAGCGTTCGTTTTTTCCCGATAGTGTGTGCATTTGGAGCGCCAGTTGAGACGGCGAAAGTGGGTGGTGCGTCGGCGAATTCGGCAAAGAGGGAAGCGACATATGGCTCCGACGAGGCGGTAAGTACACGGATAAGATTGTCGTTCAATGGATCTTTGTTCTTCTCGAGCCACCCATCGGTATGATACTCGACTTTCCCCGCGTAATGGTGTACGAGAAAGCCCTGTTCGAACCTCGAAGGCTCGTACTTGTCACGACCGGGATGAGGCTCTTCACCGTGCAGGTCCCCACTCCAGAGCTGATGCAGTTTGCTTGTGAAGGTAAGATCGGTCGCACGAGGCATGATGCACTCCTCGTCTAGCAAGCTAAGCACACCGATGACACTCCCGCTGCCTTCGATAAGATCGATGGTTGGCTGTAAGTCGAGCCCAAAGTTGACATAGTCCCATTCGATCCCCTCTCGGGCATACTCTTCTTGCTCCAGGACAAACATGTGGTGATTGAAAAATTGTTGGAGTTTCTCGTTTGTGTAGTTGATCAAGAGTTGCTCGTAGGCATTGACCTCGAATATCTCAAAACCTGCAATGTCAAGCACGCCGATAAAGGTCGACTTGGATGTTGGTCGATCTAGTGCCCGGTTGATACGGTCGACAAGGGCGCCGAAGGACTTTTCGTACAGTGTCTTCGACAGCGCACCGAGTTCGTCCAACGCCTGTTGCTTTGTACGGGCCTGCGTGACCCATTCTCGTCCCGCGAGGACACGCGGGCGTAGCACCGCCCTCGTGAATTCGGCCACAGGTATACCCAAAATATGGCAGGCACGTTCCGCTTGCGAAGGGTCAGGCATCAGTGCATCATCCGCTCGAGTAGCCGTGATTGAGATGTTTCCAAGGTGAAGAACCGCAGCTACAATGCGGAAGAGATCAAGCTGTTCTGCCGCCGAGAAGCCAACCACCTCAAGCGCATTCTATAAGAAATATCTTCAGATTTGGAACGCCCCAGAAAAGCTGCGACTTGCCTTGAGTAGGCTCCATTCCTCTAGATCGTCGATGCCGTCGACTTCTCTTCGGCTCTTGTTAAGGCACTCGTAATTGGACGCATTACCCTCAAGTAGTAGTGTTTCTGAGTCGGGAAAGAGTCTGATCGTCTGGTTCGTTCAAGATGCGGGCAGACTCACCCTTCAGCGCACTGCCGCCTTCTAGCAGCTGATAGAATACATGGAAATTTCGCTCTGCAGCAGCACGCACGATGACCCTACTTTTCTCAAGAAGATACCAGTCAATATTCGCGCCGGCGATGCTCCCGTCTGGGGCAAAGCTTATGCGCACGAATTTGCCAAAACGACTCGAGTTATTGTTTCTCTGTGTTTGTGCATTGCCGAATGCCTCGAGAATAGGGTTGGCCTGGAGGATTTGGCGCTCCAGCAGACCAAGTCGACCCTTTGAGCTCGTCTGCGTGCCCGTATTGGTGACAGACATGGATTGGTGAGGTTTATGCCTAAGAATGGAATTCCTTCCTGGCAGGCCAGCAGATGGCATGATGGCGCCAAAAGAGGATGATGATGAAAGCGACTGGGTGTAGGAGTGAGAAGGGGTCGGGGTATGGGAATGCGCGTCCGCGGCGATTGCAGCGAGGTATTGAATGACCTTTTTGGTGCTTTCTGTTTTTCCGGCTCCAGACTCGCCTGTGATTAGGATACTTTGGTTTTCGCGCTCTTCTCCCATGTTTACCCAGGCACGCTCTGCAATTGCAAAGATATGTGGGGGACTCTCGTCACGCCGTCGAGAACGGTACTGCTGTATTATGGAGTCAGAGTATAGTGGAAGGCTCTGGTAAGGGTTGATGGCGACGAGGAATAAACCAGAGTAGGTCTGAGATACGGTCAGAATCTGAGGGGATAGGATAGTGAATTATGGACACACATATATTGCACCAGATCCATATCTTAGACGCAAATTATGCACGACACTGGCCTCATTCAAGAAAGTCAAGTCTGCTATGTCCTCGACCCGATCAAACTTTGGAGGGTTCATCTTGGAAAGCGCGTACAATGGCAGCCTGCGGATCTGGTCGCAGGAATAATAGATAAAATAGGCGGATTGCATAAGAACGTTACAAGACGTACGTCTCCACCTGCGGCCATTACCACTTCGCCCACCTCATCTTCTTCCTTTGCGACCCATCCTGCAAGATAGCCATCCCTTTCATCGGGAACCCAGACCCATTTCTTCTCGTTGAACTCTGCCTGAAGAGCGGCAACACGCGCAGCTTCTGCGTTTTGAGATATTCGTGGCGTAGACATGATAGAAGCGTTTATCGCTAATGTGAGGGAAGCTCAGAGGGACTGCCACTCGAATCCAAGGGTGAAAACACGTCGCGGGATTGCGTCAGTATACCGAAACGTGAGTAACGAAGAGGTGGTATGACTAGTTTGCGAGCGAGGTGACCCTACATTCACGATGTGTCCAGAACTCACGTCGAAACCAAGAGCGCGCTAGTTGAGCAGAGCTCTGCTCACATGGTCTCTGATCCGCACTAATTACGCGACCTCAGCCTTGTTGAAAACCCCCTTATCGGACACAAAATATTTACACATAATAATTTGTGGGGACACAGCAAGTTTCCATGGGATCTGGCTTTGGATCTGATACTAGATGATATATGATAATAATAGCCCGCATCGAGTCGGGGACGAACCACCCTTCGATGGTCAAGGTAGGTAATAGAATCAAGGTCGGTTCTAGCGTGAGGAGCACGTATCAGATCTATCAGATACAATGCCAGGGGTGTGGCGGTAACAACACACAACCTTCGGACAGTTGGTATAGCCCTGGGTATAGCACACGGTGATGCACTTGACTACCAAGTGATCATCTCACCGAGAATGACCGGTCCGGACCATCCGTCACACAGTGACCAACCCGGCATTCCCCGTGAGCTACTATACAGCTATTCAGCCACCACCACTGTCGAGGTAAGTTCCCACGTTCAAACATCCACTCGTCAAGACACACGCCCACTCCACGCCATGGTAAGTTATCTTCCATCGTCACATTCTGCGCCTCTCGGTATCAACTTACGCGTACTTTCTAGCCCAAGGAGATTCGCGATATCAAGCAATTCATCGACATCGCACGGCGGAAGGACGCCCGCTGTGCGTCACTTATGTCATTCTTGCTCACTCTCAACCCTAACGGCCACGTTCGCAGCGGCGCGCATCAAAAAGATTGCGCCTGCGACCCCTGGAGGAAAAGAGCGCACAAAGTTTAAGATTAGATGCTCACGGTACCTTTACACCCTCGCGATCGACGACCCAGAGAAGGCAGAAAAACTCAAGCAGAGTCTTCCACCTGGTGAGACTCTTTTTTTTTGTATCGATTGCGCATATTCTGATATGACCGGCATGCCAAAGGACTTAACATTGAGGAGGTGAAGAAGCAACCCAAGAAGAAGTAGACCCTTCTTGTTGTACTCTGTGGTGGTCCCAGTGCCGAATTTGACGATGGGAGCTGTTCACGTCAGACGCTAATCAGAAAACGATGCACATGCGCATAAGCTATGTCTCCCTCTTATTTCATCCAGATGAACGCATGTATTTTCTCAATATGACATCACACGCCGCCAACAACCCACACCCACCAAGCAGACCTGTCGTTAGAACCCGCAGAAGTCTGCTCGGAAGCCCCACTCGTAGGCTTCGTGAGGGTGCACCCCTCTCTCTTATCCCCACTTCGACATCTATCTCGATAGGACTTTTGTGCTTGAGATGCCGGAGTACGGCGTCTAGCAATATGCCACCGTCTAGTTGCGGAAGCGGAAGCACATTGAGAAAAAATAAGGATATCGTTAAAGTCTGAATGTATCTGTCGGCAGGGCTTTAGTTGCGTGATGCGAACAACCATAGCGACGCACTGTATGATCTCGGCAGCAAGATTCGGACACCAAAGAGGAAAGAACGGTGACCTCGGTCGCCATCGGGTAACGTCGACTAGATCGCAATTAACACAAAACAGACTGCGCAAGCCAAGAGGATCGTACCACCCTGGTAGATCTCGTCGCGTGACCCTCGCCACAATACGACGCGCGTCGGGTTTTTGTGGTCGTCAGACTGTACACTAATGCGCAAGAATTCTTCGCCCTCACGGAGACGCACACACATCTGTCCCTTCGTGCACAGCCCTTCACAACGCGTAACGGCATGGGTTGTGGGTACGAGGAGTTCCGGCGCATTAGTACAGCGTGGGGTTTCTCCATCTGCGAGTGGTACAAGGCACGCTTCAGAGCCAGGTCCGGGTGGCGGAGCTGTGCAGCAACCACGCGGGTGACCTATGCGACACAAACCGTTAGTGTAACAAGACGAGATCATGGCAAGGCCTCCCACTGAGGAACCATTTCGTGTCTACACACCAGGCCGGTTCTTTGAAGTCAGGTGGGAGCGGGGTGGTCAGATATTCACGCCATGCACTCTTGTTGGCATCGGCGAGCGGGAAGTCATCGAGCGCGGTGAGGAGCGCACCAAGGGGTAGATGGGACGCCAACGGCGAATCAGGCGCGACTGACGCCACCATCAAACCTTCTGCGGAGACGTCTGAATAGCCGGCGAGGAGTAACACGCGCCAAAGAGGGAGCATGAGAGCGACACCGAGCAAGGCGCTGAGAAGTGGACCAGCTGCGGCGATACGCGCGCGGACGTGTGGGTGCAACGCGGCGACAGTATGGGAAGGAAAAGCGACGAAAGCCGCAGGTAGTACGAACGTCAAGGATGCGCCGAGACTCTGCAACGGAACGCCATCGCTGTTGGAGACCCATCAGAAAATGGGCTGGCCTGAGAAGTAAGACGACGGACAGTGCGGCACAAACTGCGTGCCCTGCTTCGTGTATGGCTTGTGAGAAGAATAGTGCGGCGATGAGCATGGGAAGATGGGAGAGTGGGAGAGTGACTCCAGGTATCTGCGTCTGTGAGTGGGCATGAAAGCACATGTGTGATTAGCGCGTACCAACAATTGGACAGGTATGTCCGCGGGTGCACGTGCAGGTGATGTAGGGGGTGCGTAGTCGCTTTGATATGCCCGCTTCACATGGGTATGTACGTCCGGAGACGGAGGGGCCAAACCGGCTACAAGTCTTCGCGCAAGGAGTATAAATGTCCAAGACAACAGCGCCAAAGCCACGACCATGCCCAGTAGGGAGATCACGATCCCCAAGTCAAACGCCACACGTAGAGCAGTGGGCAAGCGAGAAGTGGTGTTTCGAGTGAACCAGTGAGACAAAACATCATGATGAAAGTTGAATGCGGTGCTCTCGACGCGAAGGTACACTGTTTTGAGGGTGACGGTTGTCAAGTTTCGCCTCCGGTTGGTCAACGAAGTCGGCAGAATGCCTCTGGATTTATTGGGAAGTGTATAGAAGCGATAAATGAAGTGAATGAATAGCCAAGAGAAGAGAAGAAGGGGCAACGCAAGCGAGATCATGCGTGGGTAATTCTGAGGAGAGACACCTGCACCGCAGCGACACGGATCAGTCAGAGTTTGTGGCTCAGTTGTCCATCCGGCCATCAAACGACCCAATGTGACTATATAAACCACACGAACTATTGCTCGTTTCCCCCCAGGCTGTGCCTCCCTTTCCACCCTCTTTCGTTGTACTCCATACCCGACGTCTTTTTCTTTTTGTTTTCTCAATCCACTAGCTTTTTATTACATTTTCAAGTTCGCCGCTATGGGTTACGTTCCTTCACGAAAGTTCTGTTGTTGCATCCCCGTGCGCTTCGGCGTCTTCATCATGAGCATGTTGGGCTTCGCTGGCGGTTCCATCATTGCTGGTGTCGGGTGGAATGCTGCTGCACACAGAGGTCCGTGGCAACCTATCCCTCAGAATCATCACCTTACGTTCCTCATAGATCAAGCACATTTGACCAAGAACCAGGAAATTTCCGTCGTGATTACTTCGCTTTCATATACGATCCTTGCTATCATTTCTCTCTTTGGGTTCGTTGTCTCTATGCGCTTGTGCTCTTTGAGGCTGAACCGGGCAATCAGGTTGATTGGAACCATCACCAAACGCCAGAGTTTTATCTCTCTGTATAATACGATGGTGTGGTATCACCTGGGTTTCAGCATCGCCACCGGCGCGTACTTCATATACACGCTATTCCACAAGGTCGGCACCGACAGCGTGAACAACTGTGTCAACGGTAGCACTAGCCAAAGCACGCAAGACGAATGTAAGAAGGCGTTTGACGTCGGCCGTGGAGTTACGATTGGTCTTTACATCTTCTTCTGGTTGATTGAACTTTGTATGTTTCCCCCACCCTGGTTTCCGATCGTGTTCGCTGATTCCTGGTCGATCAGGGGGGTGCGTCATCGTCTCTGATTACGCTGGCCAACTGCAGGAAGAAGAGGCAGCGAATATTCCGCCGCCTTCTCAAATGGCTGCGAGTGCCCCTCCGATGGCGACGACATACAACTACGGGGCTCAGTATGCGTTTGCTCAGCCAGAGAACGGGTTTGGACAGCGCAACGCGAACAATGTCTGAGTTGATGGATTTTGACGGACTGTCGGGTACACAATGTGATCGATCATTGTATGAAGTACATCATGTTGTAGTATCAATATCACCGCGTGGGAAGTTCCGCTCTTAGATTATCACTCCAAGGAACAATGGTGGGACCCATCTTCCCTCACAGCTCGCGCTAACCTAGCATCAGGTCGTATGCACTGACTGCGGAGGTACTGTAATTGAATACGATGCCGCAGCTGGCAACGGCTTCTGCGTACAATGCGGCACTGTTGTCGAAGAGAACACCATAGTGAATGAGGTCTCCTTCGGTGAGACTGCGGCTGGCGCTGCCATGGTGCAAGGATCGTACGTTGGGCAAGGCGCAAGTGAGCCCTCAGCAAGCACGGCGTTTTCACATATGCACTGACGCCAAATATTCGCAGCCCACGCGCGCATGGGGGGTCCTTTCGGAAATAGAGGAAACGCGGAGTCTAGGGAACAAACCATTGCCAACGGTGAGTCACACATTCGTAGAACCTAGTGCCTCCTAATCTCTATCATTAGCGAATCGAAAGATCCAGAGCATCGCCTCTAACTTGCGGCTCTCCGACGTCGTCTCCCTCGCCGCCACGCGCCTGTACACCCTCGCGGTAGAACACAAATTCACGAAAGGGCGCAAAAGTCTCAACGTAGTAGCAGTCTGTCTCTACGTCGCGTGTCGACAAAAAGAAACGCGCAACTATATGCTCATCGATTTCTCCGACCTCCTCCAGGTAGAACTTCCCCTTCCACTATATTTGGGTTGACTCATCCTCTTCAGGTCAACGTCTTTGAGCTTGGACACACATATCTACAGCTTGTGCAGACGCTCAACCTCCGTTTACCCTTGGTAGATCCGTCCCATTACATCTCTCGTTTCGCCGCGCTGCTGGAGTTTGGTGACGAAACGCACAAAGTCGCGACGGACGCCATTCGTCTCGTCCAACGCTTCGACCGCGACTGGATGACCAAGGGACGCCGGCCCGCGGGTATCTGCGGAGCGTGTCTTCTTCTCGCCGCCCGCATGAACAACTTCCGGCGCTCGGTGGAGGAGATCGTGCAAGTCGTCAAGATCGCGGATACGACGTTGCGCAAGCGCTTGAAGGAGTTCAAAGAGACGCCGAGCGGCGCTCTCACCCTAGCAGATTTCCGTACCGTATGGCTGGAGGAAGAGATGGACCCACCTGCATTTATCAAGGGCAAGGACAAAGAGCGCGAGGGCAGAGAACCGGAAGCAGAGGAGACATCTGGACAGACGGGCAAGATGCGAAAAAGGCAGAGCAAGGCGGACAAGCGCAAACGCAAACGCCGACGCATCGGGGAGAGTGACGAGGAAGGAGATATCGGCGTCGGCGACCACGTCCCCAACAACCAAGCACCACACCTCGACCCGGAGCTCCTCAACTCTGGCATCCTCGCCGGCACCTCTCAACCCGAGCCCCTCTTCTTACCAGAGCCGGGCGAAGAACTCCCCGTTTATCAAGGTGGTCCCGCGCTCCTCATGGAGCAACCCGGGGATTTGATCAACCCATCATCTTCGCGCCTCACAGACCCTTGCGGTTTGACTAAAGCCGTCGTGTCGCCGCTCGAGGCCGAAGTCAACAACGTCCTCACAGAGGAAGTTGCCGAGTATCTACTGAACGAGCAAGGCGCGCAGCTCAGCGCCGCACTAGACGAGGTCAACGAGCGGCGCGTAGCGGGCATTCAGCCGGTGGACGAGCTGACCGGGCTAGACGAAGAGGAACTCGACCAGCTCCTTTTGGGCGAGGAAGAGGTGCGGATAAAGGAACGGGTTTGGGTCGAGATGAACCGGGAGTATCTCGAGGCAATTGCGGGTGAGTGTATTATTGGTGCCGCCATTGGGTCTGGTTGGTCTGACTATCGCTGAACAGCCAAGGGGGAGCAACGCGAGCCGGGCGGAACGTTGTCCAAGCACAAGAAGGTTTTTATTTTATTTTATATGCATGCCCTCTCCATCCAAGCTGACCGCGCAACGACGATTGCAGCGCCGAAAGCCCGCGATGAAGCCCCGCGATGCGTCCACTCCCCACGGAAGCACTGCGGCCGAGTCTGTGCGCACGCTTCTCAAACAGAACGCGCGCTACAGCAAGCGCATCAATTACGACGCGCTCAAGGACCTATTCACAGACGAGAAGGACGAGGATTTGCTGTACACCCTCGACGAAAAGGATGAGGATCAGAATGTCGTCGTCGAGGAGGGTGGAGGACGCGTCGGTGGACACGCGCTACCGCGGCGCTTGATTGACGCCGCCGATCTGCAGCCAGACCTCGACGATGCCGACGACGCCGATGGAAGTGACAAGGGCGACGACTACGGCGGTTGGGAGGACACGTACGAGCAGGAGGTGTAAGTTTTGGGCAGCGGATGTGAGTTTCCCCCCCGTCTTTGGCCGCACATGGCCGCACACAGCATGATATCTATATGCAGCAACGGCGTCAAGTTTGGCCGTTGGCCCCGGACACCCGAACCGCGGTCCTAGAGTTCGATCCACTGTACGACAAGGTGTTGTAGTATAGATCCTGTGCCAAGAACAAGTGCTCAATAGTGTATTGGGGTTAGTTTTGCGCCCAGGGCAAGGCCAGATGCTGGGTTCGATCCTGGCTCGTGCACCCTTCCACTCTGTCTAAATTCTCTCTCCATACTGTGTGCTCTTCTCGTGTACGGGGTTGTTTTTCGTACTACAAGGAAAATCTCGGGTGTTGTAACAAAACCTACCGGGACTCAATGACTTTCAGAGCCCGTCCGGTGCAAAATCGCGCCTCGGAAATGGCCGCTCACAACCTCTGTCTGACGAGTGGGAGAAATCGGTCAGCTCCAGCAATAAAATATTAAGAGCCCGTCCGGTGCAAAGTCGCGCCTCGGAAATGGCTGCTCGCGACCTCTGTCTGACGAGTGGGATAAATCGGTCGGCTCCAGCAATTAAAAAAAAAAGTCGGACTGCCGAACGCACCTCTCGGTCGCAACAGGCAAATAGATTCTTTATTTTTGTAACACGTGAGGTGTGACATTTGTAAGCGACGCGCTCGTATCAATAGTATCAAGACAGGTTCTACCTGCAAATGTCACCCCAAGCAGAAATCTCTTGTTTGCCATAGCGTTGATGGAGGCGAACGAGGGGTTCTCGGAAGACGACGTTGCTACCGCCGCGGAATGTATGACAGCAGATCCAAACATCGCAACGTCCTACACTTCCCTCACCAGCCGCAAGGCGCGCTCAAAGCTCATTCGGAGCACAATGGAGAAGTTCTGCGTTCGCACTCGCGCTTGCGACAACTCTCCTTGATACAACTTCCATACCCATACCATAGCATAAAGATTCTCAAGATGTGTATTGTAGCATAATTGTAGACAAAGCCTGGCTCAAAGCCTTCAAATACACGAATTCTTTGATACAAGAGCTCAGGCGTTCAGCGATGATATAAGCGTGATTTGTCGTGGAAATTATATAATGTATGGTCACAGTCACATCCCGACCGAGCCAGTCGAGCCCGACAACGAAAAAAAACGGGTCCATACCCGTTTTTTTTCGTTGTCGGGCTCGACTGGCTCGGTCGGGATGTGACTGTGACCATACATTATATAATTTCCACGACAAATCACGCTTATATCATCGCTGAACGCCTGAGCTCTTGTATCAAAGAATTCGTGTATTTGAAGGCTTTGAGCCAGGCTTTGTCTACATTTATGCTACAATACATGTCTTGAGAATCTTTATGCTACGGTATGGGTATGGAGGTTGTATCAAGGAGAGTTGTCGCAAGCGTGAGTGCGAACGCGGAACTTCTCCAATGTGCTCCGAATGAGCTTCGAGAGCAAGTTCGAGAGCACCTTGCAGCTGGTAAGGGAAGTGTAGGACGTTGCGATGTTTGGATCTGCTGTCATACATTCCACGGCAGTGGCAATGTCGTCTTCCGAGATCCCCTCGTTCGCCTCCATCAATGCTATGGCAAACAAGAGATTTCCGCTCGGGGTGACACTTGCAGGTAGAACCTGTCTTGATACTATTGATACGAGCGCGTCGCTTACAAATGTCACACCTCACGTGTTACAAAAATAAAGAATCTATTTGCCTGTTGTGACCGAGAGGTGCGTTCGGCGGTCCGACTTTTTTTTTTAATTGCTGGAGCCGACCGATTTATCCCACTCGTCAGACAGAGGTCGCGAGCGGCCATTTCCGAGGCGTGACTTTGCACCGGACGGGCTCTTAGTCGGACCCCCGAACGCACCTCTCGGTCGCGACGGGTAAATATATTTATTTTTGTATATTTGTTGAAACACGTGAGTAAGCACGACATCCGTGAGCAGCCTGTGTAGGGTGGACGAGGCCTCAGAGAGCTCAGTGTGGCACCTCATTTGCATTCCCCAGCATGCTACGATCGCACGCGGCCTTAGAGACTTAAACATGATGCTTCCCCAACCAGTGTTGCCACACTTGCGAAGTTTCGTGTGGCGCGGAAGAGTGCACAACTGTTTCCGACTGCCCTCAACCAGGGCTTTGTGTTGCCCACTGCTTGCATACCCGATCTCGCTGCATTGGCGCGCAGCCTTAGAGATTTAATAGGGACACATTTGTAGCCTCTTCTAATGCACTCAGACTATCTCGCACCGCGCGGAGGCTTGCATGACCGCCTGCGCCACTTTATACCCCAAATCCTGCACAACTTGGACAAGTTGAGCGTGCAATTAGCAATGATATACAGTCGAACCTCTCATAACCCATACCCATTAGGAGCCATATAACTTTATAATCACTGGGCTTCCACAACCTACACCAGTACGTGAGGATAGGCCCCAATCTGTAGTCCAAAATGTATAGATTATTGAGGATCAGAGAGTATAATTTGCCGGTTACAAAATCCCAAAACTGGGTATGGGTTATGAGAGGTTCGACTGTAAGCACAATTTTATTATATAATGTATGGTTAGTCACCTCCTTGCTGATCAAGTCGAGCCCGACAACGAAAAAAAAACGGGTCCATACCTGTTTTTTTTTTGGCAGGGCGGTCGGGCGCGACCTTGCCGCAGTCAGCTGCGACAAACTGCACCGAACGGTCACGTTGCGGGGACCAACAAATAAAAAACAAATCTTTTTTTTTGGCTGATGCTGGGTCCGACAAACCGTGCACCGGACGGGCTCTCAATGATTTCGGGCTTTTTGTGATTCGTTATTACTTCATGTTTGCCTCTCAAAGCGTGATGACCAAGTGTCTACTCGCTATTACAGCCCTTGCACCTGGAACGACCACGATCGTCTGCGTATCATCGATCACAACCGCGGGTCCGTCTACGGCGTCCCCGACTGCCAAGCTGCCAAGTTCAAAGACTGGCGTATCGTCAACCCGACCGACTTTGTCAAAATAGACCGAATATCGCAAGGCCGCGCTGTCGGGCCTCACTTGACTAGTCTGCAGTTGCTCGAGTTCGTCAAAGACTGACGGTCCAGAGTCGTCCGAGGTCGTGCCGACCCCGCGGACCTTGATGTCGTCCACGACGACGCGAGCCTCGTCCAACAGGAAACCAAACTCGGCTCTGTAAGCTCTGTGGAAAGCACCGAGGTAATCAACCTTGCTTTCGCCAGCCTCCGGGAGGACCATGAGTGCGGTGTCCGTGCCGTCGAATCGCATGTTGAGCATGCGCTCGACGCGGATGCGTTCTGCGGGAAAACCCTGCTTCTCCAACTCTTTCAGCGTCGTGTCGGCGAGCGCGTCCAAGCGAGAGGAGAGCGCTGGGACGTTCTCAGGGGTGTAAAAAGTTGACGCGGGTTCCTGGATCTCGCATACCCTAAAAAAATCAAATGGAGGTCTTTTGATGTGCGTGGGTTAGAGCAAGAGCGCGACGTACCGATCTGCCAATGCGAGCCCGTAGGCAGAAAGGATCGAACTGTACCGGTGAATCAAGACGGTTTTAATGCCTAGCAACGTGGCAATCTCGCAGGCGTGCTGTCCACCCGCACCGCCAAAGCTGGCCAGACTAGGCATTTCCAGGATGAGGCACTCGTTGTACAGACCATGATAGTAAGGCCTCTCACATGTGTGAAGATGTCGCATACCCCTTTGCCTCAGTCAATGCGCGTATAGGACGGCACATGGTCTCGTTGGCAACCTTGATGAACCTGGTATCCACATTCAGCGATGACTGCAGTCCAAAGTGTCGCAAAATTGCACACCCATAAACGATCTCGTCCAGACTGAACTTATTGGTGGAAGTGTCGTTGATATCTCTTGCGAGCTTTTCGAATTCCCTGCGGGATGCGTCTGTGTCTAGAGGCTCTTTTTCGGACTTGCCGAAAATCTTGGGAAAATATTCCGGGATGAGCCGCCCGAGGAGCAGGTTGGCGTCAGTCACCGCTAAAGGGCCACCCTTTCTAATATCGTGTAGGCTTCAACAATTGGCTACGCGCGAACAGTTCACTCACCTGTAGCAGGCTGGACCGGGCTCTGCTCCCGCACTTTCGGGCCCAGCTAGGAACAGACCATTGCGAAAGGTGAGACACGAGCCGCCACCAGCAGCGACGGTGTTGATATCAAGCTGTGGTGACTGGATCGTGACGCCGGCGGTGGTTGTTTCGTAGACGATCTCGTAGCGACCTGAGAAGCGTGACACATCTGTAGACGTGCCACCAACGTCGAGTCTGATACGCCCTCAGTCAGGCAAGAGAATAGATATCACTCAAAAAAGAGACGCTGACCCTATGATCGGTGTCTTGCGCTTCTCATCCCAGCTCGTGCGCGCATACCCTACTACCCCACCCGCTGGCCCACTCAGAACAGTCTTCAGCCCTGAGAAACCCGAAGCGTCCACGAGCCCGCCATCGCTGCTCATGAACTCAACGCGTGGGAGCTGAGCAAAACCTGCAAAAAAGCCATCGAGGTATGTGCGTAGAATCGGTGTCAGGTAGGCGTCGGCGGTGGCAGATGCACCACGTGGGACCATTTTTATCATCGGCAGGAGCTGTGACGAGAGGGATATGTGCTCGAAACCTAGATCCGAAGCCACTTTTCCGATGAGCAGCTCGTGTTCCGGAAAGGTGTAGGAGTGTGCGAGCACAACAGCAACCGAACGGTAGCCATCATCATAGAGTTTCTGCAGATCATTCTTGACAGAAGCTTCGTCTAGTATTTGGGGATGGGTAAGCGAACTCGGACCCAACCATAGCAAGAAAAGCGGACCTGGTTGCTTAAGAATTCTCACGGCTTCTCCTGAGATCCCACGAACAACTTTTCCCGGCCCCTCCGCGTCTCCGTTTCCGTCCCACCCCTTCCCTCTATAGCCTCGTTTGACTGCGCCGTTCTCGTCGAAAAGCACCTTGTGTTCTTCTGCCCGAGGGTCACTCGTGTAGCCTACTAGCGTGACTCGTTCGTCGATTTCCAAGACAGTCGAGTATAGGGGTGGTGGTCGGCGGATATTGAGATCAAATATCCTTGGGCGAGACTGATTCCCTATCAGTAAAAGATCCTTGAACCCTTTGGTGATGAGAAGAGCGTGCTTGCGGCCCTTCCGTTCGAGGAGTGCATTGGTGGCGACAGTGGTAGATAAACGGATGTAGTCTTATAACAATGAAAGTGGCTAGTTTTGAGTTTGAAATGTATCCTATGGGTCAAGAGCTCACCGATCTTGGTGATGTCGAGCTTTTCACCCCTTGGGATCGACTCGCCAGTGACCGCCTCTAGCACGCGCCGTATGCCTTCCGTCGGGGCATCTTCATAATTGGCAGGGTCTTGCGATACTTGGGACGAATCAGAAAGTCTGTGTACTACTCGGACTCTATAGGAACACACAGAGCTTGACAACGAGCTCCTTCCTCTGCTGTGGGTTATCCGGGTCGGGGTAATTTCTAGAGATAAAACCATATTAAATGGCGTGGATTAATGTTACATTTAGGACTCACGCGTAGACGTCGCAGAAAGTGCCACCTCTGTCCGCAGATATTCTAACCGTCATTGATAAGATGAGGTGCGATTAATCATGATCGCTGGGCTTCTTATTACCCGGCGCCGGTCCGGTTCGCGGGCTAGCCAACCGACTGAAAAAGCCTTGGCTTAAATCCAAGCTGGGCCAAACCTGATCATGAGCTGGCAAATCATGATAATCTGAACCGTACTACTCGTATTGCACAATGCGGCCATTCCTGGTTCCAAGAGGGCTGAGCGCATCCGAGCATTCTCGAGTTAAATTGTCACGCTGCAAGGGTTTGCACCCACGTCTGTGTTCGCAAAAACACATTTTTCATTGAGGGCGGGTCCCATGATGTCGAGAATTCTCCTCTTACGTTCTCTTATTCGGCGCCTCGAGTGAGCCCCACAGGAGACCCGCAACCCCCACTTACGTCATGGCACTCTTTGCTCGGGTTAGCACGTTCTTTCTGGCCGAGGAATACAAGCTTTCTAGCCTGTGGGATTGTGGACAACCTACTAGTTTTTCTAAATTTTGCGGGGGAGGTGGCCGTTGTTACTGCGGTCAATAGCGGAAGTCATTCCGGAGGTCCCAATGCGTCATACATACCGTGGCGTTTTTACGATTATATATCTTTACCCCGAGCACTGAACAAGTCCCTGGTAGTATATCGGATTAGTACACGCGCCTGTCACTATTACTGGCCGCGCGAGAGCGGGGTTCGACTCCCCGCCAGGGAGCTATATTTTTAGTTGACCCACTATATTCTCAACCTACAACTATGCAAGCGACATCCAACTCTTTTTCGTTTTGTACCATCCATTGTTTTGATCATAGATGAAAAGCGGCACGACTGAATCATGAGCAATGGCGTGATATTATTCCCCACCCGTCCCCTTGTCCCTCGCTCTGTCCTTCTTCTTTACAATCTTCACGCCTTTGAGCGCCGCATTACTCCTGCGCGGTGGAGCGGCGCGCAGAACCGTTGGCGCAGGTAGTGACGGCGACGGGGGCTCGGGTGCGCATGGTAACTGTGGCCTAATATCGGGCAGAGGTGCCGAAGGTGCCGCTGCCTTAACGGTCGGTTGCGAATACGCAGTCCCAGGCTTCGCTGGGAGCGACGGATGTACAGACGCTGTGTGTTGAGCGGTCGTCGCTGGAGTCTGAGCCAGTTGCAGTAACTTTGCCTCCATTTGCGCGATCTTATCGCCGGTCCTGTGTGTGGTCAAAAACAAGGCGAGATGGGCAGGGAATGACAACCGCACCTTGTGCGCGTATGAGAGGGGGCGCTTTTCAGCAGGCTGAGCGTCGTCGGTCGTCCCGAGTCCTGCTGTTGGTGCTGTGACAGCGCGCGACGCGACGCGAGGTGGTGGGCGTCGAGGGGCGCCTGGTGCGCGTACGTGACGGTGATGTGCCGCCCGTGGAGAGCCTTCCCATTTGAGGCTTCGAGCGCGACAGCCGCGTCCTGCAAAAGCGCGAGGACCAGAGCGTCAGTGGGTCCAGAGCCGCCATCGTTTCACTCGTACAATCGGTCCGGAGGAGGGGTGAGCCCGGGTCTGAGCGGTGCAGTGCGGATGGTAGGGAAAAGCGCGGGCGGCGCACAGGTGGAGCCGAACGCCGTGTAGGGAAGAAAAAAGACCCGGGTTAAGCATTTTATTATTACACGGAATATTTCGTGGGAGGAGGAAGGAGGAGGTGGGCGAAAGAAGCACTCACCCTTTCGCCTGTGTACTCGACAAAAGCGTACCCGCGGGGCTTTCCGCGCAGTGCACCGGTCTTGTGGAAGAGATAGTCCAGCCGTGCGAGTTTTCCAAACTTGGAGAATACTTGTATGAGCGTGTACCTGGGACGATTCAGTGGTTCGACTTGATTGAGGATGCACAGACGTACTCATCCACTGTCGGATGGAGATTGCCAACATAAAGACGATTCTTGAGCAACTCAGGCAGAGGCGGAGAGGGTGCACGCTGGGTAGAAGTCGAGCCCTCGGGTGCTTCGGGTGCAGGATAAGAAAGGTGGGACGATGCAGATGTAGATGCCATTTCGTTGTGGAACTCGAGCGATTTCTCAAGTGGCTTTAAGCACTCCAACGGCCCGCAGCGGTCCGATTTTTTGAATACGCTCACAAACTTACAAACCAAGGAAAAACATGACAAGGCATAGCAAAGATGCGAATTGAGACAACACATGGCTCTTTGGGGTGGGGACTCTAACGAGCGTGGGTGGCGTCGACACGGGTCCCCCCGAAATGGTAAAACAAACTAAAGGCGGGACCAATATAAGGCCGGGAATACGGATACGGATAGAGGCGAGAATTGCGATGTGTGGGGTGATAATAAAAGCGATGGACCGATGAGGAGCGTGATATGCAGCAGCAGCAACAATGGATCGAAGCGACGACGAATGCAGGAGGGGACAAAATAGGATATATACAACGATGCGGGCGGAGCCACGTGAGGTGACACCGAGGCGACACCGGCGGCGGTCCAGAGAACCCAGGCACAAAACGACGTGGCATCGAATCCGGACAATATTGCTGGTGGTGTGTGTATCGTACAGTACGCACGGATGCGGTGTGCCAAGGGGACAAGATGAACGGCCCGTCCGGCGGTGCACTCACACATCGACGTAGAGCAATACAGGCTCGCCGACTCCCTCGATCTCCGGAATGACACACTTGAGGTCAAATGCCTTTGCGAGCACGATTTTAAAGATCTTTTGCACGTTGATCGACGCGGATGTCGAGCAAAAGATGAGAGACGCGTGCATTGCCTTGGCGAAGCGCTTGGCCTGCTTCGTGATCTCCTCCTGCTCGTCGCGCGGAAATGTCGCAAAGGTATCAAACTTGGTACCGATGAGAAACGGGATCGCGGTCTAGGACGCTCTGGGTTTGCCCCACAGGAAAGCAAGACAAGACAGGGTAAAAATAGGCGCACCTTGTTGAACCCCCGCGCTTGCCGATACCACTCCTTCACCGAGTTGAGCGTCGACTTTCGAGAGAGGTCGAACATGAACAGGATAGCTACGGCGTCGTTGCAAACGAGTGGAAGCATGTTCACGAATTCGCGCTGCCCGCCCAGGTCCCAGATGGAGAATGTGATCGTTGTTCGCCGCACTGAGATCGTCTTCTCCATAAAGTTGACGCCTTACGACCTCTGTCAACAAGGGCGCGCCGGAAGAAATGAAAAGAAGTACCCAGCGTCTGTATATAGTCCTCATCGAAGCTCCCCTCGACGTACTTGACCATCAAGCTCGTCTTTCCGATCTGAGAGTCCCCCACCATGCCCACCTTGATAACGACACTGCGAGATGTGAACGGATGTAATACTAGACACGATGGATCGCATACCTGTTCTTCTCGTCATTGTTGGTGAGTAAAGGGTGCGTGCCATTGGATGTACTTGCTCCTGGTGTAGGTGTGGAAGATGAGGCACTAGAGGACATGGGAGGGCCGTATTACAGGGAGGAGTTGGGTATTAGAGGTGCGATGCTGGGGGAGAGGGAGAGACGGGGAGGGGCGAGGAGGGAGCCAGCTGGGCAGAGGGGAGTGGGAGGGAATATAGAAGGGGGAAAGAAAAAGAAAGCAGGTCTTAATTAATAAGAGTAGAAGATTGACTGACTGGCTCGAGTGGATATGCTACTAGTCCTAACAAGCCAGGCAACTCTTTACTCGCTCTTGGTTCAACCTCGTCCCATGACTCGCTTACGTCTCTGCTAACCCTGGCTTAAATTACACCGAACCAGAAAATAATACGGAGATTCCCGATAAACTATATAGCCTCAAAGCCACCGTGTTGCCAGTCTCAACAACCCGCCCAGACCACAACAGAACCACCCAACGACAACAAAATGGCCAAGCGCGGTGTGTATCGTCTCTCATCTCGATGACCCCACGATATTAATGTCCTTCGTTCACAGGCGCTGGGACGTCTGGTAACAAATTCCGACTCACTCTCGGTCTACCCGTCGGTGCAGTCCTCAACTGTGCAGACAACAGCGGCGCGAAATCGCTTTTCGTAATCGAGCCCTTCCGCTTTGGCTCTCATCTAAATCGTCTTCCCGATGCCGGTGTCGGCGACATGGTCGTAGCCTCTGTGAAGAAGGGAAAGCCAGAACTTCGCAAGAAGAGTACGCCTTTTTCACCACCTCCTGCGATTCTTGCACCATCTGACAGAGACACCTCATAAATAGCGATGCCTGCCGTCGTTATCCGTCAACGCAAGGCCTGGCGGAGGCGTGACGGCCTCTTCCTTTATTTTGAGGCATGCATCTATCCCTGTTCCCAATCAATCAATCGCTCTAACGTACGTTCGGACTTTTTTCCCATATTAGGACAACGCAGGTGTCATTGTGAATCCTAAGGGTGAGATGAAGGGTTCTGCCATCACCGGACCCGTAGCGAAAGAATGCGTGTGTAGCCTAATCTCTTTCTTTCACCCGCCCACATTGACCTGCCTTACCACAGGCGGACTTGTGGCCGCGTATTGCATCAAACGCAGGCACGGTGGTCTAGAAATTTCAGCATCCCTCCTTTCTTTTTGCAGTTCCCTTCGTGATGTCATGTATCTCTAAACGCGCCTATAACTTGCATGCCCACATGTCTGCAAATCAATTGTAATCGTTTTGGCGGAGTCACCCGTTATCGGGTGACGTCTCTAAACCGCCAAAATAACATCAGGATAAAAAAAATAGTTCGTCATCACAGAGGTAAGTACATTGATAGGTATACACACAAGAAATTGTGCAAGAAAAATATCCACGCATTCAATTAAAGCAGGAGTTCTACACTGGGATACCACGGGCACGCGACCAATCTACCACATTTTTCAGTTGTTCGAATGTAAGGAAGATAAGGATTGTCGTCGGTTGCAGACGGGACCACGCTGGTACCCAGCCCTTAAACATGAATCCCGGACCTTCTGCCTTCATCGATTGACGGATCACACCCAACGTCGACTAGGGCAGTCGGTAAGCGAGCAGGAGACGAGTGGATGACAGACAACTTACACTCGAGCCTGGTCCAGAGGCATTCATGATACGACTCTTAAGCACATCTGCAGGTGAGCAGACCGTGGTAGCGACGGTTCCCTAAATTCGGTGTACGTCAGCATTTATCTACGTACACGTCAGAAACTCTTACCGCTGCAAAGCTCGCGGTGAAATGGCAATAAATGTTGTCCTCAAAGTAAGCTGTTTTGAGTAGTTCTGCCTTGAAGAAGTCGTACCTGTGGTGCGTGAGTTATGGTTGATTGGGGACAAATGGATGAATGCGTACGACGCAAGTTGACTTGCGTTCATGAGGACGGCACGGAACACGTTTGGCCCTAATCCTCGTCCTAGTGATGACGCGCCTTCTTCGCGGACCATCTGAGTAATACCGTGTTATCGGCGTGGCACCAAGAGATCTGTGCCCATCGCTTACACGAAAGAGTGCATCGAAACAATGCTTATAGTTGAACCGCTTCTCCGGCGGTTTAGCAAAGTCGCCTTGTAAGCGGACCTGAGTAAAGTGTGCTGATCAGGCACCGAACAGAGAAACTAGTGTAGCGTGATTGCACACCATGACGATCTCTGGTGAAAGCACATGCGTGCGTCAAATGTGTATTCCGAAATGAGAATAACACAACATACCTCCCGGGTTACCGACAAAACCGGCAATCCCACCAGCTGAGAGGAGTATTAGCGGTGTGTTCTTCGGTGGGAAAGACTAGGGACATGCCCATGCTTCCTGCCAAAGCCAGTTTCCACGCGGGGGCATTGGCTCCTGAGAAGAAGTGTCAGTTTGACGTTAGGATGAGACGTCAACAATAATATATAAAGGCGAAAGATTGCAATGACCAGATCGTGTTATTGCGCAAGAAACGAAACGACGATCGAGACCAGGGAAACCAAAATGGGGACGCACCGGTAGCACCGACGATCTTTTTGCTCTCGTCATATGCCCAAAAGCGGCATAGCGAGTAGCTCATTTGGCGCATCCATGTTCCGCTAATGCCGTCAAAGAGACCGCGGACACCTGTCACGATTATCGTGTGAGTTGGTTAGAGATCAGGTGATCTAAGCGAGTGCGGGGGAGGTAAAAGGCGTGGAGGGAGGGTGGGTTGAGGGGGCAGCGAGTGGAACTCACCCGCGGTGCGCACGGTCTTTTGAATTGACTCTATCATACGCTTGTCGCCCGAGGCCTGTAGGCGGACCTTAGTGAGATCTAGTGGACTGCGCCACACAGATGGCAGGGCGTTAAAGATTGGGCGTGATAGCGACCGAGAGGCTTCAAGCTTACTGCGTTATCGATGCAGCGATCGTCGCAGCAACGCCTGGTGAACGAAAAAGGTGGTGTCATTCGCGGTACCAGAATAATCAAGAGGAGGAGATGGAGGAGAGTGTCTACCTCCTAGCCAAAAGGGATAAGGCTGCTTTTTTGGTTTTGAGACAGCCTTTTCACCGACAGGGGGAGGCGGAGCAGTGACACTTGTTGACGCGGACATGGTGCAGGAATGTGGGAGGATGAAAGGGGAGGAGAAAGGTAAAGGAAGGTTCAAATACAAAAAGCGGTCGCTGGGGTCGCTGCGAGCGAGCTACAGTGAGAATGCCGCTCAAGATCCGCACCCTCCGATATCACTGCAAACCCTCGATGAAATAAGTTTTCAGGATTTCAACAACTCGTGGGGTATAGCATATATAGCGCATGTATCTGTCTCACCCTACTATTTTATATCATTTTTCTGTCTGCGCTTCCCAACCGATTTACTCAATTAGCCCCAATGTGACCATTTTCCCCCAATATCCCCAGCTGTGCGTTACATTATTGCCCGAGTGCCGTACGATGGTTATATCCATGAACGATCTTGGTAATTCACCGGAAGTTATCCGTTTCTCGTCGTAGCCACGTCACTGCGTTTCCGTGAGAGTAGTATTCTTCGCTCGCGACGACCTCGGTTTTCGGAAGAAGGAACCAGTCTCCACAGATATGACGTCACTCGCTTCTGCGGCCGAAAGCAAGGCAATGCGAAAATATCTGACAACCCCTTATCGGACACAAAGTATCCAAGGACAAGATTTTTTGCCTTTGTAGGGTTTTTTATGAACCTATTTGTGCATACGGAGGTATTTCCAAGGAGTGGGTATTGACATTATTATGTAGTTTATGGTCTCTGCGATATAAGCGTTCTCTAGAGTGCTTCGTTGGGTCTAGGGGTGGTTTCGATATCAACTCGTTCATAGGGGACAAACGACGACACATACGTGGGGCCACAAACGGATGGACTACAATTCCGCCGTGAATATATGACGACTAGCCTTGATAGATAGCACGGCTGCTCCAACATCCTGCACAGAATTTTGCTCTGTTCCCAATAGATAATAGACAGCTCGTCTGTAGAGGAACTCGAGATGGTATGGGAGGTATCGGTAGATGCCCGTGATAAGCAGGCCCCAAAAGACGGACATCAACGCCACTGTTATCCGCCGATAATTTTTTTTTTAAAAAAAAGGTCGCTTTCCGGCAGTGTCTGTGGGCAAGACGTACCGACGAGGATCTTCTCCCAACCCTCTAACATCGACAATGCGAAGGTTGACTCGAACAACATGCGCCAATGCCAAATGAAGCGCCTAGAGTTGGGTGGCTTGTAGACCAAAGCAAGGTCTGGAGAAAAGGTGGGGGCACTGTCGTCGTTCCGTTTCGTGGTGGCCATGGAGATGATTGAGCAGACGCGACGGAGAGTGGAGAGCGTGTGCAAACTGTCTCGGCTACCCGGCCCGTGGTAAAAACCTTGAAGACTGGCGAGCGCAGACGACACACGACTGAAAACATGTCACAACCTCGAGTTAGTCTCTGGGCGACAGAGGAGATCGATGAGGAGCTTCAAGTAGATGTCAACCTCGCCATAGGAAATTATGGCCAGAATGGCCTATATGACGATGGTAGAGCTGGATTATTTCGATCAGTCTACTCACCACAACTCACACTTTCGTCCGACAGCCCAGCCGAGGATAGATGAAGCTACCCTCGTCGCTGTGCAGCATCAGATGGCACAGCAAGCCGCGTTTTCCCAAATCCCTGACGCGGTCAAGCGGGTGCGTATCGCCTGCGAGTTCATGACCCGTTATCGACCGCTTACCTCTTTACAGTTTATCGTTCACTTCCATCAAGCGGTTCTGGAGAACAACCTTGCAGAGATAACCGTGGCATATGAGAGTGGATGGAATCGGCTCACCGAAAAACACTACTCAAAAACCGAGTGGCCCGAGGCGGAGGTCATTGCCCCCCTCGTTAACGACGGTGCGCTACACTTGCCTCGTTTGTTATCGTACTTTTTGTTTACAAATGCATACAGACCAACTTTTCCTCATTCTTTACAGAGAACTATACTACCGACACGTATATTCTCGCCTACAGCCTGACATCGATGATCGCTTCCACTCTTACGAAAATAGCTGCGAGCTGTTCAATTATCTTCTAAGTGGCGTCTGTCACCTGCTACACTTCCGATCTGCTCAAGTAATGCGTTCGCAGATTCGGAGGATGGTCCTGTATCACTTCAGCTTCCGGAGCAGTGGTTGTGGGACATTGTCGACGAGTTTATCTACCAATTCCAATCTTTCTACGTGTGGCGCGCAAAAGTCAAGACCAAAACAGAGGAAGAATTGGTCATGTTGGCCGATGGGAGCCAAGTAAGTCCGTCCAAACGGTCGCCTCGAGCTGGCTGCCTCACCAAGCGCAGGTTTGGAGCGCATATAGCGTCCTCAACGTGCTCTATTCCCTTATTCAAAAGTCCAAGATCAACGAGTTTATCATCGCGCAACAGCAAAACAAGTCTGAAGCTGAGATCGCGTAGGCTGAATTCGTGCCCTTGCCGAACCGTTATGCTGACCTATCGCAGCGAAATTGTAGGCGATTACGGTTCCTTACCACTCTATCATATGCTGGGCTACTTCAGTCTCATCGGGCTCTTGCGTGTGCACGTCTTACTCGGCGACTTCACTCTCGCTCTTAAAGTTGTTGAGAATGTCGAGCTAAACCAAAAAGTCGGCGTGCTCTCTTCTGTGCCGTAGGGGATTTTTGACGTGTTCCTCTCTAGAACCCCTTCACTCGCGTTACTGCCTGCCACGTTGCAACGTATTACTACGTGGGGTTCTGCTATATCATGCTACGCCGGTACCCAGACGCGATCCGCGTCTTCGTGCAAATTCTAAATTTTATCCTTCGGATGCGGCAATATCACACACGAAGTTACCAGTACGACCAGGTGCGTCGATTTATAAACCCCGCGTCGAGGCGCTAGCTAAGTATCTTGCGGGGTTCGTTCAGATCAACAAGACGGCCGATCGCATGTACGCACTGTTCGCAATTTGCAATGCCCTCTCGCCGAGTCGATTGGACGACAATATCCTCAACATCGTCAAAGATCGCTACGGCGACCAATTTGCCAAGCTATCCCGGGGGTGCGTGTGTGTTTTCCCACTTAACCACGCCGTTCGTCTTAAAATCGTGTATCCGTACAGAGATGAGGGCTTGCCTGCTTTCGAAGAGCTCTTCCTTTACGCGTGCCCCAAGTTCATCTCTGCCAACCCCCCACCGTACGATGACCCGGAGCAGCTCGCGTCGTACGCAGAAGAGCCCCCGCCGGAACCCGCCCAGCGCCACCTTGCGCTGTTCGTGGCCGACGTGCGGGCGCAGGCGGCAGTGCCGACGCTCCGCAGCTTCCTCAAGCTGTATACGTCGCTCGATGCGGCCAAGCTCGCGAGCTTCCTCGACGCGGACGAGGAGGAGATGGTCCAGCAGATGATGGCCGTCAAGGCCGCGAGCAGGTCCGTCAGCCGCGTCGGGACCGAGAAGAACCTGCTCGACGGGCAGATGATCTCGACGAGCGATATGGACTTTGTCATCAACGAGGTGAGTCCACACTGCCTACATCGCCACAAAAACTTAGAATGTTTTCGCCCGCACAGAACATGGTTCACATCTCAGAGGTGACCGTTGGCCGCCGATTCGCGGGCTGGTTCATCCGAAATACGGAGCACGCGCAGAGGGTGCTCGATGGCGTCAAGAACGGCCCTCTACCTCTCGCCCCCCAACCGTCAGCGGGGTCGGAGGCAGAGAGCAAGTCTGCACCAGCACAGAAGAAAGTCGCCTGGGCAACAGCGGCCAAAGCATAGCATAGGACGACGTTGTGTGTGCGTCCGTGGTTTTGAACATCGTTGTATTCTTTTGCTGCGACTGTATGTAGTAACAATTCACGTTGTACAACGCCGGTGCGGCACTCTCCATTTCTTTCTGCGCTTTCTACGACCGTAGACCACCAATCGATTGCCCCGGAGAAAAGCGACACAGATTCACCCAAATCAGGACTCCAACCTGTTTTTTTCTATGATGTAGAGCTATATTTGAGTCTTGCCAAAATGCACAAGCGGATAATAGAAGAACAAGGAGTGTGTACGTAAGCCATGACCAGGTCGTAACTCGTAAATACGTTTACCGTAAATGCGCATTACCCCGAAACGCTTCTAAGGTGTACATAGTCTACAGTACTCCAATGGGGCTAAGCGGCCTGCCGCGATAAAACAAAAAAAGAAACCCGATATGATGTACAGCCATAAGACAACCCTATTGTGATTGATGACTCCGCCCAGAAGGAAAGGAAAAATGTACGTATTGGCCAAAAGAAAGATCACCATCCAAATATCCTGCAACAAATTCAAAGGTTTGTTAAGCATATGACAAAAGAAATTTTTAGACGCACTCTTCGATGCTCTCGACGCCACCTACGTCCTTCCAATCCGCCCAGCTCACACGACCGACTGCCCGCGTGGCATCATCTATGAGCGGGGTTGGCCCACATGAGCCGATGACAATGCCGCTCGGCGAGACCAAGCTACGGCTCTGGCCACGGCCGCGACCCGTCGAATACGCGTCGCGCACGCCAGCAATCACGCTCTGCAGCGTGGCGTGGACGTCGGGGCGGCCCGCTCGGAGGTGCATGCCGGGCGGGAGCGGCGTGCGGGGCACGCGTGGCGCGCGAGAGGACGTGCGAGTCCAGTGCACGGAGAAGCGGAGCGAGAGCGCGGTATGCGGAGATGCGCGTGGATTCATAAGCGGGGCGAGCTCTGGAAGGAGCGAGTAGAGAGAGTCTGAGAAGGGGGGTCGTCAGTGGAAGAACCCACTAGTAGCTTTCTGCTTACCGGGATCTGCGACAGACCAGACAACCTCGATCACGCGCACGTTGCTTTTGCCAGAGGCGTGCTTCTGCAGGATGTCGTCTAAGACACTCGTTGCGTATGAGATGCCACTGCCCCCGGCGACGAGCACGACTCCTGAATAAGCGGTGTAGAGTGTATATCCGGGGCCACCTTCGAATAAGAGACTAGTAAGTATTTCGTCACAGGTCAATGAAAAAGATCACTGACTGTATGGACCTTCGACGATAATCCGAACTTCTCGGGCAGGTCCGCGCCCACGCTCGGTATCGGTGGGTTTCTCCGCGGGGCGCGCGTCGGCAGCTTCGTCAGCCATGTGCAACAGCTTGCGCGTCCACGCGCCCTGAGCCTTGATCTCGAGCATCATACCACCAGAGTTGGAACCCGTGGCGATGGTGAACGGTCGCGCGCGGCCGATGAGCCAGGTCCCCCACCAACCGAACCACGTATCACTGACGACGCGGATGCGCACATGTTGACCCGCCCGCCACCCGGCACCTAGGGAAGGAATGTCCACGAGCGTTGTGCCGCCGTTGAGTGCGTTCTCAGCAGTAAGCCACGCCGTGGTGTACCGAGTCCGGGCAATGCGTGCGATGTGATCGAATGCATAGAGGACCGCTGCACCTAGCAAATAGGGCAAGATGGGAGGGTAGTGCATGTATATCTAAAAGGTAATCAGTGCATAGATCGAATATTCAAACAAGTACTCACAGCAAGTAAAGCTACAACGACGCAGGTGACATGTGTTGCGAAGAAGAAAGAATACATCCTGTCCCGCACAAAAGAAAGAGAGCAGGCGAATAAAAGGTCGAAGGCGCTGACAGCAACGAGTCCCCAGATGAACATGGGTGTACGCAGTCTGGCTTGAACAGTTCCATTTAGGGACCATTGGTAGACTATCAACCAGGATTAGGGATAGCCACGCGAGTAGTGAGCGTAGGCGTACGGTAACCCAAGGTATGAACGTTGGCTGCAAAGACGACGATGCGCCCAGCAAAGCGGTGGACGTAATTAAACTGGGTCGGCGTTAGAGCTGAGGGGCTTAGGAGAGACGAGCGACTGATTGGTGTTCACCTTCTCGTAACCAACACCGCTCAGCCAGCTCAGCCAGTTCGACTTGCCCGCGAGGGCCATGACGATAGGCACCTGCGATGCCGCAATGTAGCCAGAGCGATCGAAATCGGTGAACGGATTGGAGTGGAACACGCAAGCATAGAGCACGATGAGACCGTAAGCCACGAGGACGAGGAGTTTGCCCAGAGAGAAGCCAGGTGAGACGCGGAAGTTTAGCGCGTAGGCGAGCGAGGGGTGCACGATCGTCGTCCAGCGAGGCACGCGAGTGGGCGCGCTGGACTGATGGGCGCCACGAGCGCGCCGGGAGACCGGAGTGACGATGGCGGGGAAAGCATCCGTGGCTTTGCTCGTACCAGCGGAACGGTCCCCTGGCGGCGCGCTAGCATTAGTCTTTGGTTTCGTGAGGGTGCCGGAGCGGCCGAGCGTATCCGCTCGGAGGAGTGTACGGGTGCTGCGGGTGCTGTTGTTCCGCTCTGGTGGGGAGCGCTGGGCGCCAGAACGTAGGAAGAAGCCATTGAGGATCTCGGAGGGTTGGAAGAGGCGTACAAGCGCCCGGGGAAGGGTCAAGGCAACGTAGAGAGCAAAGAGGCTGAGCAGCACTATGTCGATATGAAAAGCAAACGCGGGGACATTGACCTTGTGAGTCGTAGAGCTTGCGAATGACTGTAGGCCGGACATGGCGGGGGGAGAATGTGCGCTACGGACGGAAAGCAAGGTGACACTTAATGTAGGTTCCCGATTGGCCGAGACGATACCATATCGTGTGGTTCGGTTGGCGTAGAGACACAACGTTGATCAGCTATGGAAGCGAGCCGGAAAAAAAAAGGGTGGGGAAGAGGGATTAAGAACCTACGGGAATTACGGGAGACACCACTCCTTGCTTTCAATGGAAGTTAGGGTGTAGGTCGACAGGATTCAAAGTAGCGTCGCCGAGCACGTCGGGAAACCACAGTGAGGTAAGTCGAGGGAGAAGAGATGTGGGGGTGTGGGGGACCATTGTGTTCGCTACGAGCCTGAAAATATTAGGCGGCTTGATTACGGTCTGGTCCAGTCAGCAAGAAAATGCCTCGTGGCTAAGGTGCGCTCAACGGCTGGTTGTTGTGCACAGAACGTTCTAATGTGAGCCACGTCGAGCAAGAGCAATGTTGTCCAAGGCAGAGCTCATGAGAGGGGTATTGTCGGGCGTTGAGTGTGTTGGCAGCAATCGCATTTCCCGGATGAGCAGTGGCTCGAGTTTGGAAGCGGGTCAAATTCAGTTGGCTCTGTATGAATGACCCTTGGGCGTTTACTCTTTGACCCCAACTTTAGCTTATCACGTACAGATACGTAAACGAATCCCCGTTTCTTACATTCTGGCCCCTTGCTGTGCATCCCGTGCCTCGCAACCAGAGCCTTTCCTCTTGGGCCGTAGCAGTTTTGGAAACACATGTTCACCAAAGCGCGAGGCAGTCAGTACTACACGCGCTTGTCCGGCGACGCCCAAAATTTATTGGCACAGTCGTCCTTGCTCCTGTCAGTGCATACTATGCATGATTCGCAGGGAGCTTCTTTATTGCTCACAATACAACCGGCAATTTAATTCATTCATTTAAAAAGTACGATCTAATGGGTTCATCATCGTGTATACTACACAAAGCATGTCTTGCTTGTGTGGAAGGGCAGGAGATGTGCCAACGAACGAATGCAAGACAGGGGTACATAATACCGTATCTACGTTGTCGAGGGAGACGAACATGGTGAGGGAACCTGTCGGGTATTTAATGTGAAATCCTGCGTCTCGTCGTCAACACAAAAAAAAGATGTATCTAAACGGTGCGGTGGGTGAATGCAGTAAAACAACAGTCGCAAATGAAAAGGTAAGGGAGAAAGGAGACGAGACAATGATCCGTTATGAGAATAATAATGTCCAGAGCGAAGCCTGAGGCCTGAGGGATAACATCTATTGGTCATGTTTAGTACGAGAAAATCATTAACCAAGGGTTTAAGACGATCTATTGTCGATCGAGTCAGTATCTATTTTCGAACTCGGTCAAACCAATAGGCACTTACGGGGAACAGGATATGACACCCAGCGCCGACCCTACAGTAAATCAAAGGCATCAGTCACTCGTTTCTCTCAACGATTCGAATTAACGTACGCCAACGGGAAGATGACAGCCCAAGCAGAGCCATCAACTCTCCACCCGAGTGGGACGAGGGGTGTGGCGCATACTATCATGCCGCCAATGAGGACCACAGCAACGAGGAAGGAGAACCAAAACCTGGTCAATAGCGCGTGTCTTTAGGTTCCAAATGGCCATGGATTGAGCACACCACATACCGTTTCATTATCTTTGGCACCTCCTTGAAGAAATTAGAGCGTTCGACTTCTTTCTTCGTCGCGCCCCATGTCATATTGTAGGAGAACAAGTGGGCGAGGATAGCTTGACTCAAGGGAATGCTGAGCCCGCCGAAGAAGAAGAAGCTTGGTCTCGAACTCAACGAGAGCTCCTGAGCGTCGCTAACATAAGACGACTCACAAGAAAGGTATCCAAGACAAGTTTATAAAAAACGATGTCAACTATCCGTCGCTCATTCAGTACGATTATGGAGACGGCAGTGATCAAGAAACGCCATACCAGTTCTTTCTCTCCCAGTCGATACTCTAAAAGTGTGAAACCCACGTTTCCTGAACAGAAAAAGACAACAGTCGTTGCGAGCCAAATCTCAAAACTGTGCATATAGAAGGCATCTACTGGGAACTGGAAGCCGAGCAGGGCGTAGTTGATGACACCAATAGTGATGGATGCCGCGATACCATCTAGTTCAATGACACGATGAACACCGGATCCCTAGAACGGAAGTAGCACTCACAATACGAGAACATGTCTTGCGGCGAGAAAATTTGAGTGTCAGATGACGAATGTGTACGAAAAGGCGTCGAAACGCACAAGCTAACATGGAGATCTTGTAATGAAACGGCGCGTTTGACCACAAAAATCTGTGAATTTGGGGGGCAATAGGTCCCCGCCGCCACCATTGCACGAGCGGGTTGAACAACAACCTTCTCAACAGTCAGCATGTGAAACGCCAAATCGATCAAACATATCTCTACGCACTCGCTACAACCTATGCCGTTATCAACGAGTTAGCTACCCAAAATGGAGATCAAAGCGACAAACAACGACCGACCATAAGCGTATTTTTGCCAGCGGTTCAGTTCGTCGTCGACGGTAAGAGAAACACCTTCCTTGAAGCCACCTTTCGAGTACGTTGCCCATCTAATGATGTAACCGCGCAACTGGAGCCGCATGGCCATGTCAAAGTCCTCGGAGACATGCGATTCGGACCAAATTTTCTCCTTGCCGTCACGGTCGGTGAATGCGGCGTCTTGGACGGCCTGCCATCTCAGGAAACTGCGCAAATTTGGAAGAGGTGTTAGTGTGGGCTTATGTGGCTGTCCGAAACTTCGACGTACGCGTTGTGACCGACGAAAGGAGCAACTTCTCCGTTAGCACAGGCTGTAAGTAGGAAACAATTGATCAAAACAAAAATTCTTTATCAGTGGAGAATCAAAATTTACTTAAGGAGATAGATTTGTTGATGCGGCGAGTGAAGTAAGCAATTCCATTCTCGAAATAATGATGGGCAACCTGCATGACGTCTTCATTTGATGGTAAGTGCGGACCCCCAAAAAAATAATAACAAACGGCCAAGTCTCACCGGATTCGTGTTGAATGATCGCGACAGTGGGACATTCCGCCATCTCTCGTGCGGCATCCCGGAGGCAGTCCTGTGGCGGTGGAGAGTGCGTGAGAACCCAGTGGGTGGCAAAGGAAAACAAGTGGAGCCTAACCTCGGGGACGACAGTGTCAGAGTCAACGAGGAGGACTATCTCGCCGATGCGACAAGCTCTGCCGTTCTTTGCCCAGGGTTTCCAGCGCTTGCTACTCTCTTCCCACGTCTCTTCGACAGCACGTATAAGGGCGCGTTCCTCAAGCGAGACCGGGAGAGCCTGCTCGTCTTCGCTTGACCCGGAGCCCTCGCCAGACAACGACACGCCAGCGCTCATTGCAAAAGCGGATTCCCCAGTGGCAAGCAATTCCTTGAGGTGCCGCTCGGCTTTTCGAGAAAGCGCCAGAGCGTAGTTCATATTCGAGGCTTTCTTGAAGCGGCCGGCACGCACATATGTCGTCCCGTCCCCGCTTGCACTTGGTTCACCGTCGGGAGGTCGGGCGACCCATCCGATGCCATTTGCCTCGTAGAACGCAAGGCGCGCAGAGCGCTCGCGGTCGGGGAGCATCTGTAAACAAAAGAATTAGAGTGTGACCGTCATCTCGTATAGAGAACCTAACTCGTAATCCATCGTCATTGATAAAAATATTTGAGGTTCCTCCCTGACGCGCGTACGTCTGCATTGCCTTCTTCAAAGATGCGACCGAAGGAGCGCTGAACGCGAATGATGTCAGGAAAGGAGGAGTCTACAGAGGAAAGGAATTCACAGGACTGCATCCAGACCTTCCCTGTACACAGGCATTTGGATTGTAATGTGCGGGAGGTTGCTATCAATTTGTTTATTGGGACGTGGAGGACGAGCCGAATAATACTTTGAGTTCTGGTGGTATTGAGCGATGGGCCCGATGGCCATTGAAACATTCTGGATAAGTTGCAAGCAGAAAAACTAATGGCCGGGTTCAGTGGTTACACGATTTACCTTGAGGAGTGAGAACGAACCAGGGATACACAGAAAAGGAGAGGGAGTACGATACAAAGCGCAAAGTGCGTAAACTTTCCGTCTTGACGCCATTCGACCAACAAGGTCTCTGTGTCAAAGGTTTAGTTGGGGGCTCACGACAGCTTGAATCGAGACACTCACTGATGCCATTGCCGGCAAAAACTGTGGAAATTGAGAAAGTGATAATGCTCAAAGCGAGACACCTTACTTACCGAGAGAAAGCCCGGCAGCGATACCATTATACAGTGGAGCGTAGAGCATTGCGGGCCGCTTCTCTGGACCGTACCCAAGCTCGGACTCATCTTCACCATCGGCATCGGGGAACTGCTTCTCCTCGACGACTACGCGCTTGCCGTACCATCGGCGTTTCACAGTGCGCACGACGCGTGGTTCTCCGGGAGCTTTATCAAAGGCTTTTTCGACGTCTTCCTTGGACGCATCTACTGCAGGCGTGCTGCGACCAATGGGAACGCGACGCTCACTAGGTGGGGCGGAGCCCCTGCCAGTGGCACCGATGAGAGAGTGTCCAGAATTGGAATCCGCATAGGATGCCGGATGGGAGGAAGAAGGGGTAGCACCGAAGCCCGGCCGAGCGCGCCACAGAAGCTTGATGAGACGCTCTTCAAAATCGTTGCAAGTCGGGATGATGGTATCTGGACCATCTGCCCACACGACGAGAACACGTTCATCACGCTAAGTCGAGATCAAGGTCAAAGGTCAATGCGGTAGAGTTATTATGTAACAACACACAATGAATGCAGCATTTTGTTCTTTTTCGGCATGTGGGAGCATTAGCATGGTATCAACGATCTGAATTCGGGTGTTGGCATCGAGATAAACATTCTTCTCTTCCGGACCACTGTTTCAAAGTTAGCAAAATGTGAGGAATGTCCCGGAAATATTCAGGATGGCAACAACGACGGGATGGCTGATCACACAGCCCTAGATTCACCACGTCACATAAACTCCTATCTCCCCCGTGGGGCGCCTCTCCCGCGGTGTGGCGACACCGTCATGGATAACTGCGTTGTCAACAGCAGTCTTCTCGCAGGTTCGGCTCCCACGGCACAGTCATTTCCGAATATGAAGACAGTGCGCCGTGATATACCGGCAGGAGTGCGCTCAAAGGGAGCACACACGAGTGAGAGGCGCATTCCGACGAGGACGTACGGGTGGAAAGAGGCTGGAAGCAGCAAGGCACGATCTCGTCCTTGTACGGAAACCTGAAGCTCCGAGGAGAAGAACCAGAGGTCCATTTTTTGGGTGCACCACAGGGAAGTTGCCCACGAGACTGGAAAAAGACAAACTCACACTTCGCTAACTGCCGCGTGCGCGACTGCGCTACGAACTTTGACCGCGACAATTAAGTCCATAGCGCGCACGGCGCACTCAAAGGGTTCGAGGGAGATATTCTCGTAGGGAAAGACGCGGTAAGAGCCAGTATCATCGCGCAAACACACGCCGGCTGCAATGTCGCGCGCGTCGGGGCGGAACCAGGCATCACCCTGCGTTTGCTTGAAGATATAATGAAGTAAAGCGTCGTAGCGGTCGTAATCCATAGCGTCCAGCCGCGGCGCTGATGTAGTACGAAGAGTGAGCCAGCAGGGGGCGGGGGGAGGCCCGAGAGTAGGGGAGAGAAGGTGGAACGAATGAGTGAACCCGCATTGAAGATAGGGCCCTTTTACGCCAGACGAGCAGACGGCGTAGGGAACCTCGCGAGCTCCACGCTATCATAGCATATGTGCATTGTTGATAATGAATGTCAGGTCCCAGGGGTCCGCGCGGGGTTGGCCGTCCACCTGTGGTTCGATTACTACACGGGACCGCCGAGTTAGAACAGAAAATTGTGGGCAATTTTGGTCGTCATCGACACCGTCAGAGAAAAAGAAGGGTAAGAGCATTGCTTTCTGAATCATTTCGTAAAAGTGACGACTAGACTGAGACAATCAGAACGACGACGTCATCCCGTGAACCACAACTCGCTTGCTCAATGCCACCAACGCCGCCGCCACAACCACCTAGGAGAATCAGTCCCATCAGGTATGAGACGTTATCCGGCGGTGGATCGGGGAAATCATGGCATGGCAAGGTAAGTACGTCAACTGAGGAAATGAGGTGCTAATACAGGTAGATATGGGGGTGTCAGATGTCCAGGGTTATTCATAGCAAAGCTGCCTCAGCTGTTATAATTGCAACTGGCAAAATGTGCATTGCTCGTGCCAGCTCCCCATGTCTCACTCTCGCCGTGTGCGCCATAGAGGTGCGACCGTCCCACCTCCAACAACCGGTCCCTCAGACACCGAGTCCTTCTCCTTGAACTCCCCATTCCCTAGGCTAGCTGTAACCTCTCCCCGTTCTTCTTCTCCTTTGACACCCCCCCGTCCATCTTTCGTCACAATCGCAGCAGATAGACGCTCGTGGTCGGCTGTCTCGCACGAGACCGACTCTGAACGTGCACCAACACCCCCAACTCGTGCTGTCAGTCCTTCGACCCACATTCACTCCAAGAACGCTTCCACAGAGTCGGACACTTCCCCTACTGCCTCTCCTTTTTCTCCTTCCCAGTCTCTCGCCTCGGCCACTCAAATGCCCTTTACTCCTTTTTCTCGTGACAATACCCCACCCCCAGACGCGACCCCCCCACTGAGATCGTCCCGGGCACCACCCTCTGCCTTTCATTTCCCATTCCAGGCCTATGGTGGTAATCCAGATCCAGGCCTTCCCATCCCAAACTCGGGGTTCCGTTCTGGTCGCTCCTCAATGGAGTCACTCAACGGAGCTTCCAGCGCAGTAGCCCCCGCCCCTGCGCGACGCGCTACTCAATCACCGTCTTCACAAGGCTCTCACGCGATGCTTCGGCTCAGTCCGGACGGTAGCTCTTGGGCAGACCACGACCTTGAGCCTCCTTATCCCCCCTTCATGGCCCGAGGGAATACGCCCCAACCATACCGCAATGGTGACACATCTACCTCTGGCTCGACCCATATTCCTTCAAACAACTCTGGTACAGCCTCTTTCCGTGCTCCATTCTTGAGCCCAGCTTCCCGACCCTCGTCTGTATGGTCCCCTCCTTCTCACGTGACTCATTCCCACACTGCCCTTCCTACCATTCCTCCCTACACCACATCTGAACTCCCCCCCAAGGCCCCACTTCCCTCTACACTACTCTCAGAAAAGTTGACAAAGGAAGAGAAACCGTGGCTCGATCAGCGCCCAGATGGGCGCACTCGGGCCAGCCGTTGGATCACTCTCCTTATGCTTGTCGTTGGTGTCTTCGCTTCTGGACTCATCTGCTGGATCGGATACAACGACGCAGGAAAAACAATGATCGACTCCAGCCAGCTGTGCCTTGTTATGGAAGACACGTTTGACACTTTTGACGTTGACAATGGCGGTACCTGGACACGCGACGTCGAGATGAGTGGCTTCGGGTACGTATTCTCGTCTTCGCAAGGCGTTAGAGGTTCTAACCTCCGAATCATCTGCTGGTGCAGGAATGGCGAGTTTGAAATGGCCACCGCCCTATCTGATAACTCGTTTGTGCGCAACGGGCAGCTGTATATCAAGCCGACCTTGACTTCGAACGCCCTGTCGAACCCTGACCAGATATTCAATGGAGGTAATTACACACTCCAGGGCTGCACGACCCTAAAGTCCAACGCCTCGGCTTGCTCCGCGTCCTCGAATTCCAAGACTGGCGCGACCATCCCTCCGGTTATGAGTGCGCGCCTCAGTACTAAGGGCAGCTACAGCATTCGCTTCGGTAAAGTCGAAGTCGTTGCGAAACTTCCACGTGGCGACTGGCTCTGGCCCGCGATCTGGATGTCCCCTCTTAGTCAGGTATATGGACCGTGGCCCCTCAGCGGCGAGATTGATGTGCGTCCCACTGCTTGAGAGCTTAACTGGCATGTTTCTCAGCTGAGGCAATTACAGATCATGGAAGCGCGAGGAAATGGCCCTTCGTATCCTGCACAGGGCAACAATTTTGTCCGCTCAACCTTGGCCTGGGGTCCCCTTCCCGCCATCACTGCGCGTTTATTCGGTTGGCAGTCGCTCAAGCGCTCGAACTATGCACAGAAGTTTCACACATACACCCTCGAGTGGACGGAAAACTTCATCAAGATTTACGTCGACTCGCGACTCAAGAACATGGTCCAGCTTCAGGTCGACAAGAAGCAGCAAACCAACGGGGGCTTTTTTTGGAAGCGGGGGAATTTCCCCCTCACCGCACACAACAACACCGCTGCCGAAATTGTCGTGCCGAATCCGTGGACGACCGCGACGGTCCAAAACGCGACCAATGCGGCGCCGTTTGACCAACGTGAGTTCCATCCTGCTAGACGGCTGAAATGGGTTCACAAAAGTTACCTAGCGTTCTATTTGATCCTCGATCTCGCTGCTGGCGGGACGAGTGGGTGGTTCCCTGACAAGCTGGGCAACAAGCCCTGGTTCGACGGATCGGCTTCTGCGATGCGAGACTTTGCCAACCAGCAGAGTACCTGGAGCGCTACCTGGCCGAGCAACGACGACGATCTATCCTTTAGAATGTACGTAACTTGTCTGCACAACTTACTACTACACTGGCTGACGTCGCCACCTCTTTGTGTAGTGACTCTGTACGCATGTGGAAGCTCTGCTAGACTTCTAGCCGGTCGTGCAGATCTCGCAGAGGACACTACTGATCAGTAGTGACAGGACTTTTTTTTTTAGAGTGAAGGTCTTTGACGCGGACTGATAGATCGGTTCCTTCACTCCCCTGCCCTCTCCCTTTCCCCTTCCCTTCTTTACCCGCACCCTCGTTACTTGAGCTAATCTTGTATTTTATGATGTTCTCTGTACGCTTCCAATAGTTGTTATCCTTTATTGGGCGTTACCGTGCGATCCCCCGTGCATTTGCAGATGTGTTGCAACGCCGAAAGCTCACGGACACGGCGGTTGCATTACCATGACTGCTCGACAGTTGGTGTGAACCCGCTGCTCATTCTCGTTACGACATGGGGAACACAAGATGGTGCTTGTGTTCGAAAGGTGCAGTATATTAACCGGAAATGTAATGTCTAAGTTGCCAAGGCAAACCGTATTCAAGTCATAGACTACTAGGTCTAGCGAGAGAACCGCCCACCCGGCCCGTGCGATGAGGCACGCTAGCTCAGCCTCACCCATTGTTTTACACTACACACCCAATGACCTCTTTGCATGTCGATCTCTCCTACGAATTCAAGAACATGACCTTTGGTATTCACACTACTAAGCCAGTACAATACTACAACGTGTCCGGCCCCACGCTACAATTCACTTTCACAACATCCCTCCCTTGATTGATTCGATTAACTTTTTACACTCGGCTCAGGACGCCTCTAATTTCTACATCATTGGGCCCGACCTTGGGCTCTCACTCCCCAAACCTAAGAAGAAAAGTCTCAGAGAGAATACGCTTCCAACACTGTCTTGGCCACGGCGCTCCTTGGGCACGTCCTCCCGGTCCACAGTTCGAACTGCTGGAAGCCCTGCTCCAGGAGCACCTCTATGCCAGCGACCGTGCGCCATGTCCGGTCCGCGGGGACGGCCGTCTTGGCGAGCTTCAAGAGTGGCGTCTCTGCGGGCTTGTAGGCCATGTCGACAACAACGCCAGCTTCTGCGCTGAAGAGGGTAGACGGGAGGAGCAGCGCGTTAGGCACGCCCTCGTTCGTCGTCGTTGCCGACGCCGGCACGGTGGACACGATGACTTTCGGGGCTACCGCTCCCGGCACGGACGACAGGTCGAGCGTATCGAGTAGCTCGACGCGAGCGCCGGGGATCGCGTGAACCAACTCTTCCGCGCTCCGCCTGGTGCGGTTGAACAGGTAGATGCGTGTCGCGCCAAGGGCGTGAAGCGCGTAGATCGCCGCGCGTGCTGTGCCTCCAGCGCCAATGACGAGAGCGCTGTCGATCTTGCGTACCGAAGACGGCAAGCGATCCCGGACGACGTTCCGGATCCCGATCCAGTCTGTATTGTCACCAAACAGGATCTGAGACCCGCCCTTTGTTCGAGGGATAATGGTGTTGACGGCGCCGATGGCTTCGGCCTCGGGAGAGAGCTGGTCAAGGTGAGCGATGATGTCCCGCTTGAATGGAATCGTGACGGATGCGCCCCCAAAGTCAGGGACCGTAAGAGTGAAGCGCACTTCGTGATCAACGTCCTCCGTCTGGAGGCGCTCGTACGTGTGCGGGAGGCCCAGCAATTTGAAGGCGGTGTTGTGTAGAGTTGGTGACATGGAATGCGTGATTGGATTTCCGAAAATGTAGAACTTCCTTGCGGGAAGCTCACCGATCAGATTCAGGGCCGTCTGAATCTCAACGAAGGACAATTGGCCAGGAGCTGCCTTGCTTGGAAGGAGAGGGTGCGTAACGGGGGTGAAGGTATGGTTGAGTACTCTGGATAACTGGCCGTCGACGCCCATATTGATAGCGATGATGGGCTTGGCGTCTACCGCCGAGCTTGCCCGTTTCACAAACCGCTGAAGTGCGAGGTTGTCGTCGAGCGAGTTCGCTTTGCCAACAATCTTCACGACGTCACCATATGCTTTCGCCACCTCGAGGGTGGCGTCCACGGCTGATGAGTCCCATTTAAGGTTTCCGCTCCAATCGTGCCAAGACGCCAAGATACTCGAGTGGCCCTTGCGAGTTATCAGGTCGCGGATGTCCTTCTCCGGCCACGAAATTTCGAGATCCACATACTCGACACCCAGCCTCAAGGCCAAGCGGAATAGGTCAAAGGCTTCCTTGACGGACTTGTCGGGGAAGGCACCTCCCTGGGATAATGTCCGCACGGTGTACACGATCGGTAGAGTCGAGACACGGCGGATAGCCGTGACCTGCTCGCTGACGTAGCTGAGCGACGGGATGTGCGGGCCCACCGAATCTAACTGGCCCTGGGAGCGTAAAAGGTCAACGCGAAGTTCAACCGCATCTACGCCGGCAGTCAGTTCCTCAAAGTTGGCCAACGATGGGGTGACATCAGGGAACGTCAACGAAAGGAAGTACGAGCGATGGCCGAGCACGAAATTCGGGGCATGATTCGCCTTGTGACCAGTAACGTGACCGAAGAATCGGGCGACTTCGTCTCGGACGTTATTGACTTTGGGTGGCGAACTTTCGTCTGGGGTAGGCACGACGGTACTGTTGATGAACTCGTAGCTGGAACACTCTGTGAACCACGCCTCGCGCCTCTTGTAAACATCAATGATAGGCTCGCCGTAAGCCGGCCGGCTGGATTCTGCCTCCAAATAGGCAACTATTTCGTGCACCGGACGCACAACGTGGACCACGGGTCGATCTTTAGCGTAGGAAGAGAGGATCTCACGCGCCTCAGGAATCTCAACGATCCCTCCTCCGAGGCTGAGGACATGGCGGGAAGGGAATTTCTGTAGGAGTTCCTTGAGAACCTCGAGTTCTGCAGCACGAAATGCGGGCCAGCCATGCTGCTGGACGTAGTCACGGAGTCCTGTAGGGAATTTTTGTTCGAAGTACGCGTCTGCGTCGGTGAAAGTCCAGCCCAGTGTCGTGGCAGCTAATTCCCCAATATGAGTCTTTCCAGAACCGCGCATCCCGATGATAACCACAGATGGAGCTTCGTCTGGCTTGGCAGAGGCCTGATCAGCGGCTTGTCCAAGCTCGACGCCGACAACTTTGAGACCAATCTACAACACAATCAATATGTGCTTTATAATATGGGAAAGATATTCACCTTATTCTCTAAATCATCCCACCAGTTTGGCCATGTCTTTTCGACACAGCGCTTCTCTTCGAGGACCGTCTCATCAACTACAGTTCCAAGCACACTGAATGCCATCGCAACGCGGTGGTCATCGTAGCAGTGGACGCTAACGCCACGCTTGAGATCCCCCATTGGCTTGCCATATACTTCGAGACCATCGTCCAATTCCTTGGTCTCGACACCAAATTTCGCTGTACCCCTTCTAAGTTACGGATTAAGGCTAACAGCATAGAGCGTCACGTACCAAGCTGATCTATCATAGCTCGGATGCGGTTGCACTCCTTGACACGCTGGTTGGCGATGCCAATGATCCTGGTTGTTGTCGGCCTGCTGCCATCGTCAAGTTCCCTCCCCTTCGCAGGTGTGCCGGCAGCCACAGCAGCCAGCACTGAGGCTGTGAGGAACGCGTCCGTCATCGGTTCCATGTCAATTAGGCCAAGAGCCTTAAGTTGGCCTTTCGGTGGGCCCTGTACTGTCGTCTCTGTTGCAGTTTGCGTGACCTTGCACCCCATAGGCTCGAGAACTTCCTTCGCAAAGCGCGCATCGCCCTGAAGCGACGAGGACCCAATATTCGAGATGGTACAGGTTGTACCCGTAATGGCGGCGATAGCAAGAGGGTATGTCGCACTGCTGGCATCGGATTCGATGCTGTAATCGGACGGGTTGCGATACACTGCCTTCGGAATGGAGTAGACGTCCAAGAGACGGCCAGATGCCGGATCGGTTTCGCGGACCACCTCAACTCCGAAAGTGCGCATCATCGCTAATGTCATGTCGATATAAGGCTGAGAAATAACCTGACCGCCTGTCAGCTCGAGGGTGACTGGCTCCTGAGCATAGGGCGCGCAAAGTAGGATCGACGAGACATATTGACTAGATACGCTCGCGGCCAACTTGATCCGCCCACCCTTGAGACCATCAGGTTCGATTGAGAGGGGGAGACAGCCTTCAGACTCCAGGTACTGGATCTGACTACCGTTGGACCCGAGTGCGTCAACCAGGGGGCCGATGGGGCGTTGCTTCATCCTTGCATTGCCAGTGATGACGGTGGCGGAAGGCCCAGTCTTGGAGGACTGGACGAGTGTACAAACGGTGGTCAAGAACCGGGCGGCCGTTCCTGCGTTGCCCAAGTAAATCTCCTTTCCCTTGGGCGGCACAGCGAGGGATCCTTGTCCGCCGTGGACAACGAGAGTCTCTCCGCCGTCTTCCCACTCGAAACTTGCACCCTGTTGCGTCATACGGAAATGAGATGGTGCGAACGATGACAAGGGCTAAACGTACCTTGAGTTCATGAAGAGCTGCCATCATCACTTGCGTATCGTCGGAGTGCAACAGGTTCCGTAGCCTGCATGTGCCACTTCCGAGGGCAGCCAGCACAAGAGAACGATTGGATATGCTCTTCGAGCCTGGTGTAGCCATGCGAATTGGACTCTTTGTTGGCACCCCAGGGATGACCTTAGCGGCCTCGGCGAGAGTTTTCGCGATGACAGGGTCTGGGACGACGCTGGCCTTCTGTTCCACGGTCTTGCCGATGGTAGCGAGGAGAACGATCTTCTTTTCGGGGCCGCTGTTTTTCTTGTCGATTTTCATGATATCCAGCAGGCGGTCAACGGTGAGAAGCTTCGAAGCTGGAAGCCCCGTGATCCGTGGATCTGACAGCGAGACGGGGAGGTTATAACTCTTCAAGCAGCGCGTAAGGCGGCCGACGCCAACTTGGCCAAGATGCCCGAGCTGACGTGCCACCTCTCCCTCGAGGATCATCCCCACGCTGACGCACTCGCCATGTAGTATACTGGGGGTCAGCACGGCTTCGATGGCGTGCCCAATCGTGTGACCGAAATTAACAAGGTTGCGCAGCCCAGTCGTTTCGCGTTCATCGTTGGTGACTATATGCGCTTTGACCGAGATCGAGCCCACGATAACGGAGAGAAGTAACTCTTGGGATGCAGAGCGCGTCGATTTTGTGCGCCCCGAATAGTTGATACTGGGGGTTTGAATGGCAGCAACAATCTCTGACGGTCGCGACTCGAGAGCGGCAAAGTCGGACTCGTTCCAGATAGCGGCGGTCTTTCATAACAGCAATCAGGGACACCGCGGCACTGAAATAGAGAAAATGGGAGATACCTTCACAACCTCGGCCATGCCGTTTGAGAATTCGCGTGGGGGGAGGGTTTCAAGGAATGCGGCATCGATGAAGATGTACTCGGGTTGCCAGAACGCGCCGATGAGATTCTTGCCGTGAGGGGTATCGATCGCGGTCTTCCCGCCAACGCTGGAGTCGACCATAGCTAGGAGAGTTGTGGGTATCTGCACGAAGCGGACACCGCGCATACTGGGGAGAATGGGTGAACAACACGGCGCAGATGGGAGAACGGACAAATTGGGACGTACAATGTCGCAGAGACGAATCCAACTAGATCGCCAATAACACCCCCGCCAAGAGCGAGAACCACAGTGTCGCGTGTACATTTATTCAACAAGAGGAAGTCTTCAATTGCTGCTTTACCTTCGCGACTTTTTGAAGTTTCGCCCGGAGGTATAATGTGGGTCAGAAAACGCGATTGTTTCCCTAGGCGGGAGAGCTCCTCCTTGAATCCTTGTTTGAATGCGTCAAGGTGCAGGGACGCTATGTTCGTATCGGTGACAAGGACATAGGCGGAGGCGGGGAGTGTGTCAAGGACAGTGCGTGCGATGTAGGGAACGAGATGAAAACCACAATGGATAGAATCCTTGCCAAGGATAGAGACCTTATACACGTCTGTCTCCGCCATGATGAGGATAGAGAAGGGTAAGGAGAATGGATTCTAAAAGATGAGTACTGCTTTGCCATTCCGATGCTTCAGTAAATACTCTGCAGCGCCCGTGGGAATCGGAGTGGTTTGATCGCTGCCCCGCTTGGAACGGCGTGACATTCCTACGTAACACATCGGACGATGCAACGGGGCAACAAGGGGACCATCATCCTCGGACTTAACACAGCCAACTGGAAATAGTATTCAGAATACCGAACTGCATCCTAATACCAAGTAAATTCTAATGTAGGTCTATAGTCATTCGAGGAAAGCAGAAGTATGTCACATCTATCTGAGATCTCCGCATGTAGGGTCAGTCACGGACCAGATCGCTGACATCATCTCGTCAGTCGGACATCACAACGAACACACGGTGGGAACACACCGTCCGAACAGTTTCACTTTCAACCAATCGGTAGCGACCAGTACGCGATTCCGCATGGAAAAGAGCGTGCTCAAGTAAGCACTCCGCCAGAATAGGAACGTTGCGACACCTCCCGAGGCAAACTACGCACGTGTTAGAACCAGGTCACGGCGAAAGGGAGAGAGCCCCACCTTGTGATGGAAAAACTCCAAGTCCGCGATCGCCTTTTCCGAACCAATATACGCGAGGGAGCCCTGGTGCGAGTAGTGGAACGGCCGCAGGTTTTCGGCTTTATTAAGTTGCTTCTCCAGATTCTCGGTGTTCGTGCCTTCCTGCTTGGCAGCTGAAATCCGCTCGAGGAGGGCATCGCGCTTTGCAAATTGTCTAAATACGCGCGCAAGGTAGGCCCCTTGCTGCGAGGCGACTTGTGCCGTAGGCGCATACTGCGAAGAGGTGCAGTCGCCAAGAGCGAAAATAGTGCCGTCTGAACCTGCCATGCGAAGGTGGTCTTTCTCGGGCAAATTCAAATGAGTCAGATAACAGTCTGCCAACGTGGGATAGAGGCCCTACCGTCAACAGTGATACCACGTTTATTCTTCTGGGCATCAGGCAGGCGCGACATGAGGTCGACCGAGACGTCTCGTGCCTTGTTTCCGCCAGCCCATACGACCAAGCCAACTGGGACTTCTTTGATAGTCTTATCCGGCATCTGCAAGACAACACTCTTGTCCTTGATCTCTTTCACCATCGTTCCAGTCAAGATGTCGATCTTTGATTCCTTGAAGGTTGATACGGTGTAGTCAATTAATTCCCTGCTAAACATAGGTAACACCGAAGGCAGGGCCTCGATGAGGGTAATTTTGATCTTATTCGAAAGCTCGGGGTACCAAAATTTCAGGTCATCCTGCAGAATGGGTAAGGGAGTGGTGAAGAAAGAGCACAAAAAATCCTAACTTCGAGGAAATCGTGCAACTCTCCACTTGAAAAGGGTTAAAAAAAAAAAATAGATGGCAAAGAATACTGCACAACAGACCTAACTTCGATTCCCGTTGGCCCTCCACCAACGACAGCCTATAACGATTAGCATTAATTGCGAGACCTATTGTTACTCAACCTTACCATATGGAGCAAACGTTCGATCTCCTCTTCTCTCTGACCAGGGAAGCCAGCAGACTCGACGCCTAATGGAATGGTGAGACCTTCGTGAGCAATGCATCTTGTTGTTGCAACGTACAGTCCATAAAGCGGCGCTTGAACTAGGTAGCACGGTCAAAGTCTCCCCCTTCCTATTGAACTCGAAGAGATTCGGACTTACCCTCTCGGCGTCTTGAATTTCCTTCATGAAGCAAGCGTGCTCCTTGACGCCAGGGATTCCGAAAGTTTGAGTCTCTGCACCGACCGCATAGACGAGGTAATCAAATGGTATAGTGGTCGAGGAGACCTCGCCTTGAACTTCTGTCTCATCTGCGCGACTAGAGTAAGACGGTGTATAGCGGAGAACGAAGAACCCGCCGCACCTGCGAACGTGATAGTTTTCGCGATGGGCTATAGTTCTGATGAGGATGGTAACAGCATGAAGGACGGTGGATACATACATCGACGGATTTCGCCTCGGCTTCAATGACAGTAATTTTTCGCTCCTTGTGCCGGGTCATGTAGCGGATTGCTTGGGTTGCTCGTGAACTCGAAGTTGGGAAAGCTGAAACGACAGCTTACGTTGCAAAATAGATTTGCTGGCGAGTGTACCAACCGCAACGCTTGGTAAGAGAGGAGTGAAGAGAAAGAAGTTCCGAGGACTGATAACCGTGACGTTATACTCGGCGGTATCTAGACCCTTGAGAAATGCGGTTGATCCCCACCCGCTCCCGACGACGACGATATTCTTCTTAGAAGGGTCGTGTGGCAGTTGTGAACCGGGATTCCGGTCCTTTTGAGTGACATAGTAGAAGACACCTCCAGAAGTCACAATGGTGATGAGGGTGACCCGTCCAATAGTTTGAAGGGCACGGCGCCATCTGGAAAGCTCCGGGTATGGTGGCGGTGGAGGTGGCGGCGTCGAGGTCTGCGTCTGTGTTTGCTAGAGCGAGAGGCAGTTAGAGATTAGTGTCAACGATAATGGAGTAGGAAAACCGAATTCACTGAAATGCTCGAAGGAGTAGAGAGCAGTCTACGACCAACCCGACCTTGCCTGACACCTGCTGTGAATTGCCTCGGCAAAGAGCGATTCAAGGACCTCGACGCGGTCTGTGGAAAGTCTAATGTTAGCAGCGCGCGAAGCCCAGAAGACATGATAAGGTAAAAAGAGCCGCGGTGAAGATCCAGACAGTTAAAAACAAATGCTCTCGGCTTACCTAACAATGCTATTTAGGGATGTAAAGGGGAGTTGACTCGGATCACCTTCTTTGCCTCCGGTGGATTCCGGATGCTGTCAATCATGCGCCTTCTTACGGCGCAACTACTGGCTCGCTCTGGACACCGGACTTGGTAGTCTACTTGTCACGATCATATTCGGACTTATTTGTTGCTCTGTAAGAATGAATGCATCTGTGAGACATCACCCACCTCTGTCGTCTTTCCTCTGTCATTAAGTTAGCCCACAACAGTCTGCGAAGGAGGTCCCTTACTGCATGGTACGAAATCCCCTGGCCATGGCTACGGCCACAACATTTCGTTCTGAGACTGGAAGAACAGGAAGAGCTTTGTCAGTTACAGTACTTCCCAGACAGGACTTATTCCCCCGGATCCTCAACTTTCTGCCAGATGTTACGCCAAACCAACACCATCGTTTGTTTTTTTCGGGCAATTTATTGCTAGACCAGATTTTTCTTCAAGAAAAAGCAACCAACATTTCCCGCAGTTCATTCTTACAGTAGTCGATATACATGAGAAAATATAAGAGACATTCAGTGATGTGATATGGCTATGGGCAACACAAAGGCGACAATGTGATGATCGCGCGTAGTCGCTCCTTTGTCTGATCTCCTCCACCACGTAGGTTGTTTGCTTTGGCGTCACAAGGAAACTCCCCGCGGTGTTATTAATGGACGCTTGCAACCAACCGAGGCCGAAACGCTATTTTGCTCAATTGCCGATGATGTGGAAGTGCGCCTCTAACCCTATCATAGGAGTTAGTTGTTGTCCCTGTCCATGGACGATGACACCGTCACCGGTTTCCAGGTTACTGTGATCAATACAATCCTTATAATACCCTCCCCTCTGTTCCAGGTCTGACTGTGTCGACCATGTTATATTCTGTGGGCAGAAGTGTCCTCTTTGGCTATTGTGGGTGTTTTCATTCCTTCAGGGTTGACCATACGGCTATAATAACCATTGTTAGGTGTGATTGTCGTTCTTAACATCGTAGTACTTGCTCTGTCGGCCAGAGTGAACCACTTTCAAGATTATTTCTGTTAGGTGTCCATATTCGGTTGTCCAACGACTGATCTTAACCCTGGATTTACAGACGTCGCCGATGTCTTTCCTCTTGCTTTGTCCGCCGTCACTTTTGGTATCGCCGTCCTTGCGTGTGTGCCCACATTCCCTCCTGGCGCTCTTATTAAATCGTACTTGTCAGGTTCTTATTGGACGTTGGTTTGCACAATTCACCTACCGCTCGTCCCTCATTCGAAATTGCAGTACTTTTGATCCTCAGTATCTTTTGGCTGGGTCGGCTCTTCTCATAATACCGCTATCCGTGCGTCTCAACTCAATCATCGTTCCTCTAGCGTGCAATGCCTTCTCAACTTCCCGTTGGAGGCATATTCCGTTGAACTGCTCGACGATTCCTACTGGTGTGTATAAACTTCTACACACCTCGATTTACGTCAACTTATGCACTATAGATTATCCTGACGTGAGGTCATGGTGCCGAGATCTGCAGGCTCTGAAGGCATTTGTCTGGGTGAATTGGGTTGTTCGTGAGTAACGGTTGTAATTGCCTTATTTCCTTTGTTAAGTCCAACGCCACAATCCATTGGCAGTCCTTGTTGCGGCTCTCGTGGCACTACGATTTTCCGTGATGCAGCACCAGAGAGGGCAAAAACATATATGGCGCACCCCACTTTCTCGCTTCAAGCCTCGAGGAACTCATGGGCGTTCAGAGACCATAGGGAGCAATATCGAAGACTTTCTGCGGTTTTCCCGTTGATATAGATAAGCAGGCAGAAGTTTAGGCGCATGGCCCATCTCTTGATGAGAGGCGCCTGGTTATCAATTCGGCGTCTGTGATGCCGCATTCACTCCCGTGTGCATATCGTCGCTTGGTCATACTACCAGGCAATTTGTATACCTACGTTCGTTCAAATACCGATTCGAGCTTTCTAAGAGAGTTCTATATATCGCGCGGGCCTCAAATGTGAAGCAAGCCATCTATTACAACGATCTGGTTGTTAAACACGGCGTTCGCAGTTCGCGGGGGCCACGGCTGTGTACTGTTAACGGGATTCAGTGTTACACGTTCACCCGTCATACACATGGGCTGCGCCCCACTGCATGGTATGCCGTCCCGACTATTGCGGGGCGTGAGATTCACTTGTTCGCACGCTTGCTAGATTCACACAGCGCATTGGTCTTGCTTGTCCTCTAGCACCGAACCATGAAACTGTCATCTCTGGGAGGATGAGCCCTGCTTTTCGCTGGCAGTTTTTTGGCACCTGCAGCTCAAGATTCAGTCAGGTATTGGTGTCTACACCAAGACCTAGTCCAGCTACGGAATCTTATCGTGGCAAGGCAGTGGCCGTACGTATTCCCAAATGCGCTTGTAGGAGAATTCATACGAGGTCTTGGGGGTTGCAGACAAACTTCAAATATGTGCGGGAGTGACATCTGAAATGGAATTTACGGTAGTCGTGATCTGTTCCATTGTCATGTTCAGGACTTCGCTGTACTGATTTTGATTAGCTTGCGAAGGCAAGTGGAGGGGGGTTCCTGTAGGCAGTTATCTGTTTTCGTGACGAACCGAGGTTTCGAGTTTCCCAGCGCAGTTCTTAGCAGCGGTAATGAACTCGCATCCGGTTCCATGTGGACTCTTGTGGACAATCAAATGGGTTGCATATCACCTACGGACGTACTTGTCTATTCAAAGAGTGGACATTCCGTTATCGCGTCCTATGTCCTATACCGCACGCGTTGACAAGCGACCCAAAATTCATTCCCGCCAGGCTCGCACCAACCCACGGGCCCAAGGTCACATTCCGCACATGCAAGGAGTTTCAGGGGCTTATCTAGGTCGTTATGGTATGAGAAACACGGCTTATGATTCGGAATGGACACAAACCTAGGTGCACTGGGTTAGAGAAGCCAATGTTCTCGAACAACATGGGTGATGGAGTCACAAGCCACCATTGTGTCTTTTCTGGTGGAGGGGGTAGGCCGGGGAGGTCTGGATGACTAGCGCCAGCAGGCTCCAACTACGCCGATGGTTCATTCTCGTACTCTAGTTGTGGCCGGGTATAAACTCTTACCTGCACGCTTTCACGTTCATGAAGAACGGCTACCCCACGTTTGAGGATGACGCTTCCGCAGCGCTCATTTACGCATAACAAATCAAAGCGATTTAATGTTTGAGAGTCATAAAGAATGTCTTTTTCAAACGACGAAAATAGTTGGCCATTCGGCGGCGATAGGGCACTCTGATTTTGCAAGGCTTCGAGGAGCCTGGGTGTGATCTCTGCTTGTGGCGTGCCTTGGAAATCAATCGTAGCAACGGGCACAACCCATTCAAGCTCGAGCCAGGGTGTGCCGGCGAAGGTTATGCTGCTAATACCACGCGACTTGAAGCCTACACGCTCGTAGAGGGATGCCTTGTCTTCGTGAGTGATGAGGAGAACACGATCGTAGGAACCGGCGGCTGCTAGACGCCGTTGGTATTCTGAGAGTAGGGCATTGGCAATACCACGCCTGCGCACGTTGGGGCTCACGCAAACGCCGTGGACCAGCACCGTGCGTGCACCAGGTTCGTGGGTAGACATCGACTCAGAAGTGAGGGTCGATTCAGATGAGAGCACGCCGTCCATATAACCAAGGAGGGTGCGCCCACTATCGGTCTGGGGCACAAATGCACCAAGGAAGAGCTCCTGGGCATTTTTCTGGCGGAAACTAGAAGGGTGACGTGTAAATTGAATTTTCGGAAGGACGTATCTCATTATCGGCCCACCTCAACTTCTCGATGGTAGCTGCCTCCTCAGGCGGAAAGCCTAGAAACCTACAAGTAAGCCAAAAGGTGGCGTGAGTTTAGGGGGAACCTTGCCTTGCACCTCCAGCGCATGAACGGAGCTAACCTCCTCCTCCGATACAAGGTCAAAGAAGAGACCCTCAGGTAGTGTGGCCGATGCCATGTTGATGAATGGGTTGCTGGCAGAGTAGGTCCCTCAGGCTATGGCATCTAATCTTAATCTTATCAAGACATCCAGTTAAGGCAATGGTATCTCACGGTTCCAGCTGCCCGCGTGCCACAGTCACTGTTCAAGTTCAAGTTGTCAGCACCACTCAACCACAATTCGAAGTCCCGTTCAACATTCATGCTGTCTTTTGTGCTTAGACGCACTCTTTTGCGCTCTCTTACACTCTTATCTGCGCGGGGGCTGCCATGTGCCATCTCTCCTAGCCGACCCCTTACATGGCCTGTCAAGAGGGGCTTTGCAGCTACTAGCGGTGACCTCGACTCCGGGTCTACTGCTGATTCTGAGCTTGAGTCAAGGTCTAAACCTCCGGGTAGAAAGACTGGGTCAGGCAAAAAAGTGGCGCGCAAGGATAAAACTGAAGGAAAGACCAGACGTAGCGAAAAGAAGGCACTGGTGAAACAGAAGAGTATGTGCCGTTCCCATATCTTGGTATGGCGTTGTTGACTCCATTTTATAGTTACCATTAAACCCGGGGACCGTCCACCCAAACGCCCTGTCACTCCTTTCGTCCTGTGGCTCTTAGAATGGATTCGTGCCCAACCTAAGGCCGACGGCCTGTTAACTTCACAAAATTATTTTAGACAGGGTGCACAGGCCTGGCACACTGTTTCTGAACACGATAAACTAGTGAGTATTCAAATCCCCCAGGCACTCGTATACTCAGACTAGCCGCATAGCGATACAAGGAGAAGTCTGAGAGTCTCAAGATAGAGTACCAACGTCGCATGGCGGAGTGGCATGAGAAAACTGACCCGGCCGTCTTGCGCGAGCTGAATCGTCACCGAGCCACGAAAGGTCTGCCTCGTATTCGTCGCCCTTCCCGTGACCGCCCGTTGTCCAGTTTCTTTCGGTATGCGTACAAGAGCGCTCATTTTAAAGGTTACAATATTAACAATGTGCCAGTTACTTCCAGGAAGTGCGAGAAAACACTCCTCGGACACAAGAACACGATGATAACAAGGTTTTGGCTAAACTCGCCGGGGAACAGTGGAGGGCGATGAGTGAAGCCGAGAAGGCGGTACGTATAACCTCAATGGGAAGGTGAATGACGAGAAACTCAATATTGCGGTCGACAGAAATACAATGACCCAGCAAGGGCCGAGTTTGCCACTTGGCGTGAAAAGCGGAAGGTGGCAGATGATGCCAAGTAGTAGTGGCCGTACCATCGCCGCAAGGGAATAAAGAACACCGACAATCACCTTTACCATAACCCCCCTTTCTATGAGACACGTCGAACGCTAGGTCGGATGTTGCCACTGCCTGTTTCGCGGAACACCTGATCCCGGTCTAGACTACCGTATTTCGTGCATCTCGCCTAGTCAGTTTTCCGCGTACTTGTACTGTCTCTGAACTCGAAGTTCGTTTAATAAAGTCTTGTGAACACCGGAAAAAGGAAACTCCCTGGCCGGGAGTCGAACCCCGCTCTCGCGCGGCCAGAAGAATGACAGGCGCGTGTACTAATCCGATATACTACCAGGGATATGTGCTCTATTCTCAGTTAGCCAGGGTTGATCCGGAAGACTGGTGACGCGTAGAACCCAATTTTCTCAAACACGCTTGCTTACAGTAACGCGAAACGGAATGACCTCCAACGACTTATTCTCTTTCCTCGACGATAACCATGACTCTGGAAACAGTGACTCAGAAATTTCCCCCGATGCCATGCAAGTTGACAAGGAGCTCACTCGTGCTCCCACTCCTTCCAACAGGCATTCTGCCGAGCCCCCCAAGCCGCAGAAACGCGTGAAATCCCCGGCGTCATCACCGCCTCTAGAAGATAGCCCACCTTCTAAAAGGAAACGGCTGGAAGCCCCGTCTGCTTCCGCCCCAGCGGTGGTGGTTGATGAGTTTGAGACCGAGGCGAAGCGGGAGGTCGCCGCGAGTGCAGGGCTCACTGGGGCAACAGACGCTGCTGGCTTACGGTTGGAGTTGCGACACCAGGTCATGCTGCAAGGATTGTTTCTGCATTAGCCGGCTGATTTCTTGTTTCAGGTTCGACACCAAGTTGCCATACCACCAGGCTATCCTTATGTTCCTATCGCCTCTCATGTCCCACCAGCTAAGCCAGCACGCGAGTACAAGTTTACCCTAGACCCTTTTCAACAAGTTTCCATCCACGCCATTCAACGAAACGAGAGCGTTCTCGTGTCTGCACACACTAGCGCAGGAAAGACTGTCGTCGCCGAGTACGCGATTGCACAGGCACTACAGAACAAACAGCGCGTCATTTATACGAGTCCTATCAAGGTAGGCCTCGAGAAATACCAGCCCTGTATCTCTTTCTCAGTGCTTTTGGTTAGGCCCTCAGCAACCAAAAATACCGCGAGATGGAAGCCGAATTTAGTGATGTCGGGCTAATGACAGGAGATGTTACCCGCAACCCGTCGGCGTCCTGTCTAGTGATGACTACTGAAGTGTGTTTGGGCAGTTCTCGTACTCTCAGCCCTAAGTTGATTATTTGCAGATTCTTCGGTCTATGCTCTATCGGGGCTCTGAGATCATGCGTGAAGTTGCTTGGGTCATTTTCGACGAGATTCATTATATGCGTGACAAAGAACGCGGTGTGGTTTGGGAGGAAGCTATTATCTTGCTTCCGCATACCGTGCGCTATGTGTTTCTCTCTGCAACCATACCCAACGCGATGCAATTCTGCGAATGGATCTGTCGATCCCACGAACAACCTTGTCACGTTGTCTATACCGACTTTCGACCAACTCCGCTGCAACATTATCTCTTCCCTGCAGGTGGTGAAGGTATATATCTAGTGCTGAACGAGAAGGGCGAGTTTCGCGAGGACAACTTCTCCAAGGCTATGGGCACGTTACAAGAGCGTGCTGGTGAAGACCCTGCAGATCCAAAGGGTGGCAAGGGCCGCAAAGGGAAGACAAGAAAGGGTGGAGACAAGAAAGGTGAGATAGGTTCGCCACAGCACCGAGAAAAGGCTGACTTTGTGAGTTGAAGGCCCGTCTGATATCTCCAAAATCATCCGGATGATCATGCTTAAGAACTACAACCCGGTGATCGTCTTTGCGTTCAGCAAGCGTGAATGCGAGGCGCTTGCGCTCACACTATCAAAGTACGAGTTCAACAGTGCAGACGAACAAGCCACGGTTGAGAAGATATTCGCAAACGCCATAGCAGGACTTGCCCCGTCCGACCGCACGCTGCCTCAGATTGAAAACATCCTCCCGCTACTCCGCCGCGGTATTGGCATCCACCATGGGGGTCTGCTTCCGATTCTGAAAGAGGTGATCGAGATCTTGTTTCAGGAAGGTGTGATCAAGGTCCTCTTCGCAACTGAGACGTTCTCTATTGGACTCAATATGCCGGCCAAGACCGTCGTTTTTACTGCTGCCCGCAAGTTTGATGGGCACGAATTCCGCGACTTATCTTCGGGCGAGTACATCCAGATGTCGGGTCGTGCCGGGCGCCGTGGGCTCGATGACCGAGGCGTAGTAATCATGATGTGCGATGAGAAGCTCGAGCCCGCTGCTGCAAAGACGATGATCAAGGGTGAAGCAGATCGTTTGGATTCGGCATTCCACCTGGGATACAACATGATTCTCAACCTAATGAAGATTGAAGTTATCAGCCCGGAGTACATGCTCGAACGGTGTTTTTTGCAGTTTCAGAGCAGTGCTGGAGTACCTGTTCTCGAGGAGGGTGCGAACACTTCACTTGGCCATATAGTCTTTGCTTATTCTTTCTTTAGAGCTCAAGCTCGAGGAAGAAGCAAGAGAATCTATGATGGTCCCTGACGAGGAGCTGGTTGCTCAGTATTACGAGTATCGACAACAGCTCGATCAAATGTCTGCCGATTTTCGTGAAGTCGTTCACCACCCAAGCTACAGTTTACCATTCTTGCAACTCGGCCGGCTCGTCAAGGTCAAACATGAGGACCTCGATTTTGGCTGGGGCGTTGTCACCAATTATCAAAAGAGGCTTCCCCCCAAGGTAGGTCTTACTGAAGTGACTCTTACACTTCCGATACTATCAGCTGACGAACTTGCAGAACCAACCTGTACCTAAAGATGATATCCCGCCTCACGAACAATATATAGTGGACGTCCTTTTAAACTGTGCTCAGGATTCTACTGTACCAAAAGAGCGCTCTACGGTCACCGCTACTCCAGGCGGTGTTCTGCCCTGCCCATCAGGACAGAAAGGCGAGCCTCTGGTTCTACCAGTGATGCTATCGACTCTCAATGGGATCAGCCACCTGCGTATACACCTGCCGAAGGACCTGCGCTCAAATGGTTCGCGTGAGACCGTCTGGAAGAGTATTCTCGAGGTCCAACGCCGGTCACCGGACGGTATACCGCTGCTCGATCCGATTGAGAACATGGAAATCAAAGACGAAAAGTTCAAGGTGCTCGTCAAGGTGAAGTGATATTTGTGTGAGGCAACTGTCCTTATTAACCGCCCGGCAACTTAGAAAATACAAACGATGGAGCAGAAGATGTTCGCGAGTCCACTGCACAAGGACCCGCGTCTACCAGAACTTTACGACCTGTACACACGAAAGCGCGCCGCGCAGGATCGAGTACGCTTGTTGAGGAAGCGCATCCAAGCGACACACGACGTCCTGCAAATGGAGGAGCTCAAATCTCGTAAACGTGTACTCCGACGATTGGGGTTCACATCCGCGGACGACATAGTGGATGTGAAAGGTCGAGTCGCGTGCGAGATAAGCACTGGTGACGAGCTGTTACTCACAGAGCTCATTTTCAATGGCGTGTTCAACCCGCTGGCTCCAGAGCACTGCGCCGGGTTGCTCAGCTGCTTCGTCTTTACGGAGAAGGTCCGTGTGTCCCAATGATGGAACCATGCTAATGCGCTGACCATGCTAATGCGCTGACCTCGGTATAGAGTGAACATCAAACCAAGTTAAAGGAGGAGCTCGCTGCACCTTTGCGCGTCATGCAGGAGAATGCGCGTCGCATTGCCAAAGTTTGCAAGGAGTCCAAGTTGCCTATCGTGGAGGAGGAATACGTTCAGTCGTTCAAAGTCGAGCTCATGGATGCAGTCGTGCAATGGTGTCGGGGAGCGTCGTTTTCAGACATCTGCAAGGTTAGTGACTTTCGCTGAGCTTGCATCACCTTGCTCACTTTGGCGCATCACATGTAGCTCACAGACCAGTTCGAGGGCAGCCTCATTCGCGTTTTCCGTCGGCTGCAAGAGCTCATTCGACAGATGGCCCAGGCTGCAAAAGTCATTGGCAACGTCGAGCTCAAACAAAAGTTCGAGAAAACATCCGAGATGCTTGAGCGGCAGAATTCCGTCATCTTTGCCTCGTCGTTGTATCTCTAAGCCTGCTTTCCATTGTAACAACATTCTTTTCATTTCCCTCGGTTTGAACGCAACGTACACAATGACGGATGATCGCCAAGGACAAGCAAGGATAGAAACGGAAAAAAAATTCACCCGGGGAGAAACAGTACAGTAACAAGAATAAATCGATCACCTTTGGTCATCAGCACGCTCCGTTATCGGTCCAAACTCCAGCTGCACCGTGACGTCAAATGTTTAGCTAGACACATTGTAAATCTCATGAGACTCACCAGCGCCGCCTGGAACGTCTGCTTGTGTCCACCACTTCGCGGTCCACAAATGGGTGCCTATAGTAGATCTCAGTATGCAAACATCGATAAATGGCACAAGTGATGCGCTTACTATAGGTGACCTGCTGACCGCCATTGTACGCGATCTAGTGGAAAACATCAGGTGTACTGTGACAATGGAACAGTTAGCGGCGTACTTGGGAGCTCCACGCTGCCACACCCGCACACGCCCCCGAGCCCGGGGTGGTAGATGTAGGTACTGGGGCCGAAGACGTAGACGACGTAGGGGCCGGCACACTTGTCGTTCCCGGAGGGTTTCCTTGACCCATGTTGCTGCGGATATTGTCCCATTTGCTAGTAGGATAGCTACGCTGGTGTCAACCGGGTGCGGTCAAGTCAAAGAAATGAGATGCGCGCTCAACTGTATGTGATTCTGGAATCGAAAGTAAATCAGGCAGGTGGCATAGGTAGATATGTGAGGACGACGAGCGTACTAAGGTCTGATCAAGGCTAGCATAGACGCCGGCGGTGGTGCCAACGAGCGAGCCTGATCCCACTTTGTCCGTGGACAACTAATCTCTAGATGTTCAGTTGCCACTATGTTTGGGGGGGTTCAAAATGCGTACCTCCCAGAACATAGAACCCGCGAGGCCTTTCGTCTGAACGTATTGCGCCTTTAGGGTAGCGATATGAGGCGTATCGTACGAGACGAGCTCTCTGCTCGTCGGATTGTAAGAATAACTGGTCACATCTGCGGTGTTCTCGAACACCTGTGCACCAGAAAGCGGCAGAGCGGAATATGAGTAGACGCCCGCTTCGATCGTCCCCGGTCCGATCTGTGCGCCACGGATATGAGTCAGTTAGCCTGGTGTTCGGAGACCTCGCGATGCCCGTACCCCGCTGTACGGCATGCCCAGACCATCAGTGTTTTCGAATGCGCGCCCGTAGAGTGGAATGCCTTTGTCAACAGGCATTTTAGAGGTCAATGACGAGCATCAGGTTGATCTTACCCATGTTGATCTTCGAAGCTGTCGCTCCCTTCGAAAGATACCATTGGATCGCAGCGTCGGTACTAACATTTGTGCGCGCGCCGCCGTAAAGATTGGCTTGGTTGTCTGCCTGGACATGATGAGTTTGAGCGGCGAGCACACAGCGAATGAAAGGTTAGATTCTGTACTCACCCAGGTTAGCCAGGAGCCGGCGTAGTCGTAGGCCTAAGGAGATGTACACTTATGTGCAGGCGAGCGATAAGTGATAAGCCGACGCCTCATACCATCAAATTCCAGTAGGTCAGCGCAGAATTCATCTGTGGGACGACAAGACTTGCGTAGTTCGCGGAGCCAGCGGCGACCGCGGCCTTGAATTAGAAAAGAGGTGAACCGAGAGAAAAATCGTGATGGAGGGAAAGGGCTCACGGTCAGTTGATAGGGCACCGTGTCCCCGTTGCTGTTCGCGAGCGCGTTCATCGCCGCGCGCAATTCCGTAAGGAGGTCCGCGAAGCCCTGGCCTTGAGCGGTGCCACTAGGGTATTCGAAGTCAATGTCGCTTCAACAGTAGCTAAGTCAGCACATGATAAGCTCCCGAGTGCGCGAGTCCCAATGCATACATTCCATCAAATCCATAGTCTTTGATCAGCTGAATAGCGCTGCTGACAAATGTTGCACGCAAACTCGAGTCGGTGACGAAAGAGAAGTGGCCGCTTTGAGAGTATGTCCAACCGCCGACCGACAAAAGAACCTTGAGATTTCTGGAGAGACCGTCGAGATGACATACAGGGGCGACAACAATCGTATTCACCTATTCGCTAGTTTGAGGAGGTACAGCTTGAGACAGGGTCAACATAAGACCTTGTAGACGGAAGGGGGGGACAAACCTGTTTCAGGCACCCATAAAGGTTGACCCCCGGCTCACTCCAAGAGTCTCCGGGGAAGTGTTTCTTGGGAATTATCAGCAATAAGCAAATTAAAACAGGGGAGAAGGCCTACTTGTTCGTCCGCATATGAATCAGTTAGGAAAATAGAGCCAGTGCTTTGAGTTACATCCGCAAATGCGTATAGAATGTGTGTAAGATCGGAGGGAATGATATCAGTAGGTTCTTCGAAGTAGCTGATTCAGATTTTTCTCTGAACGACCAGCATATTGCTCACGGAAATTCGCTCCATAGATGCCCCTTCCATAGAATGGTTGTTAGAGGAAAACGAACTTGCGGGACCACAAAGGACACACCAATTGGTGAAATAGGCAGCCTGAACCTTACTGGTGACGCGCTTCTGAACGACGTTCGGCTTCACATTTACGTTTGTCATGGATTTGTCGAAGGCACCCATGTAACTGGATGGCCTACCCAGTACCTCGGCGGAGAAGCCAAAGGCGAGCAAGGCGGACAAGGCGACAAAAGCGCGGATAAGGACCAACATGGGAAGCGGAAGTACGTTGGGTAGACGCGACTGCAAGGTCTCTCCTGCATGAGCGGATTTTTATACTCTCCAGGAGAATTTCATGGGTCTCGTCCATGAGTGTTGCCCATATGACAAGAGAAAAACATCTCACAAGAATGTCGAGCACTGACCAAACGGGTCGGCTCACACTGTCGTGTGGCCGCATAGTCCATGTGCAACTTAACGGGAGAAGGAGCATCCATATGGCCTCGAATTGCGAGATAGCCAGAGCTTGAATGAAATGGTGAGGTAGTACACGGGCTTCGTGATAAGCGGATACAAGCGGGACGTTCCCCGGTGTGAAAGTACTCGAGTTTGGCCGGTTATAAGCGCGTTACAAAAGTGTGCGCCAGAGACAGTTCGAGGAATACTCCAGATTATGCGAAGTAACTTGCAGCGATGTGCCTTTGGTATAAAATATGAAGTCAACGATAAGTTCAAGGTTTGCATTGACAGAGAGCGTGAGATCGTGGATAATTGCCAGCAAAGCACTTCGCGTGACCTCAACAAGAGACCGGGGGACGAATGGCATCTGTTACAAGAGCACATGGAAACGACAATTCGAGTCGGATGATCTCAGGAACCACGAGGTTCGCTAAGAAGAAGAAGCCGATGCACGTTGGCCGCACTGATGCGTCCCAAAGATGGCAGAAAAACTGTACTGAGAGTGTTGTCAAATCAGGATTGTAAGTACACTCGTGGCCTGACGATTATCGATATCCGGGTTCAAGTTAAAGTCAAGGCAACGCGATGGTGTTGAATTTTACAGATCACTCATGTTACATTAATGATGACGTTGATCAATTGAAATCAATCCCTGGTAGTATATCGGATTAGTACACGCGCCTGTCATTTCTATTGGCCGCGCGAGAGCGGGGTTCGACTCCCCGCCAGGGAGCTTTTTTCGGCATATTTTCTTTTTGTCGCGTCCCATGTTTCACTGTCTCCACTCAGTTTCCAGAGCGAACATCCTTCTGGCTGGGCTTATTGTAAACTCGAAAGTTACTGATGACTCTGTGTAAATTTAGTGATGTGCCTACTACAAGGAATGGTCATGCGGCTCGCCTCGGTGCGTAGATGCACTAATACAGTACTCTCTATGCGTCGGCGCAAGAATGAACCGCTGCGGCTTAGCAAACGGGAGGCCGCCAATTGGATCGCCAACTCGCCGGGACCAGTAAGCCACATGATTGCGTCATTGGTCAAGCCGTTCAAGACAGACTCTACTCGCGATCCGATGGGCATGTGAACACTCTTCGGATCGGAAGCGCGCATATATGACTACGAGCTTTGGTTCACCTGACTTCGTCTATATAAGCACGAAATCCCCCGCTTTGCATTCATCCCTCTCTCTCCTTTGATATGCCTTCCAAGCAAGTAACCAATAACGATAACGCGCTATACACCACCTCTAACGGTGCGCCCGTCGCTCATCCCTACGCTGCAGAGAAGATCGGCGACCACGGCCCCCTATTCCTTCAAGGTCCGTGCCGCGCACCACGGTTCAGCTGACCATCCTTGATCGCTCACATTCACACCAGACTTCCACCACATCGACCTCCTCGCACACTTCGACCGTGAGCGTATTCCTGAGCGCGTCGTCTGTGCCACATTCTCTGCGACCACTTATACATCGATCTCACTATTTGAATGTTCGTATAGGTCCATGCCAAGGGTGCTGGCGCGCATGGCTACTTCGAAGTGACTCATGACATCACTGATCTCACTTCTGCCTCCCTCTTCAAAAAAGTCGGCAACAGGGCCCGTACCACCATCCGTTTCTCCACCGTTGGTGGTGAGAATGGCTCGCCAGACACTGCCCGTGACCCCCGGGGCTTCGCTATCAAAATTCGCACCGATGAAGGCAATCTCGACTGGGTTTTCAACAATACTCCAGTCTTCTTCATTCGCGACCCTGCCAAGTTCCCCCACTTCATTCACACCCAGAAACGCGACCCTCAAACACATCTTAAAGACCCTGACATGTTTTGGGTAAGTTTCTGTTACCACCTTATGACGACATGAGAGTGTAAATCCTAATGTGACCTTTGTAGGACTACCTCTCTCAAAACCCCGAGAGCATCCACCAGGTTTTGATCCTCTTCTCCGACCGTGGTACCCCTGACGGCTACCATAACATGCACGGTTACTCTGGCCATGCATATAAGTTTATCCGCGAAGACGGAGAATGGGTCTATGTCCAGATCCACATTCGTGCGGACGGTGGATTCAAGGTAATCACAAGCAGATTGAGGCTCTTCGAGTGCCTAGCTGACCATGCCAACGCAGACCCTTGACAATGCAACCGCTGTCAAGCTGGCTGGGGAGAATCCAGACTATGGCATCGAAAATCTGTTCGAAGCCATCGACAACAAGAAATACCCATCATGGACCGTTTATGTAGTAGGTATTTCCAGCAACATTTTTTTTTCGAGCTCGTGACTCAGTCGATCGATTGTCTTAGCAAACAATGACGCCTCAACAGGCGGAGTCGTACCGCTACAATGTTCTGGACCTGACCAAAGTGTGGCCGCATAAGGAATTCCCTCTCCGCCCCGTCGGCAAGATCGTGCTTGATGAGAATCCGCAGAACTACTTTGCAGAGATTGAGCAGTCGGCCTTTTCCCCTTCCCACACTGTCCCAGGCATCGAGCCAAGTGCCGACCCGGTCATGCAAAGCCGGCTATTCTCCTACCCAGACACTCATCGCCACCGCCTCGGTGTGAACTATCAGCAACTTCCCGTCAATGCACCCGTTGTGCCTGTTGCGAACTTCCAACGTGATGGACCTGGTACTTTCGTCAGCCAGGGTGCTCGTCCCAACTACCAGAGTACTATCTCACCTTTGAGCTATCGTGAGAAGCCATATTCCGGCACCCATCATAAACACGAAGTCTGGGCTGGTCATGCTCGTGCCTACCTGTCCGAGATCAGCGAACGTGAGTGAACCTATCTCTGAGTAGAGACCCGAATCTGGATAATAATTTATACCCCTCACAGTTGATTTTGAGCAGCCGCGTACCTTATACACCAAGGTTTTCAGCCAAACGGACCGTGAGCATCTTATCAGCAACATCGCTGGCCACCTCGGCGGCGCCAAGTCGGCAGAGATCAAAGCACGCCAGCGTCCGTCCTTTTCATATGATATCTTCAGACAGTTGTTGATGTTGTTGCAGTCTCCGTTTTCGCTGCGGTAGACCAAGGCCTCTCTGACGCCATTGCCAAGGCAATCGGCGCGCCGACCGTCCAACCGCTCAAGGTTGCGCCTGCGAGCAAGGTGGTCCCCCTCAAAACCAATATCGGCCAAAAGACGGTTTCAATCGCTTGAAGGGGGAACAGAGCCGTCTGAAGCAGTGTCGCACTGTACGGATATGGATGTTTTCTGCGTGTAATATAACCAGTAGAGGAAAATAATCCCTCGACTATTGTTGTATGTTGTACCACGGTCATATCGACGTCGCCTGGGTGGAGGAAATTTCCAGTCGTTTTGTTTCGCCTCTTGAACGGTTCATTACAACAGGTACGGCTTAAAGCTTACAGTAAAGTATAACTCCTAAGACCGGCACTCCACTGAGTCAACAAATTTGGTCCCCTATAATCCGAGCCCTCGTGGCCCTCAGGGAAACCTAGTAAGGAGATAAGTTTGTCTTGTCTTTTCGCGAGGGATGTCGTGAATACGCGTGAGTGGCCGATTAAGCAGCGATTAAGGACCGGTCAGACAAAGAACCCGACAACAAGCGCATCCAGATAGTGGCACTGGTGCCCAAAAATGAATGAAAAAAAAAAAAAAATACCCACAAACATTTTGAAATATGGTCGATGTTCCGAGAGAAACAAATTTTTTTGTCAGACCAACAATCCGGAGTTTTTAGTCTGAGCTCAATTTATTTCTGGGGTTCTAGATTTCTTGTCGGATGCCACGGCACAAAAAAGACGGACGGTTTGACAAATGCAATGGCACAAAAACGGACGGACGGACGACTCGATAACAGATGGCATAGAATGGACTCGACAGGTTGCCCGGAGGCACGAGGGTATATGCCAGTAAAAGACAGTGGCTTGAGTGTAGGACGGCAGCTCAGCGCTCAGGTGGAACGCCCATGACCGGACTCGGAACACCCTTCGCCTGAGCCCGGTCGATCGGACATATATGTGCGTTTTGTATCTGTCTAGTCGCTGCTAATTCATGATTACAGAGGACGGCTCGAGTTGCCAGTGCCATGTCTGTATGATTGGTTGGTCTGGCCTTACTGTACATGGTGTAAGCGTTTTACAGAAATTCGCCCACAAAACACACTTTTTGCAGTCCAGTGGTCACATGGGCTTTGGCAATTGCCAGTTGGTGCCCATCATGTACCATTACGCTGATTGAGCGTCCGGTCACTCGCACGGCTGCTTGTGTAAGTCAGATGTCCCTTTTTTTTTTTTTTTTTTAAATCCATTTTTGTGCGCCTGAGGGAATAGTACCCTATGTAGCACTACACTTGCATCTGTATCTATGCGACCGTGTCTCTCCGCTTTCTGTGCTCTACCCTTTCATCTTAAGTCTCCCCTTTTCCGGAGTGGAAAAGCATAGCTTCTTGTCAAGCGTTGAAGTTGGTGGGGCGATTGGATCGCCGTGGCGCAAGGCGCGGCTTGGGTTGCGATGGTCTTGGTGAGTGGGGTGTGGCCGCTTCCTTCGTCTACCGCCTTCTACTACGTCCCTTGAATGAACCTGTATGTGTTGGGTTCGGCAAGTTGTGGAGATGGGGTTTTGACGGGTTCAGGGTGGGGGGTTGTGTAGTTATTGGAGCGTGTTTTTTGGTGGGTGTCTTCTTCGGTCTCTTCCTTTCTCTGCTGCCCTATGCGCGCTGTTATTATCCTGCGTAAATCTCCCCGTGTCTTGTATGTAATTCACTACTTGAATAATGGTTTTCGGGTTCGTGATGATTTTCGCGAAGTCTTGCTCTTTGGGGTTGCGCTTTTTCGTGAGCGCCCATCTCTCGTGTGCATAGGCCGGACAGTCTAGCAGGAAGTGTTGGGTGTTCTCCGTGTGATAGCCGCACGCTGGACAGTTTGGTTTGTCGACTCTTTTGAATCTGTTCAGGTACACGTTGAGCGGGAAGTGGCCCACTCTTATCTGATATAGCCAGCTGGCTCCTTTCCTGGATAGGTTCGGAACGCTCGTCAGCTTAAGGAATTTGTCAGACAGAGAAGTGAAGCCAAATCGTTTCAGTTTTTCTGCGTGTGGGGATAGGGCCCATTCCTCTTTCCAGATTTCTTTGAGTACACTTTTGCAGTGTTGTCTGGTGGCCGATTTGTTCTTCCGTAGAGATTTCTTGAGTATTTTTGGGAGGTCGGATGCTTGCGATGTCTTTCCTTCTGCGGCTGCTTTCACTTCCGCGTCTGCTTGTTCGTTTCTGTCAATGCCGACGTGACCCGCAGTCCAGCGCACTGTGAGTCTGTAGTTTGCCGTGCCTCTCTCGTTTTGGATGCTGTGTGCGGAGGATAGGCAGCTGTCTGCTAGGTAGTGTCCTGATCTATTGTTTGGGGTAGCCAGTGCGCCTATTGCGGCTTGGTTGTCTGCTCCCAGTGCGTAACTGGTTCTGCCCTTTTTCTCCGTCTTGATTAGGTGTAAGCCTAATAGGAGTCCTACCAACTCTGCTTCGAACACCGTGTGGTGTTTTGCGTCTCCCAGGTGGAAGTGTAGCGCGCGTGGGTCTTTTCCTGGTCTGATCAGGATGGCGGCGGCGCCAACTTTCCCGTCTTGATGTCACGGACGCTCTATTTTCGCCTTATTTTTCTGTATTTTTACAGATTTATTTGGTAAAGATATGAGACTCCAACGTTGTGCTCAAACATCCAAGTCCTTATCATTAGATATGATAAGATGGTTAGTCACGTGATGCCAACATGTGCACCTACAAGCACGTGACCCTGGGATAGCAACTTCCTTATTAGGAGTTGCCTCTTAAGGTCACTTTCCTTATTAGTACAGTAGTTTCTCATTGGACGATAAGCAGGGAAGGTTCTAGATAGATCTAGACTACGTTGTCATAGGGTTGTGACTCATAGATAAGGACACGTCATTGTTCTGTCAGCGTTAATGACTGTGCATCAGTCAGCACAATAGATAACGCTATTATTAGACACAACGCGTCAGCGCCTGACTCATTACTATTACACATACCTTTAGTAACAAGGTTCCGTAGTAATTCGAACTCAGCCGCAGCATAGTATATAAACCCTCATGTAGCGTCCTGAGTGGAACCAACTTGTCCTCTTGGTTCTCCACTCAGGTACGCATTCCTCTGTATTTCCCTCTCTCTTCACCAATGTTAACTTGTCCTCTTGGTTCTCCACTCAGCGTGCCACAGCGTGATCACCTGACCTTTGGACTTGTATAAAGTCCTCACGTGTGTCTACTCTCCGCTGTGCCTGTACGTTCGGCGCGTGACTTGTCTCCGCGCTAGGCTTGAGTGTGCTACTAGTTCAGTTCACTTACCTTCTCTTGGTCTAGTTGTCGCGATAAGTCATACCGCTACATTAGGACAAGTTCTTTCTTCACACGCCCCTTTATCTTACCGGCGTCTTCCTTTTTATTCCCCTAGGTGGTTGACGACCACAAGTCCCTTGTGTCACACACCTCACTCTTTGCCTGTGGACCTTCGTACGCAGAATCTGCGCTATCTTGGTACAACTCTATTGTCCGTAAAGTCGGCATAGATTGTGCTTGCCTATAGGCGTTCTATCTGGTCATCAGTAGAATGTTTGGGTACTGCTTGCAGAACTGGTCACCACGCCAGATAAGCTGCAAGTGGAAGAGAAGCCTGCCAGGCCTAGCCTGCAACAGCTGTACGCGAAGTAAACAGAAAAGTTTGAGAGCGCTTCGGCGTGAGAGGCAGCCAATAGGTCGAGGAGACTGCGGCAGACAGCCTTGTGTTCTTGCACAAACCCATTACCCCATTCCTGAGTGTTCCGTTATCGCCGCAGCCTCGCGCAGTGTGAAACACCACTGTGTATTGGTCTTGCTTGATTGGACTCTCCAATCACCTTCGACTTAGCGTTTCGCGGTCGTCGTAACACGTCGTCACATATTACCACCTTCCTTCTTTCAAACTGCCTCGCATATTTGCGAATGTCCGCCAGCGTCTTCGACGACTCTTTCGGAGGAGACAGGAAATAGTCCTCCCTATCCCAGCGCCCCTGTCACCCCCACGTTCTTACTTCACTCCAAACTCAGCCTCTGCTTCGGCATCACTGCACGTCCAGGGAGCAGGTCAATCGTCCACTGACCCGATCCCTTCACCCCGATTTGCATCTCCAACTCCGACAGCAGCTTCGGAGCACTCATATCACTCGGCGCATTCCTCCTCCAACGAGACACTCGTTGATGACCCCCAAGCACCCCCTGTAGTTTATCAGCAAGAAGTTTTTGCTGGTGAAGAAGTCCACTACAGGTTCTCTTTAGAAGGCGAACCCCAGAACGACGCGGAAGCATACGTCCGCGCCATCTATTACGATAGAGATTTTCGTTTCACCCTTCTCGAACTCCACGGAGCCTTTGGCATAGTCGCAGGCACTCCTTTCACCGTCCCTCAGCTGATCGCCTTCGCGGCAGCATTAATCCCCAAACTTTCTCCTCCCCCATCCGTCCACTCCCACGATAGCTCCCAAAGGGAAACAGAGAGCAGCGCAAGCACAAGCTCAGTATCCCACAGGAGTAACGTCCAAGTACAGAACGACCCTCTCTAAAGAAGAAAAAGAGTGGATCAAGAACTTCGACAACTGGGACGACTTCGACGAAGACGAACAGCTTCGCCTTATCGAAGACAGACGGGAGTCAATTAAAAAGTACGAGGAAAGAAAGAGACAAGACGAGTTAGATAGGATGTCCGCTGCCGCCGCCGCTCCACCTACACCCACAGCCCCTGCTCTGCCCCCAACTCTCAACGACTGCTTGCGCCTCATAAGTGATTTAGGCCAAGTAGTCGGCATTTTAACACAAAAGGTCACAGACTTGACTGCACAGGTTTCAGCAACCGCGGCCAAGCCAAGCACCAAACATAAGGAAGTAGTGGCCCGTCCCAAAGCATGGGATGGGAAAGGCAACTCTACAGATGCCCGTCACTTCCTTGCCGCCTTCCACAATTGGGCAGGCTCACAGCAGGACGCTATGAACACCTGGGACCCGGCCCAGGGCATGTACTTCCGGGCAGAAGACCGCTGGATTATGGCGGTTCTCAATCTTATGGAAGGGGAAGCCAAGTCATGGGCTCTCCCCTATCTCGAACAACTTCAGTCGAACAACATCCCGTTCGGTAGCTCTTGGGACAAATTCGTCAAAGAGTTCAACCGATGGTTCTCGCCCCTCGACACTACAGAGACAGCGAGGGAGCAGCTGAAGAAGACAAAACAGGGCCGCGGATCGGTTGCAGAGTACCGATCCGTGTTCGAACAGTACTCTGGACAGACTGGATGGTCAAAAGCAGACCTCCGCACCCGCTTTTACAATGGTCTATCAGACCGCGTAAAAGATGCCTTAGCCTTGACGGACAAGGCCCATGTCGACTTCGACGACCTCAAGCAGGTCTCACAATCGCTAGATCAGCGACTGAGACAGAGGGACTCAGAGAAGAAGGGCGGTTCGTCCAGCCAGTCGATCTTGCCTGCAGGCAAGCCGTCCGATCCAGACGCAATGCAAGTTGACACATCACGTCAGCAGGGATCCGGCACAAGCAAGCCCGCATCCGGTGGAAAGACCCGGCAGGATTACCAAAAGCACATGCAAGGCAAGTGTTACGGGTGTGGTTCTAAGGACCACTCAAAGAAGGATGGAAAACACGAACGCGACGTGTGCCACCATTGTCAAAAGGTCGGACATAGGGCACCCGTCTGCATGCTCAAATTCATGGGGAAACCCGCCAAAGCGAAAGCTGCGGCCAGTAGTGAGGAGACCCCTTCCCAACCTTCTTCCAGTCAGTCGGCGGCTTCCACCGCCCAAACAAGTACTTCCGCACCGCCCAAAGCCAATACGTCCCAGGCAGACGTGGCAAAGTTATTGGCGGCACTCACGGCCCAACAAGAGCAAATCAACGCTCTTAAGGTGGCTTTTTAGATCCAGGGGTAGTCATAGCTGCGGACTCCCCCTGTAAAACAGATACGGTTGACTCGGCCTCGTGTAGTTGTAAGATATGCCTACGATCTCGCCTCGTTTCGGACTCGGACCAATCTGTAATTCCTACGTACCATTCTGTTTCTGCCTGTAAAGTTGATAGTAGTGATGTCTCGGCTTCCTGTTCTGATTCTACATCTACATCTGCCTCAGAGATGAACAATAGTATTAGTGTTCCGATTGCTCCACAATTTGTAGCAGCGCCGCAAGTGATGATTTCTGATGCAGCGCTTTCTTCATGTATCATTCCCGAAACAAAAGATAGCAGATCTCATTTTCATATTTCTGTTGAATTACAAGGACGTCATCGTACTGTAAAAGTAGCAGCCATGGTAGACTCCAGAGCAACTTCATTGTTCCTGGACAAAAAGTATGCTGACCGCCACAAGATGTTGCAAGTTCCGCTGGAGCATCCCATTACCCTCTATAATATAGATGGGACGCTCAATGAAGCCGGCAGTATTACCCATAAAGTAACACTCGTTCTCAAAGTCGGTCCTAGTGCAGAAAAGTTCGACTTCATGGTCACTTCACTAGGCCCAGAACAAGTAATATTGGGACTGCCCTGGCTAAGACATCGGAACCCGCACATAGATTGGCAGGAAGGCACAATGCGTCTCAACTCCAGCGCTGAAATAGCTGCACCGGAGGTAGAGATAGAGGTGACGCGCATTATGGCGAACCGTATGGAACGCCGCCGTCTCCTTGCGGAGAAAGTGTTGGATACAGTTTCGGACGAAGTTTTCTGTCTGGCCGGTTTTACGTATTCTCAGCAGATTGCCGAGAAAGCGATAACCTCCAAACCTAAGAAAACCTTCGAAGAAATGGTCCCCAAACACTACCGTGACTTCGCAAAAGTCTTCTCTGAGGAAGAATCCCAGAGGCTCCCGGAGCATCAGCCATGGGACCACGCCATAGACCTCGAACCAGATGCAGTTAAACACTGGAAGGTCAAGACGTATCCCATGTCACCTAGCGAGCAAGTAGAATTGGACAAATTCTTGGATGAACATATAGGGAAAGGCTATTTAGTGCCATCTAAATCACCTATGGCATCCCCTGTATTCTTCATCAAGAAAAAGGACGGCAAGCTCTGTCTGGTCCAAGATTATCGGCGTCTTAACAAAATCACCATTAAGAACCGATATCCACTTCCACTCGCTGCCGACATTATCAATAGGCTTAAGGGAGCTCAATACTTCACAAAATTCGACGTTCGATGGGGATATCATAACATCCGCATCAAAGAAGGCGATGAATGGAAAGGTGCTATTGTCACCAATAGGGGTCTATACGAGCCTAAAGTCATGTACTTCGGCATGACTAATAGCCCCGCCACTTTCCAAGCCTTAATGAACGCCGTCTTTGCTGATCTTATCGCACAAGGAGAGGTCGCCGTATATATGGATGATATTCTCATCTATAGCGATAACCTTAAACACCATCGTAAGATAGTATGCGAGGTGTTGACAAGGTTAGAGCAATACGACCTCTACCTCAAGCCTGAGAAGTGCGATTTTGAAAAGCAAGAAATGGAGTATTTAGGGATGATTATCCATCCCGGAGAAGTGCAGATGGACCCTGGCAAGGTCTCTGTGGTAAAGGAGTGGCCGACCCCGACTACGCTCAAAGAAGTAAGAGCATTTATCGGGTTCGCCAATTTCTATAGAAGGTTCATCAAGGACTTCGCAGCTATTGCCCATCCCCTTCATGACCTTACTAAGAAAGATACTCCTTGGATCTGGCAGTCTGAACAGCAGAAAGCCTTTGACCTATTGAAGGAACATTTCGTACAAGAACCTATTCTTAAGGTTTACAATCCGAACCTTCCAACCAGGGTCGAGGTAGATGCTTCAGGATTTGCTACTGGCGGTATTCTAACTCAGAAATACCCGGACGGTCTCTGGCACCCTATTGCGTACCGCTCACAGTCCATGAGCAAAGAAGAACGCAATTATGAGATTTACGACAGAGAAATGCTCGGCTTAATCCGCGCCTTAGAGGACTGGAGACACTTCCTCGAAGGCATCTCTTTTGAAGTGATCACCGACCATAAGAATATGGAATGGTGGGCAACCATGAAAGACTTAAATAGGCGCCAAGCTCGATGGGCCTTATTCTTAAGTCGGTTCGCCTTCAAAATCACTTATAAGAAAGGAGAATCTATGCAAGCCGATGCATTAAGTCGTTTCTCACGAGACCAAGTCCGAGATTCTGAAGATAACCGCCAAGTACAGGTATTAAAACCTGAGCACTTCCTAGCTGCCGCTAAAGCGCACTTCGTCCCTGAAACAGACTCCCTCGGGAGTCGCATTAAACTCGCATCTATTAGAGAGGCTGAAGTCATAGAGGGTCTTAAAAGCATATCAAAGACCACTCCTAGAGCCCTCACAGATGGCGTCTTAATGTGGGAGGAAGAAGATGGTTTCGTATACCACCGGGGAAAATTATATGTTCCAAATGACCGTGCCCTTCGAAGGGACATGGTAAAGTCTTGCCATGACTCGGTCACTACTGGACACCCTGGAAAAAATGGAACCATAGAGCTAGTCAGTCGCTACTACTGGTGGCCACGCATGGCAGGCTTCATTAGCTCGTACGTAGAAGGATGTGATCGATGCCAACGATATCGCAAAGATCTACACCCAAAAGCAACCATACAGCCGCAAGAAGTTCCTGAGGGACCATGGCAGATAGTAGGAATCGATCTAATCGGTCCACTGCCTATGTCACGCGGAAAGGACATGATCTTAAACATCGTAGATCATTATACCAAACAGATTCATCTGTTTCCCGTGACTTCTCAGATTACGGCTGATGGGGTGGCATCCATCTACTTTGAGCAAATCTTCCCTCTGCATGGGATTCCTCGCAAAGTCATAAGCGATAGAGGACCCCAATTTGCAGCGCGAAGCATGCGTGCCCTTTATAAGCGACTTGGAATAGACGCAGGTCTCACTACAGCCTATCACCCTCAAGCTAATGGACAGGTCGAGCGCAAAAATCAAGAAGTCGAAATATATTTGCACATGTTCATTAGCAAAAGACAGGATGATTGGGCAGACCTGCTTCCTACAGCAGAATTCGTCATCAATAGTAGACTCAACTCAGCCACAGGTCATACACCCTTTGAGTTACTATACGGCTTCACGCCGGATTTCACTATTCCTGCTGGTAGACCCACGGGTATTCCATTGCTCGATAAGCGCCTTCAGCACTTAATTTCCGCTCGCAAGGATGCAGAGGCAGCTCTACGCCTAAGTAAAAGGCGAATGCAGACAGACGTTGAACAAAGGACTAAGCCATATTCCTTTAACGTCGGGGATAAAGTCTGGTTGCAAGCCAAGCAGATAAAGATACATCAGCAGTCGTCCAAATTGGGACCTAAGCAACTAGGCCCATTTGAAGTCACTAAAGTCATAAGTGACGTCGACTACAAGCTGGCACTCCCCCCTGCATTACGGATCCATGATGTATTTCATGTAGACCGTCTCTCTCCTTACAAAGGAAATGAAGTCAATGGGCTCACGCCTCCACCACCCGATCCAGTAACGATCGAGGGAGAAGAAGAGTACGAAGTAGACCATATAAGAGATTCTAAACTCTTCGGTCGTACTCTTAAATACCTCGTTCGTTGGAAAGGATATGGTGAAGGTGAGGACACTTGGGAACCGGCTAAAAATCTAGCGCATGCCCCTGATGTGGTTAAGGAATTCCATTCCTCAAACCCAGGTGCGCCCAGAAAAATAGCAGCTCTTATTTACGCGTCCTTACCTTGGCAAGCTCATCATGTGGATACATTGGCCAACGCGGACGTCGACCCTTAAGGAGGGGGGTGATGTCACGGACGCTCTATTTTCGCCTTATTTTTCTGTATTTTTACAGATTTATTTGGTAAAGATATGAGACTCCAACGTTGTGCTCAAACATCCAAGTCCTTATCATTAGATATGATAAGATGGTTAGTCACGTGATGCCAACATGTGCACCTACAAGCACGTGACCCTGGGATAGCAACTTCCTTATTAGGAGTTGCCTCTTAAGGTCACTTTCCTTATTAGTACAGTAGTTTCTCATTGGACGATAAGCAGGGAAGGTTCTAGATAGATCTAGACTACGTTGTCATAGGGTTGTGACTCATAGATAAGGACACGTCATTGTTCTGTCAGCGTTAATGACTGTGCATCAGTCAGCACAATAGATAACGCTATTATTAGACACAACGCGTCAGCGCCTGACTCATTACTATTACACATACCTTTAGTAACAAGGTTCCGTAGTAATTCGAACTCAGCCGCAGCATAGTATATAAACCCTCATGTAGCGTCCTGAGTGGAACCAACTTGTCCTCTTGGTTCTCCACTCAGGTACGCATTCCTCTGTATTTCCCTCTCTCTTCACCAATGTTAACTTGTCCTCTTGGTTCTCCACTCAGCGTGCCACAGCGTGATCACCTGACCTTTGGACTTGTATAAAGTCCTCACGTGTGTCTACTCTCCGCTGTGCCTGTACGTTCGGCGCGTGACTTGTCTCCGCGCTAGGCTTGAGTGTGCTACTAGTTCAGTTCACTTACCTTCTCTTGGTCTAGTTGTCGCGATAAGTCATACCGCTACACTTGAGCTGAGCCGTCCGAATATACTTTGATTTCTTCGCTTCCTTCCTTGTCGGCTTTCTTTGATGCTTCTTTGTTGCCCGCTATCTCTATACCGAATGGTCTTTTGTGTGCTGTTGCCGGGTTTGTGCCTATGGCCGGAATTGTTTCGAAGTCGTCCGGCCTGATGCTGAACATTTGCATCAGGTCGTGAAGTGGGGATTTGTGTCTCTTGATGTTCTTATTTGCGGCCTTTCTTGTGGGTTTGTAAAGGGGGTGCTCTGGCGGCAACGTTGCGATGCGGGATGCTGCTCTGAAGAGGTGTTTTTCTATTTCCAGATGCATCAGGATGGTGTCTGTGTGCGCGTTGAGCGTGTCAGTTGGGGAGGTACGGAGCCCGCCTGTGATGGCTAGTGTGCCGGCTCTTTGTACGGAGTTCAGCTTGTTTCTCCTTCTTTTTGTCCTCCCTAATTCGCTTGATGTTTCGTCTTTTGCGGCGTGACTTCCCCATATGTCGACTGCGTAAAGTGTCCTTGGTATTGCGACTCCAATGTAGAGTTGTCGGGTGCGTTTCGGGGTGATACCCCAACTTGGTGCCACTGCTCGCCTGATCTGTGAGGCCCATTTGACGCCCTTTTGTAGGGCGTAGTTGCGTTGTTTCCCCCAGTCGAGGTGTTGGTCGAAGTATACTCCCAGATACTTCGTGTTTGCGGCCGGCTCTAGCGTGGTGTTTAGCAACTTTAGGGGGCGTCTCTCCTTCTTGCTGGACTTATGTGCAAAGTCGATTAGAGCTAGTTTGCTGAATTCGAATCTGGAGTTGTGGTCTTTCGACCATTCTATTGCGCCCCCTGTCTTAGTCATCATGTTTGCGAGAGTTTGGTGTGTGTCGGTGAAGTTGGGTCCTGTGGCTATTAGGATGGCGTCGTCGATGTATGCCATTGCCGATTCGTCGTCTCCTTCTGGGATGTCGAGGAGGTCCGCATTGTAGAATTGATAGAGGATCATTGAGAGTGGGTCGCCTTGCCCAATCCCGTTGTCAATTGGGATGCTATCTGAGGTGAAGTCATCAAACTTCAGCATGGTGGAGCGGTTTCTCAATAGGTTTTTTGTGAAGTCTACCAGCGCCTTGGGTACTCTGCGCTTTCTCATGTTGTGGATTAGCCTCTCGTTCACCGCGTTGGGGAAAGCACCCTCGATGTCAAGGAAGAGTACGGAGACGACTTTCTTGTTCCGCCAGGCGCCTTTGATCTGGTATGTGAGTGCGTGCATTGCGTCTGTGGTGGTGCGTGCTGGTCGGCCTCTGTAGTGGTGCTTCGGTAGTAGACTGTATTTTTCGGCGCAGTATGATAGCTGTTCCACGACGATGGATGTGAGCACTTTCGACATGGTGTTTAGTAGTGCTATTGGTCTGTAGGCTTTGGGGATGTCGTAGCTGGGCTTGCCCGGTTTCCTGAGGACCACCGTTGTGAACTGCTTCCAGGGGGCGTAATATAGTCCTCTTTTGTATATAGCGTTGTATATTTCCCAGAGTCTGTCGACTATAATGTTAACGCATTTGATCAGGATGATGTTTGGGATACCGTCCAGGCCGGGGGCCTTGAACGGGCCGAGGTGAGCGATGTGCTTGCGGATTTGTTCCTTGGTGAGAGTTTGCGCTTTGCAGACCGGCGTAGGGTGTGCTTGCCCTAGGATGTTGTCTTGCATCTCTTGAGGTTTCTTTGGGAAGAAGGTTTTTGCTAGGGCTCTGCTCTTGTCTGCGTTGTTGCTTGCTATTGCGGGGTCACCTTCCACGTTTGTCACTTTTAGGTTCAGGATTCGTGTCTTTCCTCCGTCACTGGCCGGGGCCGAAATGTATTTGTGTATCGTCCATATGTCTGGATCTGACGATCTTTCAAGCCAGTCTCTCCAGTGATGTTTCTTCGTGTATTCAATGGCTTGGGTGTATCTGTTGCATGCGCTTGTGTGTTCCGCGTGGATTGGATGGTCGGGCCATTTTCTGTACTTGTAGGCCTTTCTTCCTAGTTTGTCTGCGTTTCTGCGGAGTTTCTTTAGATCTTTCAACCACCAGTGTTTGGACTTAGCGCTGATGTCCGTGATGGGCACTTCGGCTTCGATTGTGTCTTGTAGTGCTTTGGTCAGGGTGTCACATTCTCAGTTGAGGAAAGTTTGAGTGTTGATTTGCAACGGGAGACCGTGGCTGTTAAGCTTCTTCTGAAGCAATTCGGAGAAACTTTCCCAGTCCACGTCCTTGAAGTTTCTGATAGTCTTCGCTGGGGCTTTTGTAAGTTCTAGGTCGATGATCGTGACCACGGGGAGGTGGTCTGAGTTGCCTCGTTCCTCCGGTAGAGTGTCACATGTTGTGAGCGCTTTGATTGTGTGCTCAGTGGCAAAGACGTTGTCCAGTCTTGACCATTTCTTAGTGACATTGTGGATGTGTGTCGGGGTTTCTTTTGCCAGTGCCATGTCTAAGCCTAGGTCAGCCACAGTTCTTAGTAGAGTTTCCGCCGCCTCTAGTGCTTCGCTCGTGAAGAGTCTATTGTCTTCCGGGTTGTCCCAGTATGGGTGGTGGCGGTTAAAGTCACCTAGCCAGATTAGATGGTGTTCATTTTGTGACGATTCTGAGCCTAGGATTTGTTGAGCGTGTGCTCTGTGGTACGATGTTAGCTCTTTGAGCGTGTTATCGTGCTCGCAGTCGTTGTATATATTAAATAGGGTTAGGGTCCCCCATTTTTCTTTTACGCGTATGGCTGTGACATCCCCGGATGGGAAGTCCAATTGTTCCCAGCTTTCTGTAAGTAGGTCCCCTCTTATGAGTAGAACCGATCTTGTTTTGTTGGGGAGTGCGTTGTGCGTTGATGGGTAGATTGGGACCCAATCTTTAGATGCGATGGTCTTATTGAGGAAGTTGATTGACGGCTCCTGAAGCGCTATGATGTCAATGTTGTGCTCGATTAGTCTGCCGCTGCTGATGATCCCGTGTTGGCAGTGATGAACAGACACATAAGAACTATACTCACAGTGGACTGATAGTACTGTGGTGAGATATAGAGGGTGACTGGAAGCAGCACAGGAGTGTCAAGCAGAGTGAAACAAAGTGGAAGTCTGGCACACAAACAGTGAGAACTGATAATGTTACATTGGAGGGAAGGAAGCTTACCTGGCACACAAACAGTGAGAACTGATGTGGACCAGGAGCATACATGGTATTCTACTTATACTCCTACAGAGGGTGACAGTAGTACAAGGTAAGTAACGCTAGTCACAGAATACAAAGGTGCTATTGTTCTACAAAGGGACAAAAGAGTGGACGCTTTGAGAACAAGGGAAAGGAGAACAAGGAGAGTCCAGAACTAGATGATATCATACTGACATCATAATAAAGATAATACCAGGTAAAGAACAAAGAGAAGTACAAAAGCATTATACAACGCAGAGTCCGGATGTATGATGTCATAGAAGTACAGTGATGTCATAGATGACGCAATGGTAAGTCCAGATTGTACAGATCAAATAATATCTAATCTACAAGTCCTGTATATCTAATCTAAAGCAGTCCATGCTGCAAGTCCGGTCCGTACAAGCCGCTAAGTGCGCAAGGGTCACTTATCAACAGGCAGGTTGGGGAGCGATTGATGTTTTGCTGCCAGATAGCGATTGCCTTGCGTTCCTTGTTTATCGGTTGTGTCTTCATAGGTTAAGGTTCAGTGTTGGGTCTGTCGGCTGATCTGTGTTGTCAGATGTGAAGTGAGAATAGTAGTCTACATTGTCATCTTCTGTGCAGTTTGGTGGCGCGTTTTTCGTGTCTTGAGGGTTGGAGCATTTGCCGAAGAAAGCTTCTAGTACTGCCTGACCTCCCGTGGCATTGTTGTTATGATGCTTTGTCTTTTTGCCTATGGGGCGGGTAGGTAGCTGGCGAGTCTTGTTGTTAGGGAGGGGGAGGCTGGCTACCACGAACCGTTCTGGGAATTTGCCTTCAAAGGGGATTCTATCTGGGCACGTTGTCAGCGTCCAGTCTTCGTCTGTTGGGAAATATACTAGGTTGTTCTCTGGGTAGAATCCGTTGTATTCTTCGCATTTCCTATGGAATTCGGGGCAGTCCCGATCCCAACTTGCGTGAGTGTCCATTTTGCATGATACGCAGTATCTTTTGTTGGCTTCTTTGCACTCTTTAGTTTTGTGCTTGCCTCCGCAGGTACCGCAGGTGTCGTGCGGGGTGAGGCATTCTGTTGCGAAGTGTCCCCATTTGCGGCATTTCATACACTGCTTTGGTTTGAATTTGAGCTTTTTGGGGAATGTTCTGATGCTGCAGACGTATATCCCTTCTCTAAGCGCTCTATTAGCTTCTGCGGCCGAGGTGAAGGAGAAAATAGCGTGGGCAAAGCGTTGTTCCGGGGCACGTCTATAGCTCGGCTTGATCCATCTTGCTTTTTTGATGCCGTTTGTAGGGATTCTGTTGATCTCTTCGATCTCCCGGAGGTGGGCGGGGTTGTTTGGGTCGAAAGTGATTGGGATCCTGGGAATCATAAGGGGGTGTACGCGGTCTCTTATGCACATGTCAGGATCGAATCCTCTTGTGAAGATAGCTTCGTTGGTGGGGATTCTAATCCATTCTGCTGCTTCCTTTGTTTCGAATTGTATGATGATGCTTCCGTTCTTCAGTTTCTTCACCTCTTGAATTTTGGTGCCTTCCGGGGGAGGCGGTGAGAAGTTGGCGAGCACCGCCTCCGCTTTCTCTTTGATCTCGTGTATGTTGAGGCATGGACCTTCTCCCGTGGCCGAGTCCATGAGGATCTGCCGAGCTTTCCTGTCGATCCCCAGGTGGAGGTTGAGCTCGTGGTCGGCGGGGGTGAGGTGAGCTTTTGTTGTGCGCGGGAGGGTCTGTGGTGGGCGGGCGGTAGTGGTGAGGAGTGCTTCTTTGTATGAGGTTGCGGTTTCAGTGATCTTAGATGTTGCCGTGTTGGCTTCTAGGATGCTTTTGCTCATATCTGACGCTACTTTGTTTAGCGTGCTGGCCGCGCTGTTTAGGGCTTCGGCTGATTCCTGGAGTTTCGATTGATCAGCGAGGGTGCTCTTTAGAGAGGTACTTAGCTCGTTGATGCCCTTCTGAACTGAGCTTGTGACCATCTCCCCTATCTTCGCCGTTAGGACTTCTAGTACTTGTGGCTGCGGTTGTGTGGGGATTGTCTCTTTCGACTCCTGCAGGATCATCCCGTATGCTTGCAGCGTTTTGATGAGAGCCGGGGGGAGGATCTAGAGTACTTTTTGATTATCAGTACGAGAGATTGTACGAGCGAGGAATGAGATATGGGGGTCTCGTTGCTCATGCAGCTTTCGCTGATTAGGTGGGCTTTGGCTTCGCTGACGCTTGTGCTTTTCTGCCCTGATTTGGGTTGATGCGTAGGAGAGGGGGTCTGTTGGGTGTCCACTTTTGAACTGGCCCTTGTGGTCATGGGGTGTGCGGGGGGGTTGCGCCCGGGAGCACTCGGAGGTGATAGGCCCTTGGAGGCCATATCTTCCGTTTTCTTTTGAACTGTTCCTGTTATGGATCGTTCGTTTTTAAGGTCTAATGCTTTAAGGAGTATGAATGTGGACGGGGTGTGTTTCCTGTACTACTACGTAGCGTATCCTAGTATGCCTCTACCTCTGAGTCACGAAGTGGCGCAGTGGTGGTGGTTACCGGAAAAGGAAGTCCTTTCAGATGTCCCTTACCCGACGGCACCACGGTGCCAATCGGGACGTATTGGAGCTGATCCGCCGTCCTTCACTCATTTCATCTCGGACCATATAATGTCTCGTTGACACTTCAGAGCGCAAGAGCCCTCCTGGTCAACCGCATTCCTCGTCTCACTGTTACTGGTCTTCTCAGCCCCTGTCGCAATGAGTAACAATGCTCAAGCAGAAATGATAGGTATTCAACTTGTCATCGCAGTTGGGGCCCACCTATGCGAGACTTTCTTTTTCGGTGCGGCTATGTCATCGACCCATTCCGCATGGCTGAGCCAGAAAATAGGGGTATATTCCGCTGTCTTTCTCTACTCGAGCGTTCTTATGATGTACGTCTGCGTCCCAATTCTGGTTCTCGACTCATACCCCGACTACAAGCAAACGTCCGTCTACCCCGGTAAGAAATTATATGCTAGCCGTGTCTGCATTCATGTACGCGGTCTCTGCGGTACACTGGGCCGTGAACATGGCTATTGTTACGAGAATTTTGAGGGTTGGTAGAGATTTCATGTCACCTTTCGAAACGCTTGTGGTTATATACCTACCCACAATTAATGTACGTCATCCCCCTTGAGACCTCACCTGCGACTAAATGCTTATTGCGGAGAAGTACATCCTGAGCGATGGGATTGTTGTGTGGCGGGCTTAGGTGTTGTGGCCCTTGTGGGGCCCGAGTCGCAGATTCGCCGTATTCATTCCCCTGCTCTTCTCCCTCGTGTGCACACTCGGTGAGCATAAGCAGACCGCGGACGCGATTTTCTCTGTTGACGCATCCATTTGTCAGTATTGTCGGCCGCTGGCGCTGCATATTTGTACATCGGGACGGAATACGAGTCCGAGCGAGCTAGTGCCATAAGCCGTTACCTCGGATGGACCATCTGGGGCCTCTCAGTTGGCACAAACCTCTGGGCCACAAGGTTAATCTATATTCGAATATGGTGCGTTTATCGTCGCCCAGTTACTCGACGCTATCTGTGATGACATGCTGCGTCCTACAGGCAGCACAGGCAGTTTGTACGATCTTTGCTTGGCAAGGGAACTGCTACACGTACAGCAGAGAAAGTCCTTGTTTTTACGGTCGAGTCTGGGGCACTTTATCTGTGCATATGGGTACGTATTGATTCACTCCTGCTTGTGTTGTACGTTAACTGACCAAAGGCTCTCTGGGACAGGTGGTGTATATAATATCGACGTTTACTGACTGGAACGATGTTCCTTTCTTGGATACAGCTATCGTCCAAGTTGTCGTAAGGCCTCCTTCTATCGTGTTATGACAGGCTGTCAGCTTCACCCATCAGGGAATCTACCCCATGACTATTGTACTCATAGTCACGATGCGACTAAGCACCGCCGACGCTTTGTCTATGTCTGACCCCGAGGTTCACCCCCAATATCAGTAAGACTCACATCGCCGGATTCGCTACCTATCGTCGGGGACGCAGAGGGTTTCTTTTAGAGTGTGTGTACGACTGTTCTTAAAAGTGAGGATAGGGTTGATCAAACCGGGCAGGATCCAGAACACGATACTGACCCTCGTTCGTTTTTTTTTTTTATCGAGGGCACCCAGTAACTTATTAAGATAGGTGCCCTTAATAAAAACAAATTGAGGGTCGACGTCGTGTCTCTCTAAAACGGCGTTCTAAGTGCGATTAACTAGTGCGTTTGAGACGGATAAACATACGGAAGATCTAATGTGGAACCTGATTATCGCATTGCAGGCTAACCGAGTAATTTCTTCTAGGTCCATAGCTCACTACGAGCTCAATGGGGGAGACACGCAGCCCCGGACAAACGCGAAACACTTCAGAAAGGGGCCATTACCGATCTCGATCGGCTTCTGTGAGCTGGGTACCGGAACTAGGACGGGCGACGTACTGAACGAGGCAGAGGCAAATGTGAGGACGATGGACAGAAGCTTCGAGACTACCGGATTTGCAGAGCTCAACTTGGGTGTCTTTGACTGGCCCAGGTGAGAAAATCATACTAGGACAATGAGGGTAATGGCGATATGGGGTGGATATATTCTAGCAGTGGCAGGATTATTGGCCAAAGTACTCGAGCTCAAACCTGTAAGTAGGGATAATCGACACAGACGAGCTGGACCAGGGCGACGGAGTTGCGTGAAAAAGCGAATGCCCGACTTTGCGGTCGTGATTTCTCCACCAAGACACGCAACGCAGAAATTCCAAAAATCGGACCCGTCGCAGCACACGACTCTCTGCCGGCGTCCGTGCCTGATAAAGCATTCGTGTGGGGACATCAAAGAAAAAGTAAATAGCGAAATGCCAGAGACAATCATCTTCGTACATCCCATGCCTCTACCACGCACGTGGGCAGCCAGGGCCAATGCCGTCACAGCTTCTG
>JAFKAC010000153.1:0-109793 GCA_025766275.1 Lactarius indigo | reverse complement strand
GATGGACTCTGCCATTAGGTTCTTCACATCAAGAGAAATTTTGGCAAACAAAGCAGGAGCTCATTGAGCCCCAGTCACAGCCGGGGCATGCTGTGTGGGCAGCAAGACAAAGCGCTATGTGGAGTTCAATGGCTGTCCAGGCGGGGTCCAAGTTTACTGCTTTGCTTAAGAGTGACCCACCTCCTGAGTTTGCCAAGGTCCTACTACAGCCAAAAACGAGTAGATAAAATTATTCAAATACATACAGTAATCTCAACTAGTCGTTGGTAGTCATTGGGGGTTAAAATATTGGCAGCATCTAATGGCAAGTTGGGCTTGTTTCTATCTACTAAAAAGGGAAGCCATGTAGACAGTGGAATCGCTGCTGATGACGTTGTATTGGCCAATAGCTGGCAGGGAACTGGCAAACAACATCCTCACATGGGCCCACAGAACCCATCGTGTTGACCCAAAGTTGTTAGGAGAGCTGCCGAGTGTAGGCTGATGGGTTGAGCTGCCGAGCCAACACCTCATATGGGCCTATAGTCTCTGTCTATGGTCACCCATTGGCCCATAGAACCCATGCGCTGGTCCAAAGTTGTCGGAGAGCTGCCGAGCATGGTCCCAGGATCACGTGTATGATTTGGCAGCGTAACCCTACCTTAGATTATTAGGACTCATAGGCAGCTTCCAAAGGCAATATCACACTCCATTCACGTTACACACTACATACTATGTCAGCTGAAACAGGCACCTCTATATTAGATGCTGTGCTCACCTGCATCGGCGAGAGAATATCCTCTATCTTGCTCAACTCTGCCGATAAAGATGAAAAGTATATCGCCAGCTTACACAATGAAGTGGCAAGCATTAATTTTCCATCTAAAACAAGTGGAACACATTCTGATCAGAATTTGGATTTAGCTTGCTGCCATATGGGTCACTGGCCTTTTATCGTCTAGCGGCAGCCCCCCTCATGTGCCAGAGGCAGTCAGGATTGCCTTTCACCATTTTTTCGGACATCAGGAACCCGGCATCCTATGCAGCACATGATGCGGACCAGAGGCTGAAATGCAAGATTGAGGCATTAGCCATTCCACGATTTAAACTTACGGAGTGGTGGAAAATTGGAGAAGGGGTGACTATGAAAGAACCATTTGATGTCCGCGATGAGTTAGTAGCAGAGTTGTTGCGTTCTCTAGAGATGGTATGCACCCTGCTTCATTTACAAGTCCTCAAAGTAACTGGAACTGCAGCAGGAAGCTAGCTCAAGTCTTCGCACTAGGGTAACAGAGGGGTTCAAACAAGCTCGGCAGCTGTCCAAGAATATCGAGAGCTGCCGCGATTCCATTTATCACATGTTCGATGATACTTATCGCAGTTTTGAGGCAGAGGCTATTCGTTTGGAGAATGAAAACTCTGGTTGATGATTACTGTAGTTCTACACATCACAGAATATGATTACAGCTGCCGATCCTCCCCAATGAAGGCGTCTGCCATAACCATCTCATTGTCCAAATCACGCAGAAGTTCCTCCAATAGTTCGATCTTCTCTGATTGCTTATCTTTCAGGAGGTTAGCTCGATCTCTGGCAATTGAAAGCCATCGCGGAGAGACACCCTTTGGAGGATCCTGGATTGTTTTAGCTGATGTCAATCAGATGACACTTGAGTTACCTTGTCAATGAGCTTTCCAATCACAGGTTGTAAGAGTGTCACACTTTTCGGGACCTCGCTGAAACCTTCGGCATCTGCTGTTGGGTGTAACGCCGTCACAGCGTTAGCTCGACTTGAGCTCGGTAAAGGCGACCTTGACAACTTAGCTGGTCACGCCCTGGGGCGTATGGCACGAAGGCTTTGTCTAGAAGTTCGAAGACTCTAGTATAACTGCGGCCCTGCTCCTAGAACAGAGGCAAAGGAAGACGGAGACAAGAAGTGACGATTGAAGAAGACCAAGATGGCTCATCCTGGTCTTCCGCAGCTATCTTAAATACAAGAAGAGCAGGCTTTCAAGCGCTGCTATGAGTCACCGTATCGTAGCGTCCAACGTATCGCGTAAGTACCGCAATCCTAATACTACTACTACTTGTACTAGGATCGAGTCATCCCAAACTCCTAACTCCTATGTAAACTCCGAGTCCGTGACTAATATACCTTACAGCCGTAGTCACAACCGGTACAGTAAGGGTCCAATACGAAAACCGTAACATCACCCCCTTTTCAGCGTGAGTCCCCAGACTCACCGAAAGTCCCTCGCCGTCCACGTGGACTGCTCGTCACTAATCCGCTCGAAGACGTTAGCCCTCTCCAGACGATAGATGCAGTCCCGCTTGTCGTCCCTCGCCGATAGTCGCATCGCCTGAAGCTGGCGAATGCGAGCTGCAAGCCGCTCTTCTTCGTACGCGGCTGCTCGATAACGTGTCACCTCCGCAGTCAGGGACTCGTCCCCGATGCGGTTAAGTGCGCGATCGGTGATTTTGTCGGAGGCGAGGATGACCAAGTCCTCGTGGGCGATGAAGGCGCGTCCCGCAGCCGATAGCATTGGATGGGCGTAGAGGGGTTTGCCGTAGAGATGAGGGGATCCGGGAATGAGTCCCAGCACAAAAGGGTTCGCACCTCCGACGATCTGTACATGACTGGCATTCCTCTCTATGCCGTCGGGTCCGGTGATTGGGAAATGAACGTAATGGGGCTGTCGATTCGCCCTGAACCCCTCAGGCGCAAGGACCTGCGCGGGGTCGTCGTCGTGCGTAATGGGGGTGTGAAGTGCGACGCCGGGCAGTCGCACACGTCCTCGAGACATGGGGGTTCCGTCGGTGTGAACGAGCCATGGGGTGATTCGGGGATTAGTAGGGTGGCTGTGCGTTCGAAGGAGGGGGTGTCTGACCGGGTAGTAATCCTCGTCGTCAGCGTGAGCTTCGTCGTTAGGGAGCGCTGCCTGTGCTGCCGTAACTCGCTCAATCTCCTCTGCGCTAAGCGCAGTTGTTCGTCGGCCCATTCCTTCGCCACTCTCCGCCAGTCCTCCGCTGCTTCTAACTCCTGTTGGGTCTTCGAGGGGACGGTCGGCAGGGAGAATTCCCCTCGTGCCGATGAGGTCGTCACCTGGGGGGATAATGGCAACGGGTTCTCGATTGCCGTTGTCGTCTCTGAAGATGTGAGCGACGGCATGCTGCTGCTCGTCGTCGGGCTGGTGAGTCGGGTCGGGGAACCTCTGTAAGACATTAGCCCATTCTTGAGCGGTGATATGCCCCGCTCGCATGTTTGCAGGTGTGTACGGAGTGAGCTGGACCTGTTGAACCACGGTTTCTTCGTCGTTTTCGATGATGTTGGCGGCGTCTTGTGCGACTTGGTCGAGGAGGATCGCTGTGGTGACATGTCTGAGAGGAGAAGTGGGCATAGATGTCTGGGTGGATCGGAGGTGAGAGGGATACTCTCCTTGGTTGTCCATGGGCTGGCTTTTAAGGGATCGCACACCCGTCCGGCCCTCTTGATACGCCTTGATTGCGTCTGGTGCAAATACGTCATCTTTGTCGACCCACTGATTCTCCGAGTCCGAGTAACCCTTCCATTTGATGAGGTACTGGAGCTTTTTGCGGCGGCCGAAATGCCGCGAGTCTAGAATGGCCTCGACTTCATATTCCTCCTCTCCTTCCACAAGATCCGGCGGTGGTCGTGGAAAGTTTTCGCCATGAAAGGCCGTTCGTTTGTATGGCGTGAGAAGATCAATGTGAAACACTGGATGGATGCTCCACTGTGTGGGAAGTTCGAGGCGGTAGTTGTATGGGGACATCACCTGTACTACTTTAAATGGTCCGTGGCGTCGCGCCGCCAATTTCGCTGTGGGTTGATTGGTCCGTAGATGCCTTCCTTCCAGCCACACTTGATCGCCAACTTGATAGCGTGGAGTATCTTTGTGCCGAACCCAGCTGTCTTGTGCCTTTTTGATAAGGTCTTGGGCAAGCCGACGTGCCTCCTTCAATTGTGTTAGTCTGGTGATCACGTTTGGGATTGGAGATGGCTTATCCGTCCAATCGGCAGTCGGGTTGTATCCCATCAGAAGCATGAATGGCGATTGTTTCGTGTGTTCATGGGGCCAATTGTTGTGAGCGAATTCTGCTATTGGGAGGTATGCCGCCCAATTATCTTGACGCTCGTTGGCCCAGAATCGTAGGTATTGTTCAAGCCACTGATTGGTCCGTTCCGACTGCCCATCCGTGCGCGGATGATAAGCCGTGGAGATGTTCTGTTGGATGCCCAATATACGGCATACTTCTTGTGTGAATTTGGAGGTAAACCGGGGGTCCCGGTCACTGATAACTTTACGCGGTAATCCGAATCGTTTGAACACGTGATTGACGTACAGAATGGCGGTCCCTTCTGCTGTGATCTCTTCGTTACAGGGAATAAATATGGATGCCTTGCTGCAATCATGGTCAGTAACGGTTAAAATGCTGTCGTATGACTGTGAGATCGGCAGTTTGGTGATAAAGTCAAGGGCAATGGTATGGAAAGGGGGGGCGTCTTTGGCAGCGGTGATTGGGTGTAGTGGTGCACGGGTTGGTCTTGTATTGACCTTGATCCGCTGGCAGTCAGCACATCCTGTAACGTATTCATACACGTCTCGGCGGATACTTGGCCACCAGTGGTGTCGCTCTACGATCCGTTGTGTCCTGCTTATCCCAGGATGTCCGTGTACCGGTGGATCATGGTGGTCCTGTATAATGGCCCGGTACGCTGCCATGGGTCCTGTGACCACCAGTCGTCCGTCTTTGTACCATTCTCCCTCTATCTTTTTGAGGCGATGGGCGTCGACCCAGGTTTTGACTATGGCGGGATCTTGTCGTCGTCTCGGTGGTTGCATCATAGGATGTATTTCCAACGTACGCGCGGCGTTAGTGGCTCGTATGAATACTTCTGGGGGTAGAACGACCACACCTTGGTTGTCTCCTTCTCCTTGGTCATAGTCCGGCCGTCTTGATAATGCATCCGCTCTTCCATTGTTCTTCCCTTTGATGTGGTGGATCTCGAAATCGTACTCCATTAACTCCAGTACTTCTCGGGCAACCCGTCGACTGATCTTTTGCGGGGTCTTCCAGTACTGGAGATTGAGGTGGTCCGAGAATATTTTGATTTTGTGTGGAGATCCTGCGAGTAGGGGTCTCCAGTGGCGAAGAGCTTTGACGATGGCAAGGAGTTCTAGGTCGTAGATATCGTAGTTTCGTTCTGCTTCGTTCAGCGTCGCCGAATAGTATCCTATGGGGTGCTTGCGACCGTCATTTTTCTTTTGCAAGAGTACTGCACCCACCGTGAACCCCGACGCGTCGACCTCTAGCTCAAACTGGTCTTGTAAATTGGGGTGCGCTAATACCGGTTCTTCGGTTACGAGTCGCTTGAGGGTCTTAAAGGCCCGATCTTCCTCGTCTCCCCACTTCCACTCGGCATCTTTCCTTGTTAACTGGTTGAGTGGTCGTGCATGGGTTGCGAAACCTCGGATGAAAAGACGGTAAAAGTTGCAAAAGCCCAAGAATGATCGTACGTCCCTGACCTTGGTTGGTGTTGGCCAGTCTCTGATACCGCGAACTTTTACCGGGTCCATACGCGTTACCCCCCTTTCAAGGATTACCCCCAGGTAATCCATCCGAGGTTGGTGGAAGAGGCATTTTTTCAAGCTTGAAATAGAGGTCGTGTTCTTGAGCAACGCGGAGAACATCTGTTACCGCAGCAATGTGGTCGGCGGACGTAGAACCTTCGCGCGTGGCTATGCCGATGTCGTCCATGTAGACGTGAATAACGGTTCCGCGGAGTTCGTGTTTTGCAATGGTATCACGGTAGATGTGGTTCATCATTGTTTGGAAGGTGGCTGGCGAGTTGGTAAGACCGAAGAACATGACCGTTGGCTCAAAAGGCCAAATTTGGTTTTGAAGGCCGCCTTTTCTTGGTCACCGTCCCGTATGCGGATGTTGTTGTACCCCCAGCGGATGTCGAGCTTCGTATAGATGTGGGCGTTGCTAAGGTCGTAGATGAGGTCTTGAATCAGGGGGAGTGGGTATTGATTTCGTATGGTATATGAGTTGATTGTACGATAGTCCTGCACGGGGCATAGTTTTCCGTCCTTCTTTTTAACGAAAAAGAACGAGGATGCGTACGGGGAGATGGAGGGTCTTAAGTACCCTTGCTGCAGTTTCTCATCTAGGAACTCCTTAAGCTTCCCTTCTTCTTCTTGCGTTAGCGGGTATATCTTGCAGTCTAATGCCGAAGGAGTGTTGGGTTTGAAGTCTATTGCGTGATCCCATGGCCTGGCGGGGGGAAATCGTTGTGATGCTTCTTCGCTGAAGAGTTGTTGAAAAGCGTGGTAGACTGCCGGCAGTTCCACGGGTTCTTCCTGTTGCTTCGCTTGGATGGCTAATTCTGTAGATGTAGTTGCTCGCAAGTACATGTCCTCCTCGTCTAATTCGAGGGTTATGGCCTCCTTTTCATCGTTAGTAAGGGTGGTCGCAATGACGGTATGTCGGTTCAGACTGTCCTGCGTGCTGATCACGACCGGCATAACCTCCTCGTGTATGACCGCGTCTCGCCAATTGATAGTTGGCTCGTAGGTCGCCAACCAAGGGTACCCTAGAACGATTTCTTCGCTTCCAAGATTTGTGACGAGGAACCGCATGGTTCTGTGGTACCCATTGGCGTATACGTCTAGGTCGGTGAAGTGAGTGATGGACCCAGCTTTATTTTCCGTGCTGTCTATATTCCAGACTTTTCGTGGTCGGTTTAATTGCTGGACCCCTATGCCCATTTTCTTGATAAAATTCGGGTGTATAAAGTTGTCGGTGGCCCCCGAATCCACCAATGCTCTTATGTCGGCCATTCGGTAATTCGTGCGAATCGAGACTGGAATTCGAAGAGAACGAAAGCGCGTCATGATTACAGAATTACAGTTTAAAGCCCTCACCCAGGCCGATGGGTTCAGGCGTTCCGAAAACCCTCTTTCCCCCATAGATCCTGCAATATCAGATCTTTTACTTCGTCGGGCGCGTTTGCAACTCCGGTGAGCCATTCCTTGGCTCGTTCCTCGGCTGTTTTGCTAGTCGAGGCGGCCTGTATCTGGGCTGGTGGGGATTCTTGCGTGTAGTAGTCAGTTTCCGTCGTCCGGACGTTGGAAGGTCCGGGGTTTTGTGGTTGCCATTGTCGTGGCTGTCTGGGATGGGGGCAGTTTCGTGAGAGATGCCCGGGCATGTGGCAGTTATAACACAACACTGTCCTTAGGTCTCGTCGGGACCCCCCCTCGTCCTCGTCCTCTGGCTCCTGGTCCTCCCCTTGGTGGGAAGGGGGGTAAGCCGGTATACGGCGGCTTGCTGTAGTCGATTTCTTCCGATCCTGCTAGTCGCGCCTTTGTTCGGTCTGCGGAAGTGTCCATTGCCCACGGGTTAGCGAGATTTTGGGGGACGGTCCATCCAGCATTGCCCGTCTTTTTGGGTTTGGTGTCCTTGTATTCATCCACTTGCGCGCGGATATGGATGTAGTTACGCTGCCTCCGGAGTGTTGCTCGTTTCCACTCGTCGAATGTTTCTGGTTCGTCCAGATCGTAGGTTTTCTCGTAGAGTTTCTTAGGCAACCCCTTTGTGAAGAGGTCGATTGTTTGGGGGTCGTTGAGACGGTACCCGGCTTTCCTGGCGGCTTCTTCAAACTCATTGACGTACTTGTCAATGTCCCCATCAACCATCTTGAGCCCTTTTCTAAGAAGCGCTTGAGCTTGCTCTCGTTCGAGGGTATTGACGAACCTTTGGTTAAATCCTTCTGCTACCGCGTTCCAAAGGTCGCGTGTATGTTGCTCTATCCCTCGTTGTATCTGTCGGTTGAGCCACTTGAGGTACGAAAGTACCCATTCGCTGACTGATACCCCTTTTATGTAGGACAGGAAAAGGAGGCTTCGTCGATAGTCGTTGCGCATGACGGAGGTGTCGAGATTCATTCCCCAATACACGTGCCATTGCGTGAGGAATGAGTCCACTTTAGTACGGTCTCCGTCGAAGATGGTAGGGGGTTCACCGGTTAGCTTTTCGTGTCCGTGTCCTCCCCCTCCTGCACCGCCACCACCGCCACCTCCGCCTCCTCCTCCTGGGGGTCCTCCTCCTGGTGGGTTATTTGGGAGGTCAGGCGGGTTCCCCCCTCTTCCTGGGCGTCGGGGAAAGTCGTCTCCTGGTGGTCCTCCCCATCCTGGTGGAGGGTCTAGCGGTAGTTCTCGTCTTCCTCCATCCCCTGATGGAGGGTCTCCTTGGTCGGGTCCGATGGCCCGAAAGATTGCTGCGTCATCTGCTGTCATGCGATGCCCCGTTTCAGGGTTGATGGGCATGAGGTTTTGTTGCGACTCTTGTCTGATTGCTTCGACAGCTTCTCGCGTCGTTTGTTCTCTGACGGCCATGATTTCTTCGGCCGTCATGGTGGTGGTTGCCATTTCTGCTGCTGGTGATCGTACGTGAATGACTTCTGGGGTTTCTGAGATGTGTAGAGACTCAGCTCGTTGGATGGTGTATTGCTCGATAGGTCCGACACTCGCAGGTTGTCCTTCCTCACTTTGTTCTTCTTCGGTTTCTTTGCTAACCGCTTCTCCAGTGGAATGTTCTCGCAATTGGCCGTCAATAGGTCCCCAATCGGCCCGTGAGTTAAGTTCGCGTGCGTCTATGTCGCACTGGTATTGTCTTCCTGCTGGTCTGACGGCGTCCCAGCGGTGGTCTATGGGGTTCCACGTAACTTCTACCCAACACAGGTGATTGAAATTGAACTCAACAGGTCTGAACCTTGTAGGTCCGTTGAACTCTACAAAGTATCCGGTCTCGTCTCCTCGGTCTCTCCACCTGGCTGCTCCTAGGAATCGAGTTGGTACGTTGCGATCCCCTCTTCGGTCTAGATGGTAAGGACGGAAGCTCGTCCACTGGTCTCTGGTATTGACGGTCGCCACAATGAATGATCTTGGTCTTAATGTAACGCCGTCACAGCGTTAGCTCGACTTGAGCTCGGTAAAGGCGACCTTGACAACTTAGCTGGTCACGCCCTGGGGCGTATGGCACGAAGGCTTTGTCTAGAAGTTCGAAGACTCTAGTATAACTGCGGCCCTGCTCCTAGAACAGAGGCAAAGGAAGACGGAGACAAGAAGTGACGATTGAAGAAGACCAAGATGGCTCATCCTGGTCTTCCGCAGCTATCTTAAATACAAGAAGAGCAGGCTTTCAAGCGCTGCTATGAGTCACCGTATCGTAGCGTCCAACGTATCGCGTAAGTACCGCAATCCTAATACTACTACTACTTGTACTAGGATCGAGTCATCCCAAACTCCTAACTCCTACGTAAACTCCGAGTCTGTGACTAATATACCTTACAGCCGTAGTCACAACCGGTACAGTAAGGGTCCAATACGAAAACCGTAACATGGGCCGGAGGGTCCCACCATTCCTTGCTGGTGTTGACCCACATCAGACTCCATTCCATTGAGGAGTTTGACCCCATTCCAGAATGCAGATCGCATCTATAGGCATCGGCTCAGTGTTCTAGTAAAGCATTAGTTTTGATACACACACCGCCTCCTTGAAGCTGTTCTCCTCTGACTCATAGACACCTTGTTTCATCTCTGAGGACTTCCCCTGCATGGTTGATAGATTGTTGATCGGATATCAGCAGATGTCCCTCACAGTATGACGTCATAAGCGCTTATGTACACATGCGGATCTATGAATCTGAAACAAGTTGCATGGGGTGGCAACAATCTATATCCCCTTCTAATTAGTTGGAACAGGCCAAAAGCAAGAGAACTGCCGGGTTAGACATGAGAGCTGCCGGGATAGACACATGAGCTGCCGAGCTGGATACAAGAGCTGCCGGGTTAGACACGGGCATAGGCCAGCCATATGTTTGTGTTTTGACTGCTGGCTGAACAAATTAAGCCCACGCAAGCAGCACGCATAACACCCAATAATCTTTCCTGAAACATCTTCTGAAACGTGCCTGTGTGGGTCAATGGAATCCATGTGTGAGCTCCCAACAAACTTGCGGCAGCCCCAACAATATGCCGGCAAGTGAAGCGCTTGCCTGGCCCATATAGTACACCCACACACACTGTGTGATGACTCACTGTCACTCGACAGGGGGTCACGACGAAGGCGGAGACTGGGGGCTGCGAAGGGTGTGGAGAAGAAATACAGAAGAACACAGAAGACGCGGGCTACGGCCTTGGCTCAAAGAGGAGTAGTGGCGCACGAAGAGTGGGGCACTCGAAGGAGCTGAGAGGCAAGGGGAGGATGTCACAAGTGGACAGTCTGAGGGACTGTCCGTAGAATTGCACCAGCTTATATACTACAGGGGGTGGTCTGTGCGTAGCTTTAGGGCAGGCTTAGGGCCTACCCACGGGTGCTGCGCAGTACTGCGCAAAGGAACATTCTAGAGACGTCTAACAATAGAGTCCAATCAGAAGGGGTTTAAACATAGAACGACTGCGCCGCAGTCGATGATGCAATCTTGCGTCAGGATGGCGTGATTCCGCAGTTAATGCGGGATTTCCCGAGGAGTGGTGACTTGGTTGATTATCTTCGTTGATTGATCAACAATCAACTGTTGATAAGTACACGTGTACACAACACGTGGCTTGAGAGACGTGACTGATCACGTGACAGATCACGTGATCGTTTGAGAACAGAATTCAAACTCCGATTCGGAATTCCCCTTTAGGAAGGTGATTACATAAGACCGGACCGACGCGGACCGGTCCTAAGCGCCCTGGAGTCACGACCGGTTTATAGGTTCGTGACAGTATCCCCTTTTTAGCACTGTGCTATTCCACGAGCACTAATGGTCTTTGGTTGAGGGGCGGAGGGGTTGTCCTTGTGGAAACGTTGGACAAGATCTCGGGCGTGGGTCATTTGGGAGGCAGGAAGCCAGGAATTTTCGGAGTCGGGATACCCCTTCCATTTGATCAAGTAAAGTACGCCTTTCTTGTTAGGCGATATCTTTGATTGCAGGACCCTTTCGACTTCATAGTGTTCGTCTTCCCCTTGGACAATTTCGGGGGGCGGTCGGGTGAAGTTAGGGCCATGCGTGGTGTTTTCTTGGTACGGAGAGATCAGGGAATTATGGAAGACTGGGTGAATTCGCCATGTTTTTGGGAGTTGGAGTTTGCAGTTAACTCCCCAGGAAGATAGGACTTTAAAAGGACCATGGCGGCGGGGGGCGAGTTTAGCTTTTGGGTGGGTAGTGTGAATGTTAGTCCCTTCTAGCCAGACTAGATCGCCTTCATTGAACTTGCGAGGGGTTGGGATTGACTTGGAATTTCTCATTACTTCTGCGGCAACTTTGAGGGCTGCAGTAACTTCAGAGCGGATTTGGTTAAGTGCATCTAGTCTTTCTTCGGCTGTAGGTATCTTGCTTTTGAAGTGGATGGGGGGAATGAACTCTGGATTGTACCCATACCACACTTCAAAGGGCGACTTGTGAGTTGCGCTGTGCTGCCGTGCGTTGTGCGCAAACTCCATAAATGGGATCAGATCTACCCAGTTGTTTTGTTGGAAGTTGCAGAAGACGCGGAGGTACTGTTCGAGTTCCTGGTTTACGCGTTCGGTTTCTCCATCTGTTTGCGGATGGAAAGCCGTGGACAGGGTAGATTTGACTCCTAATTTATGCCAGATTTCTTGCATTACTTTTGATGCGAATTGAGGGCCTCTGTCGGAAATAACTTGTCGGGGTAGGCCGGTACGTCTCCAGACGTTTTCCAGGTAAAGTTGAGCAGTTTCGTCTGCTGTGATGGTCTTGTTGCACGGGGAAATGACTACTGCTTTACTGAGTCGGTCAACGACTACGAACAACGAGTCGTGGTTGTGGGAGGGGGGAAGGTCGGTGATGAAGTCCATTGTAATGGTTCCCCAGATTTCTTCGGGAATAGCGTTGGGTTGCAGAGGTACTTGGGTTCGTGGTTTGATCTTTGTGGATTGGCAGGTGGCACATCCATCGACGTATTCTTTGACGAACGTCGACATCCCTGGCCACCAAAAGTCTCGGGAAAGGAGTTCATAAGTCTTCCATCGCCCTGGGTGTCCTGTGGCAATGTGGTCGTGATACTGAGTTACGATGTCTCTTCGTAAGTTGTCGTCTTTGGGTATATAAACTTGTCCTCGGAATAAGATGACTCCATCTTCTAAGTTCCACTCTTCTAGCCCCTTGGTTAAGGAACGGGGGCCATTCTTCAAGAGGGTTTCTAGGGCTGTACTGACTTCTTTGTCGTAGGTATGTGTGTCTCGGATGCGTTGTCGAAGTGTATTATCACCGTGAATGGTAACCGCAGCTCTTTGCACTGCGTTGACCGAGAAAAATTTTGTATCCAGGAGCACTCGTTTTTCATCTTCATCTGCTATCCCCTTTTTATGGTCTGGACGCCGGGACAGTGCATCAGACTTGTTCTGAACACCAGGTTTGTGGATGATGATGAACTGGAAACGAGAGAGGAAAAGCGCCCATCGAGCTTGTCGACGGGAAAGTTTCTGCTTCGTCATGAAGTAGGCCAGGTTGTTATGGTCGGACCAAATTTCGGTGGAATCACTACGTCCCTCGAGGTAGTGTCGGAAGGCATGGAGGGCATGAATAATGGCCAAAAGTTCCTTATCGCAAATCTCGTAGTGGCGTTCAGCCGGGAGGAGAGATTTCGATAGAAAAGCAACGGGGTGCCATTGGTGCAGAGCATCAGGTTGTTCAAGGACTGCGCCCGTGGCGAAGTCGCTGGCGTCAGTGATGAGTCGGAAGGGCTTGGAATGGTCGGGAAGGGCTAGGACAGGAGCTTCCGTGAAGCATTTAATCAGAGTGCGGAAAGCGCTTTCCGCTGGGGTGCCCCAAGAAAAAGGTACGTCTTTCTTGGTTAGATCGAAGAGTGGTCGGGCGATGGTGGAATAATCTTTGATAAATCGTCGGTAAAAGTTACAGAAGCCTAGGAAGGCTTGGACTTGTTTGACTGTACGCGGAGTGGGCCATTCGGTAATTCCGGCAACCTTTGCCGGATCCATGGATACTTGGCCATTGGAAATAACGATGCCAAGGTATTCAACAGAGGTTTGTGCAAACACGCACTTCTCAGGTTTTAGATAGAGGTCGTGATGTTCCAGCCGTTGAAGCACGTCGTGTGTTAACGCTGTAAGGGAGGAGATATCTTCCGTAAAGATCAGGATGTCGTCTAGGTAGACCACTACATGTCCACCATCGATCAGAGACTCGAAAACTTGATTCATGAACGTTTGAAACGTTGCCGGGGCGTTGCAGAGACCGAATGTCATTACGGTTGGCTCGAAAAGACCTAAGGAGGTTTTGAAGGCTGCCTTGTGCTCGTCGCCTTCTCGGATACGGATATTGTTGTACCCCCAACGGATATCCAACTTAGTAAAATAACGCGCGTTGTGAAGTTTGTCGATTAACTCAGGAATGAGGGGTAGGGGCGCCGCGTTCTTGATCGTGATGTCGTTCAAAGCCCGGTAGTCTTGTACCGGTCGGAGTTTCCCATCCTTCTTGTCCACAAAGAAGAAAGGAGAGGCCATGGGGGACTTGGATGGTCGGATGTATCCTTTTCGCAGGTGCTCGGAAATGTACTCCTTGAGTGCGTCAGCCTCTTTAGGCGTGAGTCGGTAGATGCCACAGTTCTTCATTATGGCTCCAGGTTTTAGGTCAATTGCGTGATCCCAGGGTTGGTGTTCAGGTAAACGGTGAGAGGCATTCTCACTAAAAACTCGGGTGTATCGTTGGAAATGACTCGGGATGTGCTCGGAGGAAGGTTTAGGTGCGGTCTTCGCAGCTATCTTAGTACTTGTAGTGATTTTTGCTCGGATTGCAAGGTGATCGTACTTGCAGAAACTGTGACTCCACAGCCAGGGTTCATAAGCTTCTGAGGTGAACGCGTGTTCAACAGGTTCTATCTCTTCGATAGTCGGGAGGCAAGTTCTTGTTGCGTCTTCAGGTCCTAGCTCTAGGATGTTTATTGTAGTATTTCTTGTTTGAGGGACTCGGGAAGAAATAACAACACTCGTTGTTGACAGAGTACAGGTTTTTGGGCATCGTGTAAAGGCTATCTTGGGTTGATGCCAGTCGATTTCCGGGTTATGTGCTCGGAGCCAATCCGTTCCTAGGATTATATCGTGCTCCCCAAGGGTGGTGGCGTATAGCTCTACCATTTCGTCGTGATAAGCGTCTTCCGCTGTTCTGATCCGTAATCTCTGGATCGTGGTGTACTTTACCGAACCCATCTTATTGGGTGACCCATCCACGTTTCTAACTGGTAAGGGTCGGATTAGTGTTCTCATTGTGAGTCCATTTGCACGCGCAAACCCATCATCCACGATGATGCCCTCCGCACCGCTGTCCAACAGGGCGCGGGCACTGATTTCTCTGCCAGACTTCTTTCCTACTAGTGTCACCTTGAGAACGATTGAAGGAGCTCTCCTATTCCGAATCGTCTCTACAGGTACAGGCTCGGCTCCGAGCGTCTCTAGTAGGGAAAGGCCGTGTATAACGCTACTGGCACGAATACTTCCAATCGACAGTGCTACGATGGAAGAGCCTAAAAATCCTCGTTAATAGGCACCGAACGCGGACGTGCGTTCGGGTCAAAAGGGAGTATCTCTCGATATATCGCTCCAATGTTTGCTGGGTGGTCAGCGGGTGCTTCCTCCTGACCGGGTTCATCAACAAAGGCGCCGCGCGCCCTAGCGTTGTTGTCGGATTGGCCTCTTTTGGCCTTCATGGCTGTCGTTTTGGCGTGACATTCTTTAAGTACGTGGCCTGGCTTGCCACAGTACAGACAGAGTTTATTCTTGAAGCGATACTCTCGCTCTTCCTTGGTAAGTTTGGTTCTTTGTGTAGTGGTGCGTGATGAGGAGGCGTTGACATTTACGCTATCGTCCTCTGCTAGGACGGCTCGTCCTGTGGTGGGCTTATGGGTCTTGTTAAACTGGTTAATGGCGTGACCAGCGTAAATTCGATAGGCGCGATCGAATTCTCTTGCTTTCTCAACAAGGGTGTCGAAGGTGGCAGGGATGGGGGATATGCCGAGCAGCTTCATATTCAGAGCTGTTGGAATAGCTTGTCGAAAGGCATACATCTTGGTTTGTTCGTTTGCACCACTTCGTGTAGCATGGGTTGACCATTCTTGGAACCATTCGTTGAAAGGTCGGGTCCCCATCTTCAGAGAATACATTTTGTTGGTGGATTCCATGGCAGTATGACCAGGAACGAAGTGTGCATCAAAATCGGTTTTGAACTGTGCCCAAGTGCCAAAGGTAATCGCGGCGCCGCCGGTCGGGTTTAAGGCCTTCTTTTGCCTATCTTGGGCCCATTCTCCAGCTGGAGTTCCAACTTTGAAGTAGGTAAGGGCAGTGGATACTTTCTTATCGTCGGTGTTAAAGATATCCTGGTTTAGATGGAAGTAATTGGCTAGGTTGTTCCAAAAAGCTTCCGCATGGTTGGGCTTGCCATCAAAGGGCTCAGGCGCTGCGCCTAAAATTTTTGCAGGTGCAGGTGCTGCCATTGCAGTGGGTACAGGAGGAACAGGTAAGGGGGGTGCTGAGGAAGAGGCTTGAACAGTTAGGGGTGGTGATGGGAGTCGATGGGGGGGAACTGTTGCAGGGAAACGGCTAGGGCCGGAGGTACTAGGGGAAACCTGGGGTGTCGAGGGTCGGGAGGTTACTTGGGATAGTAGACCAGAGAGTTTTTTGGTAGTAGTGTCTAGGATTTGCGATACTTCCTCTGTGTCGCTGTCTGAATCTTCGGATTGACTAGGTGTGTTAAAGTGGACTGGTTTGTTGTTTAGATAGGTCCACTGTTCGTTTACAAAGTTCCAACGGACGTTCTTTCCTTTGAAAGTGGCGTGTAGGGAGTTGTAACTTAGGTCCTTGACTTTGTCGATACCAGGAAAGGCTTCTTTTAGGTCCTGAAAAACGATTTGGTGCTGGGTAGCGACTATTGTCCACGGGTGTTTTCCTGTGGGGCTGGAAATATCCTCGTCTTTCCACTTGGCGTAGTAAAGATTATCGGTGAGAGAGAAATAGGGGTCGAAGAAGTACACTGGGACGTTGGCTTTTTCTTCTGGTGTGAGAGGTCGTTGTGTATTCATTCACCTCTTCTGGTGAGGCGGGTGACAGTCCAACTGTCCAGGTTCCAGGGGTAGTAGACCTTGTATGCAGGGAGGAGGATAGCTCTATCCGGACGATGGGGTCTTTGTGAACGACGGATCCAATGGTATTCTTCCCAGATACCAAAGTGGGTCAGGGTTGTCTTACTTCTCCACAAGAAGTCTTGGAAATACAAGGGGCTTGTCGAGATCTCGCTTATGCGTGTAAGCGGCTGGGAAAAGTACAGGGTTTCAAGATTGTGCCGGTTTTGGTACAACAGAGAACAGTGTCTTCTGAACACGTCGAGTTCTCGGGGCGTTCGGGTTGGTAGGCTCTTGGTTACTAGGATAGCCTCGGGGAGGTGACAATGGATTTCTCGGGGCTGGGTTTCGAGATACTGAGCTTCGTCACTGCTCGTGGAATGCTGCCTCGCAGTCGGAGTTGCTTGGATACTGGGGTACACCGGTTCACTTGGACCGGCTTGGTTAATACTCGGAAGGGGGATCTGGGTGTTGGTAGCTCGACGAGCTCGGGGGGCCCTTCTTGGGGTTACAGGGGTACTCGGGGTGGAGGCTATGGGCCGATCGTCTACTTGGAAGCGACGATGAGTTCTTCTTTGGGCGACGTGTGAGGATGCCAGGTTAATTGCCCAATGAATTGGATCCAGGATTTGTCAAATTTTACACTCGTAAAATTTATTCTCGACAATCTATACTATCTAGACCCTTTCTCTATAAGGTAGATAGTTAACTCCAGGGGACCACAACACTACGTTGGGAGGTGTCGGGGGGGTGTTGGGACGATAACCGCAGGTGCAGACTTCTTGAGAGCACCAGCAGGGGCCTGAGGTCAGAGTTGGTCCCCAACCGTCGTTGGGACTAGGCGGCTGGTTGGTATCTCCGTTATGTAGGGAGATGTCGGAGTCTGAAGGTTCGTCTTCAGTTTCAGGGGAACTAGGGGGAAGCCGATCTGTGATTCGGCGTAGCAAGGGTGGAGTCCGGAAAGTTTCTCTAGCGTTGAGAATCGAAACTAACTCTGGGTCGTCAGAGGTGGAAGGGGGGTAGTGCCAGTTACTCGGGTTGACAAGGTTCCGATCTGGGTTGGACAGGGTAGTTTCCCACACAGAGGTGGTGAAGGAATAAGTGAACTCCGAACTGTCGGAGATGACTAGACGGGGGGCGGAGTCGGGGTGAATGACCACTCGAATTTCTTGAAAGGAAATCTGTATTTCCTGGTATGTGAGGCAGAGTCGGTCAACAAAGTGAAGAGAGAAGCCGTCTTCGAGTTGCCGGATGTAGTGGTCACGACGAGGGGGAACGTGGACAAACCAAAGATAGTCGCTTTTGGTCCACACTAGGAGTTGGTCTGTTGGATGGTTGGTGGCAGAGACGGAGTTTGAAAGATGCCAATAAAGGAGTTGCTCGTCGGCAGCCTTGACGACTTCAGAAAGATCGTCGATAAACTCGTGGTAAACCCTTTCGGGGATGACTTCTCCAAAGTCAAAGAGGTCAATAAGGGTACGTAAGGCGGTAGGGGGTTCTGTCCAACAGTCAAGACGGGGGTTATCGATGAGGTCGTAAGTGGAAGTGACGGGATAGTAGCGGTCAAGTTGCCGCTGCCTGTGGGACTCGAAGTTAACTCGGGCTCGTGCAAGCCTTTGCTCTTCAGATAAGTTGAAAGTGAACGGAGTAGAAGGTGGCACTTAAATCACTCGATTTAAGTCCAAATCCCAAATAAGTAACACTTACTTACTTTGCGTTGCACTTAAAACACTCGTTTCAAGACAAGGCAAATATATAACCACTTATCTAAAGTGGCTGATCGTCGGGAAAGGTGGAGATGAAACTAAAGGGGTCGGCAGGAATACGAGGCGAAAGACAATAAGCAAGAAGGTGGGGGGCAGAACGAACCAAGTCCTCGAAGAAGTAGGCCTGGTGGTAAGCGTAGATTTGTCCGTTAAAAGAGAAACGTAAATGTCCGTAAGTGGTCACAATTCTTCCGTCCAAAAAGTCCTGGATCTCTAGGGTCACTAGAGAGTCAATGTACCCTGCCCTGTGGATATTAGCAAGGGGGGCGAAAGCGCGTCTCAGGCCTTCCCTGAAGTCGTAACGGATAGTCCCGAGGGGGGTGTCAGGGGAGGGAAGGTCGTAGATGGCCTTGGAGCAGATGTACAAAGGCGGAAAGTCGGGGTGTTGAGCGGGGTCAACAACGCGCGGGAAGAGGGTGTAGACGTGAGGGGGAAGAAGACGGAAGGGGGTGACAGAAGGAAAGACCGGAGGGAAATTAGCGAGCGAGGTGGCGAGGGGAACTTTACTGATTAGTTCCCGGAGGGTCGTGGAAGCGGGCCGCCAAGATTCCCCTTGGGGGGTGACGACGGAGATGTACTGGTGAGGGTGTTCTCCTTGGGAAAGGAGGCAAGGGGGGGCCTGGTAGGCGGTGGGACCGAGGGGAGGGAGGTTCTCTTGTTCGGGGTGAGGGGCCGGAGGGAAGACGGGGCCTTGTTCTGCTACTCGCTCGTAGTCAATTGGCGAGTCGGGGGTCGCAAGGCGGGAGGGGACCGGAACAGGAGACGGAGAGCGACGAGGAGTCGGAGGAAGAACAGGAGGTGGCGAAGGAGAGCCACGAAGGGAAATAGGGGGGCGGGGGGTCGGGACTCGGAGGGGAGGCGCAGACTCGGCGCGGGGTTCAGGGGACAAGGGGACAACGTTCCCGTTGAGGTCGAAGATCTCGAGGACCTCTTCGTAGAACTGGGCGGTGCTGGGGGACAGGGGACGAGGGGACGGACGAGGGGTGGCTTCTTCAGCCGGAGCGTATGGGTAAACTAGTTCGGGAGTTGCGTCCCAAACGAGGGCAACAGGGGCGGGGGGCTCGTTACCACCAAAGGTGGCAGGGGTGTAGGGGGCGGTGAAGCGGAGGCTGTCTAGACGGACAGCGGAGGTGGAGGGAACAGGGGAGGCGCGGGAAAAGTCAAGGGGGCTACCTTGGTTGTCGAACTCCGACTGGTAGCTGGCAGAATCTCCGTCCCACTGACCGTACTGCGAGAAGTCGTACTCGTAGTCAAAGTCAGCCACTGGAGCAGCCCGGAGTCAGTCTATTGGTTAGACTGTCCAAGTGTGATGACTCACTGTCACTCGACAGGGGGTCACGACGAAGGCGGAGACTGGGGGCTGCGAAGGGTGTGGAGAAGAAATACAGAAGAACACAGAAGACGCGGGCTACGGCCTTGGCTCAAAGAGGAGTAGTGGCGCACGAAGAGTGGGGCACTCGAAGGAGCTGAGAGGCAAGGGGAGGATGTCACAAGTGGACAGTCTGAGGGACTGTCCGTAGAATTGCACCAGCTTATATACTACAGGGGGTGGTCTGTGCGTAGCTTTAGGGCAGGCTTAGGGCCTACCCACGGGTGCTGCGCAGTACTGCGCAAAGGAACATTCTAGAGACGTCTAACAATAGAGTCCAATCAGAAGGGGTTTAAACATAGAACGACTGCGCCGCAGTCGATGATGCAATCTTGCGTCAGGATGGCGTGATTCCGCAGTTAATGCGGGATTTCCCGAGGAGTGGTGACTTGGTTGATTATCTTCGTTGATTGATCAACAATCAACTGTTGATAAGTACACGTGTACACAACACGTGGCTTGAGATCACGTGACAGATCACGTGATCGTTTGAGAATAGAATTCAAACTCCGATTCGGAATTCCCCTTTAGGAAGGTGATTACATAAGACCGGACCGACGCGGACCGGTCCTAAGCGCCCTGGAGTCACGACCGGTTTATAGGTTCGTGACACACTGCCGATGAAACTACAATCCCCTAATAGGATGTTTCACAATATATCTATCTGCATAGTTGATAATTATAGATGGACATACCCAGGCCACGCTCCTACTGTTTCCTCCTATATCTACTCCCGACACCTCTTGCCTTTGATCCATAAGACCATTGACACCACCCTTCCTCTGTGACCATGTCAACTTCCAATCTCAGTCTAACCCAGGACGAACAAACTCTTCACCACTATGCAGCTATGCTCAAGAAGGAACTAGAAGCCTATCATGCATGCATACCCAGAGATGAAAAGGTGTGGAGGAAGAAATTCAGAACGCACTTGGTATTCTAGTCTTCCTACAATCCACTTCTATAAGCTGAGCTGAGGTCTATGCAGAAGACTTCAGTGGACTATTATTTCGGTGCCAATAGAAGAGGCTCTGTACCTCCCCGCATTCACCCACTGTTGTTAAGCCTCATGGAAGTGATCAGAGAGGGTGGAACCTCCGTGAAAATAAGTTCAGTCTCAGTGAAGGATCCAAGGATTTTGATGAGCAACTATTATACTTCACCAACGGATCTCCCACCACTGAATATACATTTACCAGGCCAAAATGGTGTGGATCCTCTCTCTGACATTCATGTCTGTCGACTGACATCGGCAGCTTCTTGTCAAGAATGCATGGACAGTTTGGCGTCAGTAGGCGGCATGATGATAAATATGCCATCGGCAGCTTCCAGTCCAGCTCCTATAGCACCTGAGCATCAAGAAAACTCAGCAGGTGGAAACATAATGACTACCTCAGCGGCAGCTTCTGGTCTAGAACCTATGGCATCTGAACCTCAAGAGCCCTCGGCAGAGATAGGCAATCCAAGAGCCCCTATTCCCAGGAGGAAGAAGGATTCGTATGCGTCTGGTAGTGGTGTTCGCAGTGAGTCCTGAATTTTGTCATGCAGATGTGTTGAGGAATAAAATTGCCAAAGAAATTGTTACCAGATCGGCAGCAAAAAGGAGTGCTGCCGATGATATTGGTGAAGCAGCTATCAGCACTACATACAAGACTAGGAGGCGTGCAGGAGTTAATAATCCGAGTGCAGCTAGGCCAAATATCAAAGGTAAGGGTGAACGGGATAAGAGGACAAACTCAAGAAAGGGCAAGCCTCTACACCCAGAAGAGGACCCTGACAACAACTGGGAGGATGAAGCTCAACCTCTCAATAAACCAATGGAGGGAACCAATGAGGAGGCGTCGCCAGGTGCATTAGGTCTAGCTTCCATTGGTTCTATGCTCATCACATTTACCGGCAGCTAAAGAAATTGTTACCAGATCGGCAGCGAAAAGGAGTGTTGCCGATGATATTGGTGAAGCAGCTATCAGCACTACATACAAGACTAGGAGGCATGCAGGAAATAATAATCCAAATGCAGCTAGGCCAAATATCAAAGGTAAGGGGAAACAGGATATGAAGACAAGCTCAAGGAAGGGCAAGCCTCTACACCCAGAAGAGGACCTTGACAACAACCGGGAGGTCGAAGCTCAACCTCTCAATAAACCAATGGAGGGAACCAATGAGGAGGCATCGCCAGGTGCATTGGGTCTAGTTTCCATTGGTTCTATGCTCACCACATCGATCAGCAGCTGAGGGCGAAGATAACAATAATATAGTTAAACAGCTCGAACGGGAGGTCCAGAGTCTAAAGGTCAGATGTGACTGGCAAGAGAAAACAATTAAGGATCTGAAATCCAGATGCGATAGCCATGAGAAGGTCCTTGAGTCACTTCGGCAGCAAATTGTGGGTCTCCATGAGAGAGGGAAGAGCCTGAATACTACATATTTTGGGGAGAACTATGATCTCATGCCATAGCTACACTCCTCATACCAATACAGGCTCATCGGCAGGATGTATGCATGGGCATTGCAGGTCAATACATGCTTGTCAGAAGAGTACAGATATGAACACTGTGAGCCAACTTCATTGGAAGAAGAAACTGCAGGCCAATACAAGCACATCGGCAGGACGCACACATTGGCAGAATGGGCCAGTACAAGCTCATCGGCAGGATACATACCTTGACGCCATGGGCCAATACAAGCTATTCGGCAGAATACACACGCTTCTACTGTGGGTCATTACAAGCTCATCGGCAGCAAGTACACTTCGGCGCCATGGGCCAATATAAGCCATAAACACACAAACGCCATGGGCCAATACAAGCTCATCAGCAGAATATGTATATGAGTACAGTGGGCCAATACAAGCTCATCGACAGAATACACACATCGGTGCCATGGGCCAATACAAGCTGTTCGGCAGAATTCACCTATGGGAAGAATAGGCCAATACGAGCTTGTCAGCAGAATACACACATGAGCACCGTGGGCCAATACAAACCCATCGGCAGCATGTACACGTCGGCAGCGTGGGCCAATACAAGCTGTTCGGCAGAATTCACCCATGGGAAGAATGGGCCAATACAAGCTGTTCGGCAGAATACACACATGAGCACAGTGGGCCAATACAAGCCCATCGGCAGCATGTACACATTGGCAGTGTGGGCCAATACAAGCTGTTCGGCAGAACTCACCTATGTGCAGAATGGGCCAATACAAGCTCATCGGCAGAATACATACATGAGTACAGTGGGCCAATACAAGCTCATCGACAGAATACACACATCGGTGCCATGGGCCAATACAAGCTGTTCGGCAGAATTCACCTATGGGGAGAATAGGCCAATACGAGCTTGTCAGCAGAATACATACATGAGCACCATGGGCCAATACAAACCCATCGGCAGCATGTACACATCGGCAGCGTGGGCCAATACAAGCTGTTCGGCAGAATTCACCTATGGGAAGAATGGGCCAATACAAGCTCGTCGGCAGAATACGTACATGAGTACGGCGGGCCAATACAAGCTCATCGACAGAATACACACATTGGCGCCAGGGGCCAATACAAGCTATTCGGCAGAATTCACCCATGGGGAGAATGGGCCAATACGAGCTTGTCAGCAGAAAATACATGAGCACCATGGGCCACTACAAACCCATCGGCAGCATGTACACATCGGCAGCGTGGGCCAATACAAACCCATCGGTAGCATGTACACATTGGCAGTGTGGGCCAATACAAACTGTTCGGCAGAATTCACCCATGGGCAGAATGGGCCAATACAAGCTGTTCGGCAGAATTCACTCATGCAAAGAATGGGCCAATGCAAGCTCATCGGCAGCATGCGCACCTTGGCAGCATGGGCCAATTACAATCTCATCGGGACAAATGTCATAGGTGCATTGTGGGCCCATGCAAGCGATTCGTTCGGCAGCTATCCTACCAGCGGTACAGATAATGTGGGCCCACACGAGACTGTTTGCAGACAAGCCTGATGGGCCCATACAAATATATGCACATTATATTAACAATGGGCCCACATGGGCTTTGCCGACTGACATGGCACAATTGCACATGGGCTTTACCGAGTCTATCGCAAGGATTTGCGTCATGGGCTCCGAGCGGGGCATATCACCGCTCAAGAATGGGCTAGTGTCCTACAGAGGTTCCCCGACCCGACTCACCAGCCCGACGACGAGCAGCAGCATGCCGTCGCTCACATCTTCAGAGACGACAACGGCAATCGGGAACCCATTGCCATCATCCCCCCAGGTGACGACCTCATCGGCACAAGGGGAATTCTCCCTGCCGACCGCCCCCTCGAAGACCCAACAGGAGTTAGAAGCAGCGGAGGACTGGCGGAGGATGGCGAAGGAGTGGGCCGACGAACAACTGCGCTTAGCGCAGAGGAAATTGAGCAAGTTGCGGCAGCGCAGGCAGCGCTCCCTCACGACGAGGCTCACGCTGATGACGAGGATTACTACCCGGTCAGACACCCCCTCCTTCGAACGCACAGCCACCCTACTAATCCCCGAATCACCCCATGGCTCGTCCACACCGACGGAACCCCCATGTCTCGAGGACGTGTGCGACTGCCCGGCGTCGCATTTCACACCCCCATCACGCACGACAACGACCCTGCGCAGGTCCTTGCGCCTGAAGGGTTCAGGGCGAATCGACAGCCCCATTACATTCACTTCCCCATCACCGGACCCGACGGAGTAGAGAGGAACGCCAGTCACGTTCAAATTGTCGGAGGTGCGAACCCTTTTGTACTGGGGCTTATCCCCAGCTCTCCCCATCTCTACGGCAAACCCCTTTACGCCTTCCCGATGCTATCGGCCGCGGGACGCGCCTTCATCGCCCACGAGGATTTAGTTATCCTCGCCTCCGACAAGATCACGGACCACGCACTGAACCGCATCGGGGATGAGTCCCTGACTGCGGAGGTGACGCGTTATCGCGCAGCCGCGTACGAAGAAGAACGGCTTGCGGCCCGCATTCGCCAGCTTCAGGCAATGCGACTGTCGGCGAGGGACGACAAGCGGGACTGTATCTATCGCTTGGAGAGGGCTAACGTCTTTGAGCGGATTAGCGACGAGCAGTCTACATGGACGGCGAGGGACTTTCGGTGAGTCTGGGGACTCACGCTGAAAAGGGGGTGATGTTACGGTTTCCGCGTCGAACCCTTACTGTACCGGTTGTGGCTACGGCGGTAAGGTATATTAGTCACGGACTCGGAGCTTACGATAGGAGTTAGGTGTTAGAGGATGACTCGATCCTAGTACAGGTAGTAGTAGTATTAGGATTGCGGTACTTACGCGATACATTGGACGCTACGTTACGGTGACTCATAGCAGTGCTTGAAAGCCTGCTCTTCTTGTATTTAAGGTAGCTGCGGAAGACCAAGATACGCCATCTTGGTCTTCTTCAATCGTCACTTCTAGCCTCTCCATTCTCATCTCTACAAGTCGTGCCTTTCATCGAGGAAGGGCCTTATCCTAGTGTCTGCGTACATCTAGAACCGCCTTCGAAGCCATACGCCTTCGCGCGTGATTAGCTAAGTCATAGAAGTCGCCTTAAACGAGCTCAAGTCGAGCTAATGTCGTGATGGCGTTACAGGTTTTATATAACCTCAAATTCCTCTGTGCGCACTACCATAAATTTTCTTTACCCGGCTTTTGCCCGGAAGTGCTTTCATAGGCCAATAGGGGAAGACCCTTGCGGCTATAGGCCTCTCTAATGGTTGGGTGATACTCGGTTAATACCTGGGTCACTTTAAGGGGTGTGAAGGCCTGGTTAATAGTCAAACCCAGAAGTCCTTCCCTCTGATACAACTAGGAGACGCTACTTAGTACTATACACAGTAGCTATGACTAGACCTCTGCTAGGAGAAGTATTCGCTCCCTTTGTGCAGGATTCGCTGCATAGCAAGTATCACTAGTCTAGCTACTTAGTACCAAGACCCTTAATGGTCTGTTCTAGAGACTCCACAGACGGAAGATTCAGTTGTTATGGGAGTTGATCCCTATCACTGTCTCTTGAACTCGCTGTTGGCTCCTCTCTAGGGTACTACCCTTTACTATAGATCCTTAGTAGCCCCAGCATCAAGGCTGTAAGGCTGAGGGATACAGAGACTTAGTAGTCCTTCGCCAGACCAAAAGCTCCTATCCCGTCGAAGCCAACAAAGCTGTTGCATGACTATTACCCATAGTAACATTTGGGCTTTGTGGATCTTAGTATAAGGCAGCCATCAGTACAAATGATTCCACTACATAATTATATCCAAGTTGCACATACTTGAGGCATGACACCATATGTGTTATGGAGTATAGCGCTCCTATGGCTGGACCATTACCTTCTCTTCCAAGATCTGAGCTGGTTCTGACTGCTCCTCGGAACCAGATTCACAAACATCTCAAATGTCTTTCCACCTTGTTTTCCCTCCGTCCGTCACCCTCGCCAAGTTGGATGGCACCAACTGGCAGACTTGGTCTGCCACCTTTACCTCCCTCATGCTGATGAACGGGTGCAGCAGGCACCTTACACATGGTGCTCCTGCATCTGTGCCCCAACATCCCCCTCTCGCAGCAGGTGCTGTGGGGCCCACTGGCCCCACAGATGAGGGACTCGCCATCCTTGCCCTCTGGGCAAAACAAGAAGAGGTCATCACTGGCCTCCTATTTTTATCAGTGACAACAGAGGTCCTATCTGGTATTCACTCCTCCCACATCTTCCCAACTGTGCACGACAAGTTTGTGGAGTTGGAGAACCTCTATGGTCAGGTTGGCTCTATGGCCACCTTTAATATTTGGGTGGGCTTGGCAAATACCAAGCTTCAGGAAGGTAGCCCCTTCCTACCTCAGCTCCAAAAAATGCTGGACCTGAGGAACACCCTCGTGGAGCAGGGAATGCCCGTCTCAGACATGCAAATGTCTTTTATCCTTTTAGACGCGCTCCCCCCATCCTATAGCACCATAGCAGGCACCATCCTGGCCTCTGGCCCCCCCTCTAACCTCCAACCTCAGGACCTCATCAACAGGTTCATTAATGAGGAATCTCGTCTCGCCGGTCCCGTGGCGTCCTACAACAAGGTCGCCCCCGTCAAAAAATCTTCGGCCCCTCACGCTCATGAGGCACGGCCATCGGGCAGCTCTGTGTCTTCGGACATAATCTGCCATTACTGCAAAAAACCTGGCCATAAAAAGCCAGAATGTTACAAACTTAAACGGGACCAGGAGAATGCGAAGAAGGGGAAGGCAGGACAGTGGGCAAAGGCTGCCCAGAATACCACAGTAGAGGTGCCGGACTCACTTCCAGCAAACAGGTTAAATAGCATACCTATACCAAAGAGCCGACTATTTACTATAGTCAATGGCTCTGGCAAAATAGAGGAGGTACATGAAGTACCTCAGGTTTCCCTTTACATGATGGGTACACACAGTACCCAGATTGCATCAAAATGGATGATGGACAGTGGGGCGTCAGCACACTTCACACCCTACATAGAAGACTAGTGCTTCTAGGAGATAACTCCTTGCTAAGGAGTGTTGGTACTGGATCAATAACAATCCATACCAACTTTGGGTATGACCTAAAAATCTCCAATGTGCTGCACCTACCTAATACGCACTCGCGTATACTGTCCACCCCTGCCCTAACAGCTAAGGGGGCAATAGTAAGTTTTGATGCTACTACCTTCGCCATAAGGTATGATGGGAAAACCATAGCGGAAGGACACAAGGCTTCAGGCCTATACTGGCTTGATGGGCACCATAAAGTAAATGCCCAAGCAACTGCATCTGCTAGCCTTGATGTCTGGCATCAGCGCATGGGACATATGTCCAAGGAAGCGCTTCAAAGATATGCTCCTAAGTCCGTAAAAGGACTTAACATAAATGAATCCCCCGAGGAAGAAGGTCCATGCTATGGGTGTGAACTTGGCAAGTCCACCCGCAAACCTTTTTCTCCTTCTCAGAAGCGTGCACAAGAATCCCTTGAACTTGTGCACAGTGACCTTGTTGGCCCACTACAGAGTAATTCTATCCAGGGCAACAAATACTTCACCACCTTCATAGATGACTTCTCAAAAGCAGCAGTTGTCATCCCTATGAAGTCTAAAGACGAGTTCACGGGAGCCTTCCTACACTACAAGGCATGGGCTGAAAAACAACAAAATAAGCCCATTAAAGCCCTACACTTGGACCGCGGTGGTGAGTATGTCAACAATGTCCTTAAGGACATTCTTCTGGAAGAGGGGATTGAGCATATGCTTACGATGCCTTATTCTCCACAACAAAATGGGAGAGCCGAGCGGTTTAACCGCACCATTATGGAAAAAGGTACTAGCATGCTTCATCATGCAGGCCTTAGTCTCGGCTTTTGGGAACAAGCAGTTCAAACTGCAGTGCACATCTATAATCACACCCCAACCCGTTCAAATGAGTGGAAAACTCTGCTGGAGCTCTGGGATGGTACAGTCCCAGATGTCTCTTACTTTAGAGTATTCGGCTGCAAAGCCTACTATCATGTACCAGAACACAACCGGTGCAAATTAGATCCTAAGTCAAAGGAAGCCGTGTTTGTGGGCTATGAACCCAATTCAAAGGGTTACAAACTTTGGGATAGACATAGCCGGTGCTTCGTCTCTTCACGAGATGTTACATTTGACGAAGCTACCTTCCCATCCCTGAGTGACCTGACTAGTCACTCCAATCAACCAATTACTTCTTCCGTGTCCGGCGAACCTGCAAAAGGGGCTGCTGTTGCCGGTGAGATATTCTTTGTAGTGCCTAGTCAGCCTACGCCAGCTGTTGCCCCTGCGGCACCTCAGACACCAGTCTTTGTCTTACCACCTATACAGGTGACTGCAGCCCCAGTACAACAGCCTAGCACACCACCCAACACTTCTCCAAACCCCGCCGACCAGACAATCTATCACACTCCCCCCTCCCAAGCCCCAGCTCCCACAACTCCAAGGCGCCCTCGCACTCGCTCGCAAAGGAGACCGCCTGTAGTTACTGCCCCTATCCCTGCCCCCAACTTTAATAGGGAAATCTCTCCTCCTAGGGAAACACCTAGATCTCCGAGGAATGGGCTAGTTACTTCACCCCCTCGCCCAAGGCACGGGACAAGGGTACAATTCACAAATCCTCGCTACTACACAGAGGAGAACGATGAATTTGTGCCTGGGAGCAGCAGGCTGGGTATGATGGACTTGCTGAACGCTGCTGAGGTTCCTGGCTACAAGGACCCGCAGACCTTTAAGCAAGCCATGGAGTCTGACCAAGCTGCCGATTGGCTTGAAGCATGCCAGTATGAACTGGACGCTCTCGACAAGCTTGATGTCTGGAGACTTGAACCCCTTCCTGAAGGAAGGAAGGTGGTTAAGTGTAAATGGGTGTTTAAAAAGAAAGCGGATGGACGCTTTCATGCTAGGCTAGTGGCAAAAGGGTTCACCCAACTAGAGGGGGTGGACTTTGACGAAACATTCTCCCCAGTTGCCCGCTTTGAGTCCCTGCGACTCCTTCTTGCATTGGCTACGCTTGAAGACTGGCATATTCACCAGATGGATGTCAAATCGGCATTCCTTCATGGGGAACTGGAGGAAGAAATTTACATGGAGCAACCAGTTGGTTTCGTCACTGCTGGCTCCGAGCACCTTGTGTGCCGGCTACAGAAGGCCCTCTATGGCCTGAAACAGGCTTCCCGCGCATGGAACATACAGTTTCATGGGGTCTTAGTTGACCTAGGCTTTACGCGGACGTACTCTGATGCAGGAGTATATGTGTATCATCTTCAAGAGGGGGGTGATACACTTTTCGTGATCTTATATGTAGATGACATCACTATACTCGGAAGTTCCTTATCAAAGATCAATGAACTGAAGGCTTCTCTATCTAGTCGATATGAGATGACCGATCTGGGAGAGATCCAGTCCTATCTTGGTGTTAACATCACCAGAGATCATGCTAATTGCACTATGGAAATCAACCAGTCAGATTACATCCGCGATGTAGTAGAACACTTTGGAATGTCTGATTCCAATCCAGTATATACCCCTCTTCCCTCTGGCGCCGAGGCACACTTGATCAAGTACACAGATCAGGCCTCTACTTCTGAGATAAAGAAGTATCAACAGATAATTGGGTCTCTGCTATATGCGCAGATTGGAAGCAGACCTGATATTTCCTTCGCTGTTGCACGCCTTAGCCAATTTGCTTCCAACCCCTCACCTCAGCATTTACGCCTAGCCAAGTATGTCCTAGCTTATCTTAATAGCACCAAGGACTACTCGTTACGCTATGCTGGAGGGAATAGCAATGGTGGTGAAGGCCTTCATGGCTACTGCGACGCTTCCTGGGGAGATCAGGAAGAAAAGCACTCCACCTCAGGTTTTGTCTACCTGCTTGCAAATGGAGCCATTTCTTGGTGTACCAGAAAGCAAAAGACAATTGCGCAGTCTACCACCGAGGCAGAATACATGAGCCTCTCAGACGCCTCTAACCAGGCTCAGTGGTATTCCACCTTCCTTGGAGAACTGGGGTACGAGGTATCCTCCCCCATTCCTCTGCACTGTGACAATAAGGGTGCTGTGGACTTAGCTCTCAACCCTGTCACTGGGAGACGTTCCAAACACATCCTGATCAAACACCATGTAGTCAGGGAATACGTAGAAAACAAGGTCATACACCTGATACGTACACCCACAGGGGAAATGGTTGCAGATGGACTCACTAAGTCACTGCCCAGAGAACCCTTTGAAAAAATGGTTGCTGATCTAGGAATGGTGTAAAGATGGGTTCTAGGACGTCGAACTGTTGTGTATACTTGCAACAGACTTCCTAGTTTAATAGCTAAGAAAAACCCTTCTTAGAGAACTGAAGAAGTTGGACCTGTTCCATCTTATCTCCCAGCTCATGGCTCTTCAAAAAGTAGTTCTTTAGAACTACATTATCCTCATAGAGCAGTGCATGAAGACCTCCAAAAAGTTGTCCTTTATCAGGACTTCTGCGTACATAGATTCTTTCTAACCAGAGAATCGAAACATTTCTCATAGTACAGTAAAGCAACAAAGTGTCCTGCCAAGGCACTTTCACTCAATGCTCGTACCACTCTTGTGGACTGTCTCTATCATGGAGGGATGTTGAGACGCGACTGTTAAAGTCACATGTCTTGTGGGATCTGATTGAGTCAGCCCACATACTATATACGGTATCTGTCCTTTATGGACTTATGGACACTCCGGACTCATACGGACCGCTTTTGTTTATCTTTATTGTTAGATCCATATTTGGTTCTTATTGTTCTTTCTATTGTTAAGATACCGGTATTGTCTGCTTTAGGCAGCTATTGTTCTCCGCCATCCAATGGCATTTCTCCCTCTGGCGCACAGACCACCTGTATTGTGTTTGGGTCACCAGTGCGCACAGACCATTATTATCTAAGCGTCCTGTATATAAGGACTGCTGTTTTCGCCTCTACACTTCAGAGTTCCCTTCACCTCTGAAGTGTAAGTTCCCTTTTCTCTTTACTTCTCTATTACCTTTGCTCATAGACGTTCCTTTATAGTAACTTGTCTTTTAGGTATGCGGTTGTAATAGAGTTCCCTTCACCTCTGAAGTTAACTTGTCTTTTAGCTGTTCAAGCTTATTCTCTTGCTTGTTAGTTCTGCGCTTCAACAAGGGCCCTGCTAGTACTCCGAGCGATGCATTCCTCGATCCTGCTGATGACCTTCTAAGTATATTTGATATCTCCACAGAGGTGTGTGTAATCATAACTTAAGCTTGTGCGAATAGTATTGGGTGACGATCTTGACATACATAGCCCGAACAAGGGTTTGAGCCCCTTCCCACTGCTCTCATTGAGAGTGGTGGCGATTCCGATGATGCGTTTGTGGACGCGTTTGACTTTGATGCAGAGGACGAACTTCCTGGTCAGTCACAAAGCTGACGCACAAATAACTCACAATATTTACATCGCAGAGCCAGATAACGGTCCTCTTGGAGATTTGATGCACGCGCCAAGTGCTGCCTCAGACGAGTGGTACCCATGGCATAGCAAAGTAGTAAGTCTTCTTGCGAATCGTGTCCGAGTCGATGGCCATTGAAATATATTACGCTAGGCAGCCACACTTGACATCATTATGAATACCCCTCGCTCTGTGTTCTCGAGGCGACAAGTAGACACGATGCTTTCCTTCCTTAGGATAAATGGTCTATCAAATGTCCCATCAGCAAAAACCATCCGCGCTCAGAACACTGCGCTGCATGATATGTGTGGTGTTTGTACCTTCCAATATATTGGTGCGCACAGACATCACTTTTTCGTCAACTCTATTGCAGATATTATATCTCAGGTAAAATTTCTTTTATCTTTGCATGCGTTTCCTTACTCAGTAACTATGTATAGGAAATGGCAAACCCCCTAGTCCGCCCACATCTCCACTTTTACCCCGAGGATGCTGGCAAAATGGTTAGTGAATATTGGCACGGACGGCACTGGCACAACAATGCTGATCTAGCTGTTGTCACACCTATGGCGGTAATCGATGGCCTGCATTTCTTTGTGCACGAGCCATGTTTTCTTGCCAACAGTCGTGCTATCATGCCGTACCGTTGGTTCTTACGTGGTGACTCGATCTTGGCGAAGGCGTGGCCACTGTGCGCTGTTGGCCAGGGTGACAGGTCTGGGTGGGTAGTGGAAGAGTACACGACAATTGTCGTACCACAAGATGAGTTCCTGATCCCGTTTAACACCTGGGATTCCAGTCAATTCGCAAGTGGGCTACCCAGTGCAAGGTCCATTGTTGGTACGTTTGCGTGAGTCGCTTCATCCCGGGAATACTCAATGTCACATAGGTTCTATTCTACAGCCAGACGGTGAGGTTGTACCATGGTCAAGGACCCAACCGTCAGTTGGGAATCGTTGGCGTGTCCGTGCTAGTGGCGCATTTGTATATTGTTTCCCCATTTGGCTGTATTGCGACGATGTCTCCAGTAATCAATCCAAAAAATGGAACAAGCATTATTCGTTTTTGTTTTCTCTGGCTGGCCTCCCACATGCTCACTTTCAGAAAGAATATAATGTCCATTTCCTTTGCACGTCCAACCTCGCATCACCGCTTGAGATGATGGATCGTATTGTGGAGCAACTCGAGTCCGTGTATTTATTGTTCTTCCACTTACATATTAACGTTACGGGGTTTCAGGGCCGCATGGGATGAGGGGATCTGGGCATGGGATTGCGTCCACGAAGCCTGTGTTCTTATCATACCATTCGTTTCTGCCCTCCTTGGCGACAATCCTATGCAAAGTGAATTCGCTTGCCACATCAGACAAATGGGCAAGTTCTTTTGCCACATGTGTGATGTCAAAGGCTTCGATGCCCCACCCAGTGGGTGTTGTGCAGCAAAAGCCTTACAGGCTAAAGCGCAGCACACAGGAAGGACGTTCTCACCTTTACAGTAGGTTGAGAGACTGTTTCAGAGGGGAGAGTGTGCACAAGTGAAGAGGGGTGAAGTTCTATATTCGCCTCCCTCCCCATAGGAGGATATTTATACTCTATGGCCCCACCATGTCCATTTGCGCAAAAGTGATGAGTAAAGGCGTCCACAATATCGCGTTTTTACACATGCCTGATGTGTTTCGCTCTTCTGAGACAGTCATGAGACTTCTCCTCATCACCGGACATGATACGCCCACTACCGTACGTATCCTGAGTTGCCTAATATGGTAAACATAGTACCGTAATGTCGTAACTGCTATAGATAAGGTCCTTACGTACTTATCTCGTTCCAACACTCCCCCTTGCTTAGTGCAGCTAATAAAGCGCTTCTAAGCAATAGCCTTACTCTATAGACATAAGGATCGGTAATAAACATCGACCGGAAAGGCCTTGACCCTCAAATGTCATAGGGATGTATAGGGGATTTGGTTGTGGGGTCATCGCAACATCCTTTTTGTGAGGGGTTTTGTAAATTGTAGTAAAGACGCTACTCCCCAACAATGGTCGTTGATCCTCGGTTTCTTATGAGCAATTTGACCTCTCGTACTACGCCTTGATAGAACAGGATGTGTGAACTTCCTTCTGGTAGAGATACCAGGGTTGTTTGACGCAAAACCATGAGAGGCTTAGAGTCAGATGACTCAATAAACTTCTATGGTTTGTGACAAAAGAGCAAGTCGTTCGTGACTCACTTCTAAAGAAGAAGCGATGTACACGGAGAAGCTATGAAAAACTCTTCTTATCTACTACCCTTCAGGCATAGTGGTCAAGTTGCTCGAGCTTGCATAGGCGAGGAAAACTCAAGCCCAAGCTGTTCCCTGAATTTTAGGAACTTAATGTGACCCAGGTTCTTAGTAAAAAGATCGGCAGGGTTCTCAGCTCCTTCTATAAAGAATAACTCTATCTTCTTATCACGGATTACTTCACGTATGTAGTGGTGATGTAAATCAATGTGTTTAATCCGTTTTTCTTGAACCAGATTAGAAGATAGGAATATGGAGCCTTGATTATCTCTGCATAATGGAATTGGTTCTAGATTTATTCCAAGCTCATGAAAGAGCGATCATATCCAAACCAATTGTCTGCTTGTATCACACAGCAACATATATTCTGCTTCAGTGGATGAGAGCGCAATTGACTTTTGTGCTCTCGAGTTCCAGCAAAATATTCCATTTGCCATTTTTACTAAGTAGCCCATAGTGGACTTCCTGGTAACTGGGTCTGAAGCCCAGTTGGAATCTGCGTATGCTATTATACCAGCATCACTCTTGCCGTCATAGACTAAGGCATAGTTTGAAGTACCAAGTAAGTAGCGGCATATGTAAAGAGCACGCTTTAAATGGTCTTCTGATGGGTTGGCAGCAAACTGCGCCATTTTGGTAACAGCATAGGCAATATCCGGTCGCGTACCAATCATAATGTATAGGAGTGATCCTATCACTTGTTGGTATGAAGCGTGGAGATCTGGAGATGCAGTTCCCTTATTAGGGGTAGGATGATACCCTTCCGGTAGTGGAGTGGGTACTGATTTGGCATTAATCAGTTTGAAGCGCTGCAACACTTTCTGAAGGTAATCCTGCTGATCGATCAGGATTCTACCTTTAGAACGTAGTATGCGCATTCGAAGAAACTCTTTGGTATCACCAAGGTCTCTGCATTCCCAGATTCTCATGAAGCGCTGCTTCAGGGAATCAATATGTTTTTTATGTTTCCCGAGGAAGAGGACATCATCGACGTAGACAATTACTACAATTGTTTTATCCTCATTTACAAACAGACCTGAGTCTGATTGTAGACGCGTACAACTTAGAGTGCCCATGGATTTATCCAGCGCTCTCCACCAAGCAAGAGCAGCTTGTTTAAGTCCATAGATGGCTTTTCTAAGGCGCATCACTTTGTTTTGTTGGCCAGGGATTTTAAACCCTTCAGGTTGTTCCATATAGAGTTCCTCATCGAGGTCTCCATATAGGAAGGCTGTTTTGACGTCCAGTCCAGAGATGTGCCAATCCTTCAGCGCTGTAAGCGCGAGCATCATCCGGACGGTCTCAAAGTGTACCACAGGTGAGAATATTTCGTCATAATCAATGCCTTCAACCTGAGAAAAGCCTTTGGCAACTAGCCTGGCTTTCTTTCGACCATCTGACTTTAAGTCAAATACCCATCAATTCTTGATAACCTTTCTGCCTTTCGGCGGGTTAACAAGTTTGTAGACTTTGCGATTGCGAAGGGAAGCAAGTTCCTCTTTGCATGCATTACGCCACTCCTCCTGAGAGTCACTTGGCATTTTAAGAATGTCCCGATAGGTCCATTCACGAATATTAGAGGTATCAGGTGCATCTAGATCTATTGGTGAAACTGCTTTGGCAAGCAGAAGATCTAGAAATTTGACTCCCCCTTCCTGAGCAAGGCGGGCGAGCAATTGTTGCTCTACTTCTTCATCCGAAAGGTGAGGATTATCACCCAGTGCACTAGAAGGACCAGAGTCGGGTTGCTCAGGAAAATCTCCTGGTACCGTCTGATCTTGACGTGAACGCAACCAAGAGCTACTTGGCTGGTCACCAGTCAACTGTCGCCATGTGTGAGTCCACTCAATGTTACGAATTATTGTAGTAGGAGGCCTATCTCCATAGACATTATCTGGACGAGAAGTGGGTTTCCTTGTACGCGCCGTTCTCCTAGGTTGACTAGGACCTGGTACAGGTTGTGGCGGTAAAGGCAGAGGTAGCAGCGATCCAGTACCTCCAGTAGATGTACTGGGAGGTCCAGGCCCAACAGGCTGGGGAGCGCTTCTCCATTTTGGAGGCTCAGGTGGAGGGTCGTCATCAACACCAGGAGTGGTATCATCTACAGACAGCTCATCATCTGAAGCTGTATCATCTAACTGAGTTACACCTTTAGGTTTACTCCTGACACTGTCAGAAGGACACTTAGGAAATAGTCCTTCATCAAAGAGTGCTTTGTCCAAATAGAACAAGGTATTGGGTGTGCGCATGAAGACATCAGCCTTCATCCCAGATCCTCTACCAAGGTAGATCATGAGTTCACTTTTAGGGGAAAGTTTATTAACCCGGTGAGCCTCAGGGATATGGACATATGCACCTGAACCAAACACTTGAAGATGAGAAATATCAGGTACTTCATTGTACAATAGTTTATAAGGAGTCTGCCATTGAAGGCGACTAATTGGAGTTCTATTGTAACAATGTGTAGCGTGTAAGACTGCAAATTCCCACCAACTCTGAGGTAAACAAGCATCAAGGTGCATAGCCTGAGCTTTGTCCATTATGGTGCGCATAAAGCGCTCAGCATGCCCATTTTGTTGTGGCGTATGTGGTGCAGACTGTAGCACTGTAATGCCGGCATCCTTTAATTGCTTTAGGAAAGCATCCGACTTATATTCACTGCCAGCATCAGACATCCATTCTTTTATGGTAGCGTTAAATTGATTTTTTATTAACGCAAGCCACTGCTTTAAAGCAATAATAGCAGAGGCTTTGTCCCGTAAAAGAGTGATCCAAGCAAAGGAAGTATAATCGTCAAAGAAGACAATAAAATACTTGTACTTATGATATGACGGTATAGGGAAGCTTTTTAAATCGGAATGAATTTGATTAAAAGAAGCTTTAGCCCTAGTATTGGAGGGCGGATGAGATGCTGCAGGCATTTTTCCTTGTGCACATCCTGGACATAGTTTGTCAGAGGTAGGAATTACAATCCCGTCAGGGAAACCCTTAGTGTTTTCCTTAGATCGTCTTAAAACCTCTTTAGATGGGTGTCCGAGGCAACGATGCATAAGGTCATAATCTACATTTTGCAATGCAGATATGTTTGCATATTGCGACTCAATTAGAGTAGAAATAGAGGCATCTAGCCAATATAGAGATTGTCCATGAACTAGGGGTTTACATTGGACAATTGTTTTGTTTTTTCTTAGCAAGGTTATATGCTGCGAATTCCCCAAAACGCGCAATCCTTGCTGTAGAAAGACTCCCATGGATAAAAGCCATGTGCTCATAGAGGGTATGTGAAAGACTGGATGAACTCATGTAGTTACAAGCTTATCTGCGAGATAATGCTCAAGCAAGACAGTTCCTATTCCTTCAACATATATCATGTGAGCCACAGTTTTAACAGGTATTCTTTCAGACTTGGGTAGTGACTTATACTCGATAAAATCACTAATTTGGTTGGTAAAATGTGCTGAGGCTCCTGAGTCAAGGAGCCACATATTTTTTGTATGCTTCAGACATTCTGCACATTGGCTGAAGTACTCATTATGCTCACACTCAAGAAAATCAAGAAGAGCGCTGCTAATATTGTACATTTCAGACAACTTCGTTACATGCGACACTACTACGTTATTATTAAATCTGCCACCCTTTAGACTTCTTGGGGGCAGGGCTAATTCTAGAACGTTGTCAGCATGTAATAAGCAAAATGAAGGAGTTACGTACTCTTCTTCATTGGAACCCCAATCCAGGACCTCATCTGGACCAGTTAGAAAATGTTTGGGGGTTTCTGCCCGCGAGCCTGGCGGAGATACCAAAGTACCAAAGTCGGGGTGCGTCGGAAGCCCCTGAGAGTGTAGGAATTGCTGGTTTCTAGTCCATGCGGCAAGAATTAGTTCGTGAGAAGGAACTCTTGGAATAGAACCGGAACCAGTAAATCCCGGTTGTTCCCACATTTTTGTTATCTCCTCTGCCTCAACTGTCTCCGGATCGACGTAATCAGGAGTCTGAGCTTGGCAATCTGTTACTGAGTCAAGATCCGATACTGTCAAATCACTTAAGTCTATTTGCAGGGCATTAGATGACTCACTGCAATAGGCGGCAATCTCAGAGTCGTCTAGACTCTCAATATCAACTATTGGTTGTGCGCCCGCTGGAGGCGGTCGCGACATATCAACGTCGAAATCGGAGTCATATTCTTCGTCAATAAACTTCTCAATCCGAGGGCGCATTTGTGCATCCACATCAGCAAAGCACTGCTCAAGCGTCTTCGCGGTCTGAACTGTAGCGGGTACATTCAGCTGCTCTGTGAGTGTTATAGTGGTATTAACAGAAGGAAAGAAGCCAGGAGACCTCTGAGGGGTAGAGGATTCGACTTCTGTACAAGTAGAGACCCCAGATGACCCAATATGGATCACCTTGTGAGAAGTAGGTGGAGATAGTGTGGCAACAGAAGCTATGTGGGAATACTGGGGAGCGCCGCCACACGCTTTGCCTTTCCCTTTTCCTCTGCCATGGCCGGATCCACGTCCTCTGCGCTGCCGGTTAGGCTGCTGCTGGGAAGATGGGCCAGGGGCATTAGAAGTAGAAGGCTGCAGCTGCTGCTGACCACCCTGCTTCGAAAAGCGAGGGTTATCACGCTTGCGTTTAACGGCAGAGAGTTTCTGCGCGTTGTGAGCTCCCTTATGCTGTCCGCGATTAGTTTCAGTTTCAAACTGGCCAATTACTATGCCAGAAACTGAAGCTAGTTTGAGATCAGCTGTTGCAACTCCGCTACAGATAATGGGAATAAGATTTTCCCATTTCTGAGGGAGTGCAGACATGGCTATCAGAGCCTGAAGGGGAGGAGATATTGCAAGCGTTGTTTGATTAGGAGCAGTGCCAATAGTAACAGCACCAAGTCGAGAAAAGGCAGCAGCCATTTTTTCGAAAGTTGCTACTGGGTTTTGATTAGGATTGAAGCGAATAGAAATTGCTTCTTTGAAATCCTTGTAAATGCGTGGTAGGGAGACCGCACCATAGCGATCTTGGACAGCATCCCAGAGCAATTTGGCAGAGGTACCAGTGACAGCTTGCTGGATAGCAGGAGAAAGGCAAAGGGTAAGATTACCCCTTGCCATTTCATCACTGCGATGCCAGGCAGCTTGAATTTCAGCAGTGGCAGTGGTGTCGAGAGGGATAGAACCATTGACGTAACCCCAGAGGCCTTGGGACATGAAGAAGGCTTGCATGGCATTCAACCAAATGGCCCAGTTAGAGCCATCGAATACGGGGACAAGAGCAGTAAGTTGCGAGGACATAGTTGGTGATAAATCTGTTGGCTTTGAGAACGTCAGTATCAGAGTTTCATCGTAATACTGAGTGAGATAATAAAGCCAGCATTAATCCGTTCAACTACAGAGCGAACTCTGCAGACTTTGGTCTTTGGAGACTACCATAGTCTATGCCAAAAGAACTGCTCGACCATGTCAATGTTAGACAGTGGGCCAAGTCTGTGTACTCCTCTAGAGTACAATACTGGGTCTGTTATGAACCAGGGCGCCTTCCAGGGTCTGTTCGCTATGTCTCATAACAAATCTGCTCTTCCATAGGAGATACAGATAGTATGAGTGCGCCACCACTGGATGCTACTTCATCAAGAAGTGCAACGGCAAGCCCTGTAACAGGGCCCATAACCTGTTGCGCAGCAAAAGCCTTACAGGCTAAAGCGCAGCACGCAGGAAGGATGTTCTCACCTTTACAGTAGGTTGAGAGATTGTTTCAGAGGGGAGAGTGTGCACAAGTGAAGAGGGGTGAAGTTCTGTATTCGCCTCCCTCCCCATAGGAGGATATTTATACTCTATGGCCCCACCATGTCCATTTGCGCAAAAGTGATGAGTAAAGGCGTCCACAATATCGCGTTTTTACACATGCCTGATGTGTTTCGCTCTTCTGAGACAGTCATGAGACTTCTCCTCATCACCGGACATGATACACCCACTACCGTACGTATCCTGAGTTGCCTAATATGGTAAACATAGTACCGTAATGTTGTAACTGCTATAGATAAGGTCCTTACGTACTTATCTCGTTCCAACAGTGGGTCGCACGTACCAGTGAATCCAACAACATCCCATGATGGGAACCATGCCACTAGCGATTTACCCGGCACTAGCGACGGTGAATCATCTGCTGGTGGCTCTCCGTCAGGTTCTCATGGGCGAAAGAAGGGTGATGAGTCGATGCAAGATATGGTGGAGCGCATAACTCGTTTTATCAATGTTCATACCACACCACCCTCCAACGTTCGTGCAGAGTTGACTTACATTCAGATTGGTAACCCACGGACAAGAGACGAAACTATCCGAGAGCTAGAAGCCATGGCCGGCAAAGCAGGGCAGGTCAGAAATCTCACCAAGATCAGGGCTCACCGGACAACCACCGGCATCAAGGACACTTTTTTTGAAGTGTATCTTGATCGCATGTATCTTTCGTACAAGGACAGAGGCTCTAGGGGCGAGAAGCAGCTCACCCTCGATCTTTTCAGGGCTACACTTCCAGCAAATATCTTAAGTCCCGTTTGGCGAATCCGTGGTGAGTCTTCACAATTTTTGGCTACGCGCATCACACTTCCCTTCCCTTTGCGCTAGGTCTTGATCCCCACGCGGACACACCGGTGGAGATTCTTCATACGGTGCTCCTGGGTTTTGTCAAGTACCTCTGGCGGGATGTTGTTCACAACCAGCTTGGCACCAATGTCCAGAAGAAGGGCACCCTCAGGACGCGGCTCGACTCCCTTGACATCTCTGGCCTGCAGCTTCCTGGTGCCAAACATCTCGCTGGAAACACGCTGGTCCAATATGCAGGATCTTTGACTGGTCGAGACTTCCGTATCATTGCTCAGGTTGCCCCATTTGTACTGTACGACTTAGTGCCCGATGTGTGCTTTGATGCGTGGGTCTCTCTCAGCAATTTGATTCCAATCATCTGGCAAGCTGAAATTCCCAATATTGATGAATATATTGTAAGTACTGCACTGGAATATTGGTTCTCTGTAGCTCACGAGAATCCGTTTTCAGGCGCGTCTCGAAATTGCAATACAAGAATTTCACTATCGCATCATTCGCTGGACCCCTCGCTGGTTTAACAAGGCCAAATATCATGTTATTCTTCACCTCCCTACTCACGTCCGACGCTTTGGATCAGCAATTCTCTTTGCCACCGAATCATTTGAGTCTTTCAACGCCGTCATCCGTGCGAAAAGCATCCACTCGAATTGCCTTGCCCCTTCACGTGACATCGCTCTTGCCTTCGCACACAACAACCGCATTCGCCATCTCATCAGTGGTGGCTGCCATCTCTTCCGTGATAACGAGAAATCTCACAGATATGCACTCGCTTTCAAGTCCCGTGACAAATTATCAGTCCATGCTGGCGAGGCTGGCATCTGGCGCCAAGTCCCAACCGCAGTTGTGTACCTTGGTAAGGAACTGTCGGCCACTAGCAGCACAGACAGTGCCGATCTACGGCTTGGTGAGTATGACACGCCTTGGAGTAAATACATGTGCTGATGGCTATGAAGGCTCTTGTGTACTTGACAAGCAGGACTCTCGTCCATATGGACATACTGATACAGCACGCCACTTCCCTACTTTCATCCCCTTGCCCACACCCTCCATGTTCTTTACTGCAGCATCCGTAGTCCTGATAAACGGCGACATCTGTTTCGTAAACAACTGGGTGCTATTTAAGCCTAGCGTGCACCACACAGGAGCACCGGGCCTTGGGTATGTACATGAAGTTCTGGTGGCCACAGGTGCAACACCAGTACAGCAATATCCACAGCCAGGCATTATCTTGTTGCAGCAGGCGGATGTCACAATGTGTGCTGCACCTTACCGAATGCCAGGTGTCCAGCTCAGCGACAACTTCTTGATAAGAGGCATCTCAGTAAGCGATTCGTTTCATTGGTTCATCACAAGCTAACTTCATGCACAGCACATTCTGTGTACTGTGAATGTGCAGCATCGTTGTCATGCCCACAAAATTGTGCGGCGTCTGGGTCTGAGGTAGTCTATCAAGAACGCCAGGCAACCACTCAAACGCGGCCGGTTGTTGTGCACAACAGCCCAAACGACCTTATTATGAGTACTGCATGTATCCACGACGCGGCACATTTTGATCTGCTATGTGCACACATTGATCCTTCTTTTGACACCAACTTAGCAATTATCGAGGGCGCACAACAGGAGGTCGATGCACGCAAGCATCGTTCTAGTCGAGGCGGGAGGGGTTTGCTGGGTAGAGGCTGGGGCAGTAGTAGGCCAGGTACTGGCTCATCAAGCCATAACATATCTGCAGGTCTATTGTCGTGATGTTCTGTAGTACTTTGTAATTTCTTTCCCTCGTTATACAATTTCCGTGGCCACGGCAATCTCCACAGTCTACAGGTCGGTGTTACTGCTGACTTTGGGCGGAGTTTTCTTTCATGTGATGGGCAGCCAGCAGCACAACACATCCCCCACTGATGTCCACGCCGTACAACTTCTCACAAACTTCTTCTGCATCAAATGTCACTGGAGAATGTTCAAGCTACAGCATCCCATCGACTCCTGTACCAAACGGAGAACGTTCTTCGTTCAACTTCTTGTCGACCTCCGTACCAAATGGAGAACGATCCACCAACAGTGTGAGAACCCACGCACCCCAACCTCAGTATCATAACGCCTGGGGGGCTACTGGTACACCTCAAACTCCTGCCCGACGTAGGAACGACACAGACTACGGGAATCTTGACTTCTCCCCTCGCACAGAACTCCCCTCCGAAGTTAGTCCTAGTTATATTGAAGCGGTCGCCAAATCTATGGGATTTTCGGTAACAGATGAAGAGTACCGCAATAGTCTCCACTCTATTCCTAAGGTATGCCACTCTGCACTTGGTGTAACGCTAACTATACCTGACAACGAATCAGATTGCCGTGGGAATGCCCTGCGGCCACATGCAGTTACACATCTATCAAACAGCTCTCCTCTTTGCGATACTCAAAGAGTGTCGTAGTCTTGCAGACACTTGTCGTACTGATCGTGCAATGATGGCAGACCTCCACATCCAGCTCGAGGGAACATTCAATCTCTCACAAGAACAGAGAGTGAATGCACGTTCTCGTATCATGACTTCCCATCACCTGAACCAAATCTAGATGAACATCCGCCTGGTTTCTGGGGAGGTGCTTCTGGACGCTAACCGTGTCCGCTATACCCGGATGAATATTGATGTGGAGGTAAGTGCGTTGGTATTGTGTTTGAACAGAATAGATCGCTGTCTCCACGTACAGGTTAAGCTGCAAGAAAGGCAGAAGGAGCTGCACCTCTTCAATGTTTTTGGCAACTTGTCCCGGCAACGACTTTTGACGACCACTATTCGGCGCACATGTTCAAGCTTACGAAATGCGTACCGTGAGATGGTGAGCACACTCACCGCATCAAAACATCACTGGGTTCACTGACACGGTTCAAGCTTCGTGATAGCGTCATAGGAAGCAACACTCAAACACTGGACAATTTTGTTTGCAACGTGACCAATCGATTTCTCGCAACCTGGTCTGGTCGACACACCCTCAGGCATCCGATCATAGCTCACATCGCTCTATTGGTAAGTGTTCATTTACCAAGGTTCTTTACTATTTCCTGACTTCACTGAGTAGCGCAGATTTGCATTGGAGAACCCTCAACTCTTAGACTGGGTAGGTAAGGATGAGGACGAGGACAATGACAATCAAACCAACCAGGGTGACGACACCAGCCAAAGCACAAGCAGTGTGGTAGATGGTGACACTGGGGTTGGTTCTCGGCCCTCCAGTGCCATGTCCATTGGACCTCCACGTGGCAAGAAACGCAAGCGTACTGGCACACCTGGAACACCAACACCACCTCAGCAAAAGGGCAACGATTTTTGGTCTATGGTCGACAAGTGGTTCACTGCACACATCCAGAAACTAGGAACACCATGGTCCTCTCCCAAGTGGACAAGGTATGTACTTGTTCGTTTTCAGTCCCTCATAACTAACAAGGAGTCTCGGTACTGCAGGTACATTGAGGAGACAATCGAACGCGATCGCTCAAGGTTCACATCTGATGCCAATGTGAACCCATTCCTCGACAACTTCACAAGTGCAGATGGTGACAATGCAGACGAAGATGCTGGTGGTGATGTGTCGGGTGGTTTCATTGGGGCGATTGGTAGCATGGCAAGCATCCTCGAGCATGCGTGATGGACCGTACAGTTTTTTGTTTTTAAATGGAATTTAATTCAATTCTTGCAAACCGTGATTTGTCTGATCCAGCAAGTCTGAAGTGGGTGTTTGAGGACGGATGTGGCCCTAAAACCAGGATCTGTGATGACATCGTTACCGGACAGGGCCCAGAGGTCTTGGGGACATGCACTGCGACAAGCAGTGGTGATGGCCACATCCAGATCAGGTCAAACATCGGGACAAACATCAGATGTAACGACTCTTGAAACCAGGATGATTGCCAGTACTGCAGCCAGACATGGCTCAGAGATCCTTGGGACATGCACAGCGACAACCAGCAGCGATGACCGCATCGAGATCAAGCACCACTCCTGAACGTCCTCAGGTCAGACCCCAGGACAACCTCAGGATGCTTCAGCTAAAGTAATTGGGACGATCGGATAGTATTGCCAAGGATCCATTGGATTTGGACGCCAAATGCATCTCGGAGGTTGCTCTGCACAATCATTACTAGCTCCTGGGTAATTTTCGGAATGGCGCTCAGGCTTAGTGATCACCCATACAGGGGCTTGGCTCGATGATTAACGGGATTCATTTTAATTGGATACTATGTTTAACTGACAAAAACAGACATTTTTCCTTGTTGGGGACAACCACCGCATAATCGCCTCTCACCTAACCTCAGGACAGCTTTCCATCCCAGTGGTGTATCGAGAATATTAGTGACGACTCATGTCACGTGTACAATGGAGCGGCTCAAGGTGCACACGTAAGCGCTTACGAGAGCGTAACCATATATAGATACCCTTATGAAATAATTGTTTACTCGCATGACTTGCCTGACCCAGACTGCACAACACTGGCACATCTCGATTGCCAGGAAACTCAACTCCGAGGCCCTCTGACACTCTAACGAGGCTAACCGAGAGAGCGTGCGTGTACAGGTCGAGAACATTGCCAATTCGGAGCCTGTCTACAAGGTGTGGGAGGGTCAGAAGAACCTGTGGGTGCATGAGCCCATTTATGAGCTTGAGACGGGCCTGCTTGAGAATATAAACGTCACGAAGGGGGGGACCGCAACATTTCCTGTGATGTATTTTCTTTGGAGAGGATGGACGATTCTGTTTCGATTTTGATATCCAGGAGATATTAAAGAGGTCATCCGGTCATGTGTTGTACAAGAACAAGAAGGCTGGTTCAACAGTTGGAGTCAAGGTTCCAACGGTCCAAGTCACTGATATTCACTGGAAGAGAAGAGAAAGACTGGTACCCTACAGGTTTATATAGGTGGTCATCAACCACAGCTGCTAGTACTAGTTAATCACTTATAATACGCAGGTAAGCAAGAACAACTAAGGGCGACATAGATCAGATCAGGTAGGCAAAGGCAAGAAAAGTAGGGTACGATTGCATGGATCGTGCATAACCACATAAATGGTGTCAATCGGTATACCCTATCAATAACTGTGGAGGTCCAGGGACAAGAATTGAGAACTTGAGACTACGAACTCCGAGTCCTAGTCTCACCGTAACTTGGAGGCGCTTCAAGTCTCACAGCCCGAGCTTCTTGAGCACGGAGTCGTTGCACCTCACGCCGCAGATACTCAACTTCAGATTGAAGGGTGGTATCTTCAGGTGGTAGCGCCGCTTCATCCTGCCCAGTGGTAACAATTGGTGGGGGGGTGGGCCGGGGGTCGCTTTCGGCAGACCCTGCGGGGGTGAGCTCGGCGTGTACTCCCCTTGAGCGCAGCCGCGCGAGCTCTTTTCCAGACAACCCGACAGGGATGGGCAATGTACACGGCGAGGACTGGGGCTGTTGCCCCGATGAAGATAGTCCAGGGTTCAGAGGAACGGTCGTCATCCCGACAGGATCGGAACGCCGTTGCTGCTGTTCTATCCGAGACCCTGCGGCCAGTGGTGATGTGCCGGTAGTAAGTGTTGGGTTGGATGGTGCCTCTGCTACATCTGCGCCCTCCCTCATGAGAGCATTAGAGAAGGAAGGACCAATGGTTTTGCGTGTACGATGTTGTCTCCGGCGACGCCATACAAAGCCAATAGCCCCAATCGCAAGGATTACGGCAGCAGCGCCACCGATAATACCCCCGACAATGGTGCCGGTGTGCGAGATAGCTTTTGATGATGTCCCTGTCGCAGTAGCCTTGCCTGTTGCTGGTGCTTGAACTACGGACGTGGAAGTGGGGGCAAATTGGAGGATACAGTCGATATTCGTGGTGTTCTGAACGAAAAATGAGGATGAGGAGGCCTCAAGAACACCCTGGACGTTTGCTAGCATCCGGTACCAGCCCTGGGGAACATTGACAGAGGACCACCTCCAGATACCTACAAGGGGGTCCAACTGCGTTGCGAGTTGTTCATCGATTGGGGGGAGATAGGCGCCACCGTAGCCAGAGTATTGACGTCTGCTTACGTCCCTTGATACGAATGAACGAAATGCGGAGTCAGCTCCACTCGCAGTCGATTGTCCGGTGCTTGAGACAGAGCTGGGCAATGGGGCCTGCTGGGCAACGTTGAAGTTCGTGATATTGAAAGACATTGGTGCTGAAGGACCAGAGTATGTCCATTGAACCTCGCCGACTCCGCACGTATACATTTCATTGATTACTGCAAATTGAAAAGCTGGGGCCGCTGAGCTACTTGCCTGCACTGTGCTGGATGTGATTGTGGAGAAGGAGACCAGAGACGCGGGTTGACTCATGATGGACGAAGTAACGAAAGGCGGGGGAGAGTGACTTGCGACTCATCATAGGGTATGATGGCTTTAGCCATACGAATTCTCAACTCGGGATCATCTCCTTCGGTATTCGAGGACTCGATCCTTCCCCGCAATAACTCAGGGGCTTAAAAGGTTTGACGGGATCAAGATCGGTTTGATCTGCGGAAGGTGGGATAAGGAATCATTAGTTACTAGCAATTGGCTAGATTAGATTTGGCATGCGGGTGATATAGAAGTGTCACACCCTCGAGGATGAGGAGTTCTCAGAAGTTTTGGCATCATGATGTTGATGGTGTAGAAGCACCGCCCTTTAGAGAGCGAGGAGTTCCCAAAAGTTTCAGCGTTTCTTCCGCATGTTTTTGGTATTGTATTCGAGTCTTTGTGCTTGCATTTTCTATTTTCTAGATCGCTCGAACTTGCACAGCGAGTCTGGGTCGGTCTGACTATCCTCAGGCTACAATGCTACGCAGAGAGAAAACAGAGACGTAGCGGCATTTGCATCGGTGCTCCTAAAATATAGGACGACTTTGCTGTTTTCAGACCACACAAGGGGTTGTAGGAGTGGCGATCTCCGAGTCCTGCAGTGGATGTGTCAATCAACTGGGGACTACATACCTATCATAGGTGCTTGTGCTATTTTTTCAACGTGAGAAGCTTCCGGCACCCAGCCCACCATTACTCATTCGAGGGATCCAAGACTGTAGACTCGCCACGCATACTAGTAACTAACCGCAGAATGAGCTCGTCGGAAGTAACGTAGAACTTTCAAGGTCTTGATGAAGCCAGCACTGCATAGAGGGGGTGATCGGTCTACCAAGACTGCACACATCATAATGCGGTCATGTGTGAATGGAAGGTACGGCCGTGGTTACTGTGACACGGGAGTACGTAATCGAAACAACCTTCACACGCTAATTATATAGTAACTAGGGGTCAACTTCATCGCCCCCGACATTTCTAGATGAGATTTTTTGATTGGAGGATATTGATTGAGAAGGCCTATTGTTACGGCTTTACGGGTGGATATGCCAGTGGTATAATTTATTGCACCTTGAGTCATGCGGTTAACTATGAAGGCTGTGGACACTCTGAGTGATTCAAGTGAACGCCGCTGGAGTTGTGGCAAGCAACTCCTGTTTTCTGAATCCACAAAGAAAATGAGAATGTATGGGAAAAATCCAACACACAGACATTTGTCAGCTGGCGGATCGCCTACTACGGGGGTACAGCCACGGTTGATTATCGCGGATGATTATCATGAAGATGAACAGTAAAGTACATGGCTGATGATCTCTGTCTTCATACAGGAGACGCCACTGATGGAGCAGATACACGTAGAACATAAGTGAGAAGAGGTGCCGTCCAGACGAGGCCGTGCGTCGAAAAGCGAAGTTGGTACCCCAACTAGCACATGGGTCCTGTGTAGCCAGACATTCTTCATGACTCACAACGGGAACCCAATGGCCCTCCATTTTCCGCGCCGACCGTTCTTACGCACAAACCTGCGCGCAAGGACGAGGGCGTAGTCCATGAACTCGTACGAGTGTCTGAACGCTCCGCTCTCGTCCTGATACGAGACCTCTTCTTGAACAGCGCGATCGAGGAGAGCAAATACGTCCTCCACGTCTCCCTCCTCCTTTGCTTGGAAGTCCTTGCGGGGCGAAGTGCGGTGGTCCCACCAGCCCTGCGTCTTCATGACGAGGAGGTCGAAGAGCGGCATGACGGGGATACGATTGATTGTCGGCGTCTCTGACGAGTCGATCTTGGGAATATTGAGCTTCGGCGGCACGAGGATGTCGACCTTGACGCAGCGGCGATGGGAACGCCATCCGGGGAGGCGGCAGAAGAGGATCTCGTACGTCGCATTGCGCTGTTTGGAAGGCTTGAGGAAGTATCGGCCATCCGCGTTGACAATGGCTTTTTTGATCATTTCCGCAGCGGAAGTCGCGTCTCCGTCGTAGCGAACAACAATGTCGACGTCCTGCGTGGGCAGTTAAAGGTATTTGGTAAGGACAAGAAGGCGGGCGGACGCAACGTTAGGGACTCGGTCAGTGTCAGTCCAAAGATAGACAGCCGCACTGCCAAAGAGGCAGACATTCGAAGTGACATGGAGCCGTATGATGTCGGTTGTGCGGCGGGCTATTTTCAATATCTCCTTTTCATTTGGGGGACCTCTGGGCCACATGTCTCGTAGTGGATCTCGTGGGTGGAACAGGAAATGTTACACTTGATGTTACAAGCGCTGTAGAGCACAACTATATACACACAATCAGTGCAGTATGAAGAGGCATAGGACGAATGTACTACAAACCTCAGCTATCCTGGGAGAAGAAAGCTGGGGTCGTCACGAAGGCTACGAACTATTTAAGAGATCGGGCAACTGAGTTCAACTCTTCGCCCGTTAGGGATTAATAATATTAATTCGTGACTCGCGTGAGTATGTGAGGTCATGTGATGAGAAAATATGGGGTAATTCTGATTGGGCCTTGTAACAACCAACACCAAGCTCAATACATTTCTGGGTGGCTTGGCGTTGACTCGGCGTCCCGTTATACAATACCGAATCTGTGACTAGCATCTCCAGATCCAACTCATTTACTGGGAGTCACACGATAACTTATCTCGTTCTACCTTGCGTTCCTTGTTGCGTTCTCTTGAACACTCTACAGATAGTCTGGTCCCATGTTGTCTCTGGTAGTCGTTAGGTATCCCGTGCACTTTCGCGTTCCTAGCACTTTCCCTCGATCGGCGACCCCTACGCACTCTTGATGCTGTACGATCCTTCTTGGTACAATCGCTTGCCTGTAGTCCGTAAATCTAGAGTGGCCAGTTACGGAATTTTTCGTTAAGTGGTCTCCCGTAGTACCGTATGACCGCCACCCACGCAATACAGGGACGCTTGATGCGATCGCGCTAGCCTGCGGCCCTGCGCGCGGTGGTGGGCCTCCTCGGCGTGCCGGTGATAGCTCTCGGTGGCAATAGTCTCCACGCCGAGCGCCGCACGGGCATGTACATCGTGAGCATCGTCCTCAGTCAAGGTGCGATCCTCCGCTCCACGGCGAGTACAGCACCACCGGAATCTTCGCTGGTACCACAGATGAGACCCTGGCGCTGATGCATTTCGTTATTCGGTGGTGGTCTCAGTTTTCGCATTCCGCGGACGAAGGGGTAAAGTTTAGCGGGGTCTGGACTTAGTTCACTGGTGTTTCTTTATATACGTGCGTCGTTCACGGGAACCCACCATCTTTCCGACCCAGCCTATTGCAAAAGCACGAAATGATTTTCAAGAGTAACAACAAATCGTAGCCTACGAGGTGTCTAATACAAGTTGTATAAAGTACAGCTGCGGTTGGCCACGGAGAAGACGAACGACACAGTAGGAGAGAGATTCCTGATCTCAGTCTTTATACAAGAAAAATCGTTGGTGAAGTATGCCTGAGTCGACATAGAAGATAAGAAGAGGGTCTGAGCGAGGCCGTGCGTAGAAAAACGAACCTATCTTACAGTAAGGCGAACTTGGTTCTCCTGCACGGTTCACAACGCAAATCCAAGGCGCCTCCATTTCCAACGCCGACCGTGCTTATTCGCAAACCTGCGCGCGAGGAGGAGCGCGCGGTCCATGAACTCGTCTGGGTGTCCGAACGATTCGCTCTCGTCTTGATAGGAGACCTCCTCCTCCATGGCGCGATCAAGGAGAGCGTCTATATCGGTCACATCTGCCGGCACTTTGGCGCGGAAGTCATTGCGATACGAAGTGTGATGGTCCCACCAGCCCTGCGTCTTCATGACGAGCAACTCGAAGAGTGGCATAACGGGGATGCCATCGATCCGGACGTGCTCGTACGACTCGGGGAGCCCGAGGTCGTCGCCGGGCGACACGAGTACGTCGACCTTGACGCGGCGCTTGTCCGGGTCGGTCCTCCAGCCGGGGAGGCGGCAGTAGAGAATTTCGTAAGTCGCCCCAGGTCGTCTGGAAGGCTCGAGATAGTATCGATCGTCCGCTTCGACAATCCACTGTTTGACGTCCTCGGGGCCGAAAATTTGGTATTCATCCCACAGGACGATGTCGACATCCTATTTGGGCCGTTTGGGTCGTGAAATAGGGATAGGACTGACGAAAGAGCACGCACTTTGGGAATACGGCCAATATCAGCCCAGAGATAAGAGGCGGCGCTGCCAAAGAGGCAGACATTCAACATCATATGGTTGTCGATGATGTCAGTTGTGCGCTTCGCGATGGTCAATATCTCTTTTTCAGTTGGGGGGCCGCAGGGTATCATGTAGGGCACGTCTGAATGAATACTAGGTGGTATGGGATACGCGGACAAGTGGGCAGTGGGAGAGAGAGGGACAATAAATTACGACATCTGCTGAGTGTTGCCAGTCTTGATCCATCACATATGTGAGGCCACGAGGCAAGTCATGACTCGACCTATGATGCATGATGCATGAGGTGCCCAAGCGCTGGCATCCAGGGACAATTTGGATGTCCCCTAAAGCCTGAGTAGTAGTACCATCCCTCCCTTAACTCAAGCTATCGTGACAATTGACCAGTAAATGATTGTCTTGTGATGCTGCAGGGAAACTAACTCCCTCACTGTACCATTCGCCCGCGGTGAAAGAAAACGAGCCGAGTGCTCGTCACCGTCACGATGGGCGTACTTTACGTAGGGGGCTGAAGCGCTGGCCATCTGTTTTCCCGCGACGTCCGAGTCAGTCGAGGTCACGGCCGCGCCCACATTCCGGGTTGTGCCAACCTCTTCGTCAGATGCTGCGCAGCTCTGCGGTCTACTTTCGCACGGTAGGAAGATACTCTTATGAGATAATAGTCGCACAACAGGCAGCAGTTGGGTGAGAGGTCGACTTTTGAGAGAGAGTGTGGGACCAATGGACCCTAGAGGTTGAAAGCAACTACTTGCATGTCTTTTTTCCGGACGAGAGTGAGACGATGATATCGATGCAGTACTGTTGTACAAAAAGGGACGCGATCATGCAGGGCCACGGCACTTTACAAGGAGCGCCCAACGTCTCCGCGTCTTTCTTTCTTTCCTCACATCACATCAAACTCGATAGCTAGACGTCTCAGATTCCCTAGCACAATGTCAAGCTTGTCCATCGATTCATCTTTTATTTTCGTCGGCTCGGAACAATCTCAAGTTTTACCACCATCAAGACCGCAGACAGCAACTTCGGATGCGACCTTTCCGTCGAGCATTTCGACACCAACTTCTCCTATAGACTCTAATGCATCATCGGTCGGCACCCCCGAGGTTCGTAACCATGCCACTCCACCTTTCGTTCATGTCTGACAGTCAACCTCCAGGTTGTCAACCACCCTTCCGCAGACCCTGCATATACCGTGGGCTCTAGCTCGTCCTACGCTCATGACTGGTCCCGGGATACAACCGGTGGAATCCGCACTCATGGAAGGCATTTTATCGATGGATATGGCCGCGTGTGTAACCTCCGAGGGGTAAACCTCTCAGGGAACTGCAAGACGTGCGTTGTTCGTTGTACCCTTTTGCACTCGCGTCTGACGTTCTGTTACTACCCACAGCCCTGTCAACGGTGACCACACCGCGTTTCCTGCAGGTGCTGAGACAGTAACGTTTGTTGGCCGCCCGTTCCCGCTTGAGGAGGCCCCGCAACACCTCGCGCGGCTTCGGCGCTGGGGTCTCACATTTGGTGCGTGTTTCTCTCTTCATGCCACACTCTCTATCCATATTGAATCCCTATTCGACCTTCATTAATGAAGTCCGTTTTCTCGTCACCTGGGAGGCCGTCGAACACGAAGGCCCGTATGTCTTGTTTACCTGCTTGCTCGCCAACGCGTGCGCTAAATCGACGCATATAGTGGCATATACGATACATCCTACCTTTCATACCTCCGTTCGGTTCTCTCGTTACTACCCCAATACGGCCTCACGGCTTTCGTCGCTCTACACCAAGACGTCTGGTCGCGCTACGCCGGCGGGTCCGGCGCACCCGCGTGGACGCTTGAGCACGTGGGCTTCGATCTCCGTGCGCTCGAGGAGAGTGGCGCGGCATGGCTACGCGGCGTGTGTGGCGGTGGCCACACAGAAGCCGAGCGCGGGTTGTGGCCGTGCGGATACCAGAAGCTCGCAGCCGCGACGATGGCGTGAGTTTTTCCTCCTCTTCGCTTGTCGGTTAAATTGTCGCCGATGCCGGGCCCGCTCGCTCTCCTGCAGGACGTGCTTCTGGGCCGGTGACACGTTCGCGCCGAAGCTCCGCGTGCGCGATGGTGTGCCGGTACAGCACTTCTTGCAAGACGCGTTTTTGAACATGTGGGAGGCGGTCGCCCGCGCCGTCGGCGATCTTGATGGAGTGCTCGGTTTCGAGGTGCGTCGCCCCCTCTCGCCTCCCCGATGATTTGCCCCACTTTCCTCACGCCAATTTCATGGGTTACTATATGCGCATAGATGATGAACGAACCCCATCGCGGATATGTCGACCTTCCCTCATTACACGCCTTCGACTACAACACTGATCTCCACTTGGGTAACGTCCGTGCGTACACTCATCCTGCGACCTAGTCAACCTAGGCCCACACTTACCGACCCACTCGTCTCAGCCTCCGCATTCCAGTCTTTCCTCCTGGGCGCGGGCCATCCGACCAATGTAGACCGCTGGACGCGATCCTTCCCGATGCCCACAAGGCGCACTGGTCGAACGCTCCTCAACCCTCATGGTCGCAAGGCCTGGCGTGAAGATGGACCGACGGGTGGCCGGGACCTGTGGGAGATGCATGGCGTGTGGGAGTGGGACGGCGAGAAAAAGGCCGGTGCGGTGCTCGTCGAGAGCTACTTCGTGAATGACCCCGTGACGGGCCGCAAGGTACGCATTTATCCTTATCGGCTGATGGTAGAGGCAACTGATGGTGGCGCAGGTCGATTGGTATACGGATTTCTATTATCCGTTCTTAAAGCGGTGGACCGCACGGGTGCGTGACGCAGTAGCCAACGGACGAGGTCACGAAAAAGTGTTCTTCGTGGAGCCAATACCTAACGAGGTGCGGCGGCGGTCTCTTATGTCTCCCTTTTCGCCGCTTGCTCACGACCGACCACCACCAGTTTTGCCCGCCCTCGTGGACATCAGAACATCAAGTACCAAATATGGTATTTGCTCCCCACTGGTCGGTAACGCTTCCTTTCCCCTGGTCCTATTTCTTACTTGAGAACTATTCAGGTACGACCTTCGCGTGCTATTTGACAAGGCGCATGGCGAGTTTTCTGTAAATGTCCAAGCACTTGCACGCGTACGCCCTTTCTATTCTATTTTCGCCACAATATGTTGAGATGTCGACAGGGCGCGAACCCGATCAAAACGTTCCACTGGGGGCAAAAGGGCGCGCGGGACAACTTCGCCACACAGATACGTTCCCTCGTGGAAGCTGGATACCGCTCGCTGGGCGAGAGACCCGTGGTCATTGGGGAGTGCGGAGTGCCTATGGATATGAATAAGCGTGTTGCGTTCAAGAGCGACGATTGGACGTGGCAGTGGCGCATGATGGATGGGATGATCACCGGCCTAGAGCGGGCCAACGTCGGTTTCACGTGCGTTCTTACTCGAGTCCGAGTCCAGAAAGTTCTCTCTGATCTGTTCCTTTCTACAGCCTGTGGAACTACAACCCAGACAACGACGACAAGCGCGGCGACGACTGGAACGGCGAGAACTTCTCGTGGTTCAGCAACTCTCGCGCGCTCGGATCCGCGCTCGCGCAGGACGCGGACGAGCTCGACGCAGGCGCGCGCATACTTGACGCCGTCGTGCGGCCGTACGCAGCCAAGACCGCCGGCATCCCCCTGCGCTTCGAGTACGAGCCTGCGACCGGCGCGTTTACGTACTCGTGGGCTGTACCTCCCACGGGCCCTAGCGAGGAGGACCGCGAGAGCCTATCAAGCGTGCACGCGCCGCCGCTCACGGGCCACCCGCCGCTCCTCGCGCGCGAAACGGAGATATTCGTGCCGGCGCGGCTCTCGCGTGGCCGTAGGCTCATCGTAGAGGGCCTCGCGGACGGCGATGCGTATACGTACGACGCGGCGCGCCAGACGCTGTTTATCCTGCCCGCGGCGCTGTCGAGCGAAGACGGAAGCGTTGGCGCCAGCGCGTCACGTGCGCAGACGCGGTCGGTAAGCGTGCGGTTCGACCCGCCTGTAGGCGGGGAATTGCCGAACGACTTTTGGAGCGACTTTGCAAGGCCGGTCGGTGCTGTGTCGGTCGCCCTGCTGGCGCTCGTTGCGTACTATTTGATCGGGCGTATTTAGCTGGGGGGATGGGTTATACCGTATTGGACGTGGAGATACCGGAATGCTATGGGTTGCGCTCATGTGTAGTATGGTGAAGCGCTGTAGCTTGGGAGACTCGGCTCCTGATTAGATCCAAATATTAGATAATCTTTAAGTTCTACTCCTTACTACCAACCACTCGCGTGTCCACGAAGTATGGGGTTCATCCCTGCGCAAATTATCCAGGAACGCTAACTGCGGAACCTTTTCTACAGTAATACAGCACAGTAGCGCGTACAAAAGATCGCGCAAACTGCGCTAATAGCTCAGGCTCTGTCCGGTCCAGGTACCGTCCTTGAAATTGTGCTTATGCCCTATGGGTTTGGGGAGTTCCCTTTGGTAAATTTCAGTGTTGCCACTTCGGCAATGAGACCGCCACTCAGGCCTCAGGAGTCAGGACGTCGAGAACACAGATGGGACGTCTCAAAACAGAACAAGGATCCACTTGCCAAGCCATTCCGAAGACGGATCGTTATTATAGCTAATCCCCGAAAAGATTATCCCGCAGATGGGTGATTGCTATCTAGCCGGTGCTACCTCCGAGGCGAACGTAAGGGCTCTACCCTCTCAACTGGTCTTCTCTGGTGCCAAATAACGCCAGAACGTGCGGAAATTATAGTGAGTCCCTTTTCAAGTTGTACCCGTGCCAGAGTTTATACCTTGAAGTAGTACTTTCAGGCCGACGGCTCGAGAATTGTGGGTGTGAACTGCCGTGCGTCTCAGTCCGCGGCTTTTGTTGCACGTAGAGATTCAGTTGGAAACGTTGTACATTGTGTTAATGGAGACGGGGGAGAGAGACCTCACCTCAACGACTGTCCGAACTGTAGGGCACGGGCCTATTTAAGTGCCACGATTGTGATGCGAGAATCTCCAGCCCTTGCTCCCTTCTTGTGTTGTTGTTCCGGCACTGGTTGGTGAGTACATTCATGACCCATCTACCCCCTGGTAGAATTTGTTAACGTGTAATGCAGCCCAAATAATCCTCATTTTTTCAGCTCTCAACCGATAGCTCTCTTTCTGTTCACGTAAACCCGTGCACCTTAAAATTCTCTCACGCAATGTACGCGTTCCACGTTGCCACCCTTGTCCTCGCCGCCTCCGCTGTTGCCCCAGTCCTCTCTGCCCCCCTCGTGTACGTCGTTTTTTTTCCTCTTAAAACCTATGATACCGGCTGATTTTTGTCGGTGATTTTAGCACCCGCAGCACCTCTGATGTTGTTGCCCGCGACGCATACCCACTTGGTGCACGCGACCCCGAGCTCTCCGTTTACAACATCCGGGATCTCCTGGACAGCCTCAACCTCCGCTCTGAGGACGTTATTGCCGCACTGTACAAACGCGATGGCGGGATCACCGACTCGATCCTCCCCCGCTCGAGGATTGTCAAGCCCTTCGGCCGTGACACCGAGAACGACCCCTCCACCCTGCACGGCCCCATCCATACGACCGACAAGCGGTCCACCAGCAAGGTGTTCGGCCGCGACACGCTCTCCGCCCGGGATTACTCTGAACCCCTTGACTCCTTGAAGCGCGACGGCAATGACGACCCCGATGGCGCCTCCACCCTGCGCGGCCCCATCAACACGGACGGCAAGCGGTCCACCGGCAAGGTGTTCGGCCGCGACACGGTCTCCGCCCGAGATTACTCTGAACCCGTTGGCTCCTTGAAGCGCGACGACCCTGTCGACGACATTCAGACCCGCAGCTTCTTCGATGATTTGGGGTCCTTCTTTTCAGGCGCTGTCGACAATGGTTTCCTCGACGATCCGAATATCGCACTCCGCAGCATCGCAGACCGTAGAGCGTCCGCCAACAAGTTTATCAAGGTCCTCTCCAAGATTTCTAGCCGCGATGGCGCCCAAACTACTACCTCCCGGCGCGATGACTCTGGCCGGAAGGTCAGCCGTGGTGACGACCTGTTGTCCAAGCTCGTTCGTTCTTTGGAGCGTGATGGCCTCATCGATGACATTCATGCCCGTGGCTTCTTCGACGATTTGGGGTCCTTCTTTTCAGACGCTGTCGACAATGGTTTCCTCCAGGACCCAAATATTGCGCTCCGCAGCATCGCCGACCGGAGAGCATTCGCCGAGTAGGTGAGAGAATTGATACAACATATTGTGTGTAACTGTATGTTACGTGTTCTGTGAATTCGAGTTTGCTGTCCTCGTGAGAATCACCACCACCATGTTTGGAACTTGAATTGGCGACGTGACTCAACCGGCTTAACCTCTCTGTCGTCAACGTGTCAAAGTGCACCGCCATATGGCGAGCCACACATCCTTCGGTGCCGGCTATACCTGACGCTTTAAAGAGGACCGGCTCAGATGTGCCGTGCACAAACCTGCCTGCCCTAGCTTCCCGGATACCCCGAGTTGGACTCCGAGTCGTCGTAACAAATATATTTGGGATGATTACAGTAAATTGTTCACCAAGACACCCACTCTCAGCCGTCCAGCCTACTAATTTCAGGGCATAAGCTGTCGCCTCATGGCCCGTAGACCGTTGCCACTGATGCTGCTCACCATCCAACCCTTTTCTTGGGAATCGCTACAACGTGTCGGCCCTTCCACACATTCGTTCGCTTGGCACCTCAATATCCCTTGGTTCATGAATGTAACTTCCTTTTTTTTTACAGTGAAAGAAGAAAAACGACTAACTTACAATTACTGTACACGTGACATTAGTCGTCGCTCAAAATTCTCGATTTACTGTAGCAACAGTCGCCGTCTTAGTCGAGTAAAGTCGCGACCCGACTATCGACTACCACCGTCGACTGGCACAACACTTTGCGCGATGGCTGGAACGGAGATCCCCGCGGGCTCGGACCCGCACTTGTGCAAGAAGCAGACAGCAGACGAGCTTGGCAGACCGCTCATATTCGGCACTGTCGTTCTGCCGTATGCAACCAAAAAAAAACGGTAGGCGTGCCGCTGGGCTTCGGGTACGAGATGGAGACCGGCATGTTCGCATAACTTACTCGTGGACGGTGCCGGCCCCCCAGGGCAGGTAGCACGGGCACTGGCGAGGAGGATTCAAAGATACCGGGTGTGTACCTGCCGACGGTCACGGTCACTGCAGTGATACGCATGCGTACGATGCGACCCGCAAACCCTATTCCTTTTACCCGCGGCACAGCGGCGAGGGTAGGCCCTGTGTGTGCGCAGACACGGAGAGACATGGATGATTCGTATGAGGTTTGACTCGCACGCGACCGGGGGATTGCCGAATGTCCTCTGGAGCGACTTTGCAGGGCCTGCTAACTGTCGGCGTCGTGTTGACCGTTCATCGCGTACTACTGCACTATTTGCTCGAGCGTATCTAGATGGTTCGAGTATGCACAATACTTGTACTACCACCGAATAAGTCGTCTGCTGCGGGGTTTGGCTGCGCTATCGTATCGCGTACCGATGCGCTGTCGCTTAGAGGCTCGGCTCCTGACGAAACGGACAGCAGAACATGTCGCAACACTATTGGTCACCGGTCACCGGTCACTAGCAACGAGTCAGCAATATTCACCTATTCATTAGGCTATGAAGCATTCGGAAGTACAAAATATACTCCTGAAAATATATGGACTATTCTTGGAATTCCGTTTACGGTTCAGAACAGAACGAGAACTCTGATGATGTGAGACCAGCTGAATGTAAGATAGTCAACGTTTGTACATGATATGCAACGGCAAGATCACACCGAGAGTTACTATGCAATGATAGCAGGAGGAACGAAGAGCGAGGATTATTTACGTATTATGTATATTTTAACTTAATTACTGTCCTTCCTTTTGCGTAGTTGCAATTGCCATATTTGGGCCCGGGCCAGAGATAGCGATTTTCGCCTTGTAATTCATCCCTGAGCACAACAAACCACCAACTGAAGTCGCACCTTTAGTACAGTGATCCATCCTATGACCTATTTTTGGCGACTCAAGGCACACTAGGGTCGATGGATGAACCTCGCAACCAGAGCCTCGACTCAATCCCGGGAGGATCACGTCCCCGTTTGCTGGAGTTGAACAGCCGTGCATGTCACTCTAGCCCTTCCTTTAGCCATTAGGTCTCCTCTTCCCGACCTGACTCCGCGGATTATGGGTGTGGTGTCTGCAATGCTTAATGTTCGGATAGATGTGGACCCAAGTTATCTCAGTTGGAGATAAATAGAATACGAAGAGGTAGATTCGGATCATTCGAAGGAAGTTCAAGGAACAGTGCTAGGGTTCTGTGCCATCAAAATGGTATCGAACTAGCCCTACCCACTGGCAAGCAGACTTTCCTAGTGCCGATATCACTAGGACCTGAGAAAGTATAGTCAGTAACTGACCCGTCAGTCTCGACTTCACGTACTAAGCCCAGCCGGACTCAGGCGTTGTGAGAGCAAACTACAGTGTATCGCGATCCGCGGCTTTTGTTGTAGGGTTTGACCGGTATTCAATATGCTGTTCGAAGCGTCGCGCATCGTGCCAAAAAACGTGAGTAGGTGTCTCAACTCAGCGACCGTTGTGGCTATTTAAGCAGCGTCCTTTCGATGCAGGATTCTTTAACTCTTGCATTGGCTCTTGTTCACTCTCGTATTCTTACTATTTGGTGAGCACATCCATGACATGTCCCATCGTGAACGTGCTAACGTGCATGCATCCAGAATCCTCTTTATTCAACTCCCAGCCGACTTTGATCCCTCTCCGAAAGCTTCCGTTCACGCAAAACCGCACACCAAATTATAACAAAATGCGCGCTTCCTGCATTGCCATCGTTGTCCTCGCCGCTACTGCCGCCCATGCCCTCTCTGCCCCCGTTGTGTACGTTGTTGCCTCTCTCAAATTTACGCATGCTATACCTCCCATGACATTGCCTGTGACGCTTCCCTCGCTAATACCGCACTTTATAGACGCGGTCTCGGCCCCGACATCGGCACCGGCAAGCTAATAGGCCGTAATGGTGGTGATACTGGTGCACTCTCTTGGGAACACGACCCTGTCCGCTATCCCCGCAAGCGTGACGACGTTACTGGTGTACCCCCTTCCCAGCTGAACAACCGCGACGACGTTACCGGTGTACCCCCTTCCCAGTTGAACAACCGCGACGACGTTACTGGTGTACCCCCTTCCCAGCTGAACAACCGTGACGACGTTACTGGTGTACCCCCTTCCCAGCTGAACAACCGTGACGATGTTACTGGTGTACCCCCTTCCCAGCTGAACAATCGCGACGACGTTACCGGTGTACCCCCTTCCCAGTTGAACAACCGCGACGACGTTACTGGTGTGCCCCCTTCCCAGCTGAACAACCGTGACAACGTTACCGGTGTACCCCCTTCCCAGCTGAACAACCGTGACGATGTTACTGGTGTACCCCCTTCCCAGCTGAACAACCGTGACGATATTACTGGTGTACCCCCTTCCCAGCTGAACAATCGCGACGACGTTACCGGTGTACCCCCTTCCCAGTTGAACAACCGTGACGACGTTACCGGTGTACCCCCTTCCCAGTTGAACAACCGCGACGACGTTACTGGTGTGCCCCCTTCCCAGCTGAACAACCGTGACAACGTTACCGGTGTACCCCCTTCCCAGCTGAACAACCGTGACGATGTTACTGGTGTACCCCCTTCCCAGCTGAACAATCGCGACGATGTTACTGGTGTACCCCCTTCCCAGCTGAACAATCGCGACGACGTTACCGGTGTACCCCCTTCCCAGCTGAACAACCGTGACGACGTTACTGGTGTGCCCCCTTCCCAGCTGAACAACCGTGACAGGGTTATCATAGAACCCCCTTACGAGCTGAACACCCGTGACGAGTATAGTTATGGTTTCCCTTCCAGTCCTGACCACTCTCTCCCTCCCCGCAAGCGTTTCGCCAACAAGTTATTCGGCCGTGACGGGGAAGTCTCTGCCCGCGGTGACTAGCTCTCCGAACCCTGTGACTTAGAGCGTCACTAAGCCTGTAATGGTCTCGTCGTTGATGCCTTTTATGTAGGCCTAGAATATTTAGCTAATAATATTTTATATGTCATCATTTCGGTTTTGGTTCCCTCGATACCCAGAGCGGGAATGAAAAGCGAAGGCGGGCGTAGTGGGTTATTTTCCCTGCGGCACATAGAAATATATATGTTTAGAACACCAAAAACTTGAGCGAAGGTAGCGCAGCAGCATTCACCGACGCAACACCTGCAGACCGCAGCATCGACGAGCCGAGAAGGTTCGTCAACAGGTCTTTTAAGGACCTCATCTGCGACATTCACCCGACATCATGACCTTCGATGAGCCTTCAAACTTCAAGTTGGATGAGGCCTTCATCGTGCGAGCTCACGCGTGGTTCGCGCGGCATTGTCAACCTCAGAGCGTTCATCAAAAGTGCAAAAATCGAGATGAGATGGAGGTTGTGATTACGCGGTAGGTACTAGGCAGTTGTGTGCTTTTCAATTGCCGCGCATTACACGTTCTGTGATTGCAATGGTTCTCAGAGCTCGTCCCCAGTATCTAAATTCGTTTTTGTAACGCGTCTGAGCTAAAGGCCTCTATAACTTCCATAAGTGAAGAGAGGTCGTGCAAAAGCCGACCACTGCTAATTACTGTCTAATATTTACAGGGCGACGCCTCGGGGAAGAACTAGACTGATTCTTGCTAGCACTTTGACGGATGGAAACACGATGTGAGTCGGATAATACTGAATCAGACTGTGGCAGAACGAGAACCAAGTATATTTGTTGAAGGATGGAAAGAGATCTCTGGTATGCAGTGAAGGGGAAGGTGGTAGATAAAGGGAAAGAAAGTGATGATAGACACGAGCATCCTGAGGCATCTTATACCAGTTATGAGGGGGTTTGGAATGTGAGTGACTGATAAGTAAGGATAAGTAAGCAAGTAAGTAAGGTGACGTTGTCATGTCGCAAGTGGGGTAGTGAGCTTGCAACGGACTCATTCGCACGTACATAGTACATGTCAGGTAGTGCTCGGAATCATCACTGCGCCTCCAGATTCTGCGCTTTTCTGAGCTACCGTGCGTTCGACTGCACTGCAATCTTCAAAAACCTTACCCGGCAACGTCTTCGCCGAAGCCACGGCTCTGTGGGTCGCACACCCGGCAGACGTTGCCCACCTAGTAGTCTGAGACACGAAGACGAAAACGCTCCAACGGCAGTGAAACACTCAGAATCGGAAGACTTGCTTGGATTTACTACAGGAAAATACTTTGCTTCTAGCGCTAGTCCTTGTGCAGTCGCTGCTTCATGGGTTAGTGTGACCTAACAATACCCACTTTGGACGGTACGGAGGCCACTGGAAGCATATCAGTTTCCCGACTCGCAGTGTTGTATCAAAAGCAAGACCAATGAGTAGTAGTTACGGAGGACTTTAAGAGAGAGCGTGAGAGGGCGATAACATTTACTACACTGCACAGGGACTTGGGTATATACCACAACCACAATTGCTATGTGGGTTTGGCCAATAGAAGCTTTCACTAGTTCTCAATATTCAAGTTAGCGAAGCCAATCCGCTTATTGCCGACGTCGAACTCCGTGTATACGTTTTGTAGGAAAACGTCCCCGATAACCCAGAACGCTATCGTCTATGAGACAAAGAACAGAGATCAAACAAAGTGCTCACGAAAACTATCGTCGATTATTCCGAAACCGCCAACGCAATCGGTTGAGTCTTGAGACACGGAACCAAGATTAAAAGTTTTGGGCTCAATCACGAACTTGGCACCACCAAACTGGAGTGTGATTGTGGCGTTGAATGAACAGGGAACTGGGACAAAGCGAGTCAATCTAGTCTTTCTGCAGACCAAGGAGAGCTGTCTATTTCCATACCGATGAAGAATCCGGTACCGACGTCAGCAGGAGCAGGCTTGGAGCCGGGGATATGGTCGTAAATTGCGGTCACAGTTTTGTTGTCACCGAGGACCATGGTAGTACCAGTGTCAATAATCGAATCTCTGACACCAGCAATCTTCCGCCCATTGACGTATAGAGCATCTACATTGGTTTCCCAGTAGGCCTGAAAGTATGGTTATTAACATCGAATTGAGGGGGGGATTATACACAACCATACCTCTCTGGTGACAGGAACATAAGTGAAGTCGCCGTCGTGAAGTTTGTCGTTAGTTCCGCCAAGGAACAGCTCTGAGCCTTCAGTGGCGAGGTAGAACCCAAAGGTATTGGTAGGTAAGGAACCCTGAGCGGCAAGGGTCAGGAAGACAGGAGTGGCGTTGTAAGACGAGATGCTCGGGAATGCTAAGCCGATAAGACCGTCTGGAAGGAATTCATCGGATTGGAAGTTGCCCGCATAATGAGTGGCAACGCCGAGTGTCTGGCTATTGGCCTAAGCAAGGAACAGGTTAATGGCCCGATAACGTGGCTTAAGCCTACAAGCTGACCGTATAACCAGCAATAGTGACATCGTCTGTATATAGCGAGCCGTCGACGACGTCGGTACCGTTACCGTATTGCATTTCAAATGTCTTCTTAAGATTCTGTGCTGTGGAACTTTTCGCGGGATCATACAGTGCATGCCCTTTGCAAGAACTGTCGCAATTTATGCCGGGAATAAACATGGGGGCGCTCCCCGTGTCGAAGTCCACTGTGTAATGTTCAGTTCACCCAAAATTGAAAGATACAACGTAAGGAGTGACGACTCACCCGTGAAATTCTTGGGAGGAGTGCCGACAGATATAGTGCCATACCAGTAGCTGCTCTCGTAAGTAGTTAGTAACTCGCTTCCAATACTACTAGCACGCTTCTCCAACTCGGCACGTTTCAAATTGGGAGCAGAGGGGTGACTGGCGCCGAAGTTCCTCTCATAGGCCTGGAACCCGTGATTAATTTTTCTAGACACAGAGCAATTATTAGAAGTGGTCCGTTATACAGAAACGGTACAGAATACGAACGCGAGGCTGTGACGGGCGCTGCCTCGAAGCCTCGGAACATTGGCAACACCGTCGGCATCGCGTACTTGCATACGCTTGGTGATGGGTATAGCGACTCCAGAACGTGGGGTCAGCGTCGCCTCAGCGAAAAAGGAGAGTGTGGCGATAACGAGCGTAGTGGATAGATACATCTTATTAGTGGTGAACTCAGCTAAGAACCCGGGTTCAATGAGGCTGGGGTCACTGTGGGTGAGTAGTCGAGAAACGATGATATTTTTATACAAGAGTGGCCAACCTCTGCTAGGCCGCGGGTCTCAGCTGCTAATTGTTGTTTAATTAACCTTTGCGTAATCTCGCCAGAAACTAATATCATTCAATTTATTCTGCCAGGTGCTGCATCGGTGTGGGCTCACCTCAGCGGCGTCCTCACGTTCTAGAATCGGAGGATAGAAAGGTATTAGTGGTGCGAGTGACTCGGACGTACTGTATTGGGGGAGGAAAGATCTCACCAGGCTGCTTGTCGGGTACCAAAGACCCACAAGACCACAGGCAGACAACCATGCGAGAAAGATTCCGCTAGCCTGGGCATCCTCTAGGCTCGTTTGATTCTTTGGGGAATAATAAATGCTGCATGTACCATCGGTTGCCTGCCAGTGAGTGGAACTGAGGCAGTGCAGACAGTCGGATACAGCGGTACGGCAACTGGCCCAGTGCAAGTTCAGTTGAAGTTGGGGGCCCGGACCCCGGAGCCGCGTACGACGCTTCGGCCGCGGGGGCCGGCCTCGACTACTGTTGGCTTGGCGTTTTGGGTTACTATAAATTGGTCAAATCAGTGATTAGATCGAGCACACTGATGGCCATTCATTGCAAAAAATATATCATTCTTGAGGAAAAGCAAAAAAAATAAAACCGTGGAGGACAAGACGATAGACCAAGCGATAGACCTCATAGACACCTTCGTCACAGGCAAGGTCACATTTTACGCATCTAGCCCTACAGTAGCTTGAGAGATGGCGCCAAACATGGTCCGACAACGGTGAAACTCTCGGAATTGGAAGAATGACTCGCTCAGCTCCATTCCAGCATGTCGTTTCCAGCGTGGACTCACATGGCCCATGCAGGACCGCCGCCTCTGTGACAACGGGAAGCACTAGTACCACCGCGTGTAGTAACTTGGTATGGCCAATCACTCAATAGCTGCTTTGGCCGGTATTTAGCCCGCTGGTCACTTATAAGAGCTTCCCGCTTCTAGAAATGATGTGCCCTACATCAGCATCTATCGCGGCCCTAGGAACCGCAATGAGAACTCGCAGTGTCCTGCCAAAGGAGTAGTGACCTGAAAACTTAGGTGAAGTGCACAAGAGACTGTATAACCGACAACAGTGACCCCGTCTGTGTACAGGGTGTTGTGGAACTTTCCGAGGGGTCATACAGCACACGCTCTTTGCAAGAGCTGTCGCCGCAATCAGAGCCTGGAAGAAAAAAGCCGCAGCTCCCCGTATCGAATTCCACTGTGTATTATCCAGTTCACACCGAATGATACAACGAGAGGAATGACAACTCACCCGTGACATTCTGGGCAGGATTGCCGACGGATATGGAACCAAACCAGTTTCCTTCCCCAGAATAGGTGATTGGCTCGCTCCCAATGCTACTAGCCTGCACGCTTCTCCAAGTCGGTACATTTTAATTCGGGAGCAGGGGGGTGGCTAATTCCGGTGTTCTGTTCCGACTCGTAGGCTTGGAAACCGTGATTAATTTTTCTAGACATACATCGATTGTTAGATGTAGTTCTCTGTATTGAAACGGTAGATAATACGAACGCGAGGTTGCGACGAACACCATTTTGAAGCATCGACAACACCGTCGGCATCGCACACTTGCTTGCGCTTTGTAATGGGTATGGCAACTCCGGAACGTGATGTCAGTGTTGCCTCAGCGAAAAAGGAGAGTGTGGCGATGATGAACGTAGTGGAAAGGTACATGATTCTGTTAGTAAGGAACTCAGCTGGGAGCGCGGATTCAGAGGGGCCGAGGTGGATAAGCAGATGAGAAACGACGATGGGCTTGGCGATGAGTATTTTATACGGGTACGGCCGACCTCTGCTAGACCGCGTCTCAGCCGCCAAGTGTACGTGGTAGAACTACCCATCGTACTTTAGCCAGGAGCCAATAGCACAATAGCATTTAATTCATGCTCAAGTTCGTGTTGCCAAGCAGTTGCATCGGCGTGGGCTCACCTCTTCAGGGCCCCCATACTCTAAATTGAAGAATTAGAAAGGTGGTTATGCGGTGACGTACTGTTACTGGCGAGGGAAGGTCTGCCCGCGGGATATCAAGGATCCACCATAGGTAGGCAAGCATGTGAGAAAACCAACATTCCACTTGGATCCGCAAGACGATAGGCTCAGTTGATTCCGAGTCTGAAGGAATCGAATGCTGCCGCAGCTGCACACACCATTGATTACCTCAGTGAAACTGGGCCGCGTACGGCACTTACTACCACGGCCGCGGGCTTGATCGCGGGTGTTTTGTTGGCCAAATCCGGCCAAATCCGATTACTGTAAATCGACTGATGGGGCTGTCTGCAATGAGCGGTAGTCAACTCCGTGCTTCACGTCATCGCTGTATTCAGTCATATCTACCTATCGTGAAAAAGCTTTGAAAGATAAAATGGTGGTCCTCACAGATACCTTCGCCTCAGCCGAAGCTACACCTCGCACCCCGCAGATTTGCGCATCTAGTAGCCCGAGAAATGACACCAGACGGTCTGACGACAGTGAAACTCTCGACAGAAAAAACTGGAAGCACGATTCGCTAGACTACACCCCAGCAGTGACTCAGATACCCCATGCGGGGTTTGCGCCTTTGTGACGACGGGAAGTGCAGGTGTGACTCATTCATCAACCACTTTGGACGGTACGCAGACTAGTGGTCGCGAACCTCCAGACTCGCATTCTTATTGGACCCTCACTAGTCGTACAAGAGACGGGAGACGGTAGGAACCGCAACGAGGATTCGCAGAATGGTACCATCGGAATGGTTGGCAGAGGTCCTCAGGAGAGTGTGTGAGGCGACGATTTGAGGGTGATAACACCCATTCCAGATATTAAGCTGCACAGGAGCGTGGGTATATACAACAACCAAAGTCGCTATGAAGGTTCGCCAATCAAAGAATTTAGAATGCGAGGTTAGCGAAGCCGATCCGCTTATTGCCGACGTCAAATTCCGTATATACGTTTTGTAGGAAGACATCGCCGAGAATCCAGAAGGCTATTGCTGATGAGACACAGAAGCTGTATGAAACAAAGTACTCACAAAAATCGTTGTTTGCCGCAATACCGCCGAGGCAGTCGGTTGAGTTTTCAGACACGGCACCGATATTAAATGTTTGAGGATTAAGCGCGAACTTTGCACCGCCAAACTGGACCGAGATTGTGGAGTTGAATGAACAAGGAACTGGAACAAAACGAGTTAATCTGTCTTTCTCTAAACTAGAGAAAGCTGTTCTTTTTCCGTACTGGTGTAGTATCCGGGACCGAAGTCGGCCGGAGCAGAGCCGGGGATGTGATTGTAAAGGGCCCGCACAGTTTTGTTGTCACCGACAATTAGGGAAGAGCCAGTATCAATGACCACATCCGTGACATCGGCAATTTTCTGCCTATTAACATATAGAGCATCGATATTGGTCTGCCAGTATCCCTGCGACGTGTTGTTATTGACACCGAATCGAGGGACCACTGTACACAACCCGGCGTGACAACCGTACCTCATTGGTGAGTTGTACATAAGTGAAGTCGCCCTTGTAAAGGTTGTTGTTAGTTCCGCCAAGGTACAGCTCTGAGTATGTGCGGGCGAGGTAGACCCCAAAGGAGTCGGTAGTAAAAGAGCCCTGTGCGGCAAGGGTCTGGAAGATAGGAATAGCACCGAAACTCGAGAGACTCGGGAATGCCAAACCGAGAACACCGTCTGGATGGAAATGTTGGCGCGTGAAGCCGTCCGAGTAACTTGTGGCCGCGCCGAGTGTCTGTTCCTTAGCCTAAGAGACATTAGTGACCCAAGAACGTGGCTGAGCTGCATAAGTTGACCATATAACCAGCAACATTGACATCGTCTCTGTATAGCATGCCTATGACTGTGGAATTGTCACCGTATCCGAGGATAAACGGCGTCGCGAGATCTTGCGCTGTGGTACTTCCCGAGGTATTATACAGTGTATGCCAATGGCAAGATCTATCGCAGGTAGTGCTGGGAAGCACAAGGTCGCTGCTCCCTGTGTCAAAGTCCACTGTGAAATGTCGAGTTGGTCCAAATGGTACAACTTAAGGAATGATTACCCACCCGTGAATTGCTGGGGAGGAGTGCCGACTGAGATAGTCCCATACCACAATACGGAGTACCACGGGTGGATTCGCTCGCTTCCTATGCTATGATAGTTGCGCTTCACTTGGGGGGCAGACGGGTGGCTGGTACCAGTGTTCTTCTGGTAGGTGTGAAAGCCGCGATGAAACTTCCTAGACACACATCAATTATTCGGGTTCATTCACTGTATGGAAATGGTAGAGAATACGAACGCAATGCTGTGACGGAGACCACTCTGAAGCCTCGCAACATCGACAACACCATCGGTATCGCGTACTTGCGAGCGCTTTGAAATAGGTATAGCGATCCCAGAACGCGATGTAGAGGTTGCGACAACGAAGGAGGAGAGGGTGGCCATGATGAAGCTCCGGAGGGTGACCGAGATGTACATCCTGTAAGTGGGGGACCTGGCTAAGGGCGCCAGCTCAAAGTGGATGAGGTGGATGAGCTATGACGATGCGTATTTACACGGGAATGTCTATTTATACGGGAATGCCTATTCCATCGCAGGGCCAAGGTCATTGTCAATCCGCGGTCGCAGGTTGCGGAGTCTACGTGAGGGTACTCACCGAGTCACCGCGAGCTTTTGCCAGGATATAATTCCATGCTGCCAAGTGGCTCGCGTTAGGGTGGGCTCTCCTCCGCGGCGCTCTCATGATCTATAATCATAGGGATTGGATGGTGGTAGCGCGGCGACGTACGTATGGAGCGCCGATCCGCTCGTGTAGTTTTGGAATAAGCCGTTCGTCGCAGGTGCTGCAGTCGGTGATAGGCCCGGGCCGCTCAATCCAGTGCCGTAATCGCCAGGTAAGGATTGCGGCTGTATTCAGGGTTAGAAGCGCGGCCCAGGAGCTTATGCAGGGCAGTGTGACTGGAGTGAGCAGCGGCGATGACTCTTCTGGGTGTTGGACCGGTGTCGCTGCCTTGTCGGAGCTCCAAGACAAGCACCTGTGACAAGGCACTCTCGCAACGTCAACAGTCCACCGGCTGCCTTGACCGGCTGTGTCTCTCTTGGTGTCTCTTGTGGATTGGGGACGGTCTCCTCAATTCACTGGATATCCGGGATTTCCAGGATTTTTTCAGCTCTCCGAGTACATCGCTGCAACTTAGTGTGGTCGGGATGTGACATCCCGAGGAGATGCTGGCTCACAGCCTTTTGTCCACTTTTGGGCCTTTCCTGAATGTCCTTGGCTTCAGCTACGGGGTCCAACTTCTGACCTGGATACCCAATCTTCCAGCCCCTTATCCAAATGGGTGACACTTATAACTTTCCTTGGCTTGGGAGGGAAGCTTTTTTATTTAAAAAAAAATCAATTTGTATCCTTGGATGCATGTAAACTAGTACAAAGACGGTTTATGAAACGCGATCGTCCGAAACGAAGCCGGTGGTCCCCGAGCGAAGCATAAGTACATAACTGAAGTACGAGAAGCGATACTAGGCGTAGCAAGACACTGGTGGGTACACGAGAGGGAGGCCCGGTTTAGGGAGGGAAGCTTTCCGAGCAGGTCGTGGGTCGCAGTTTGCTATCCAAACAAGACTAACCTTGTACGTTCTTCTATTTCCGGGATGTTACGGCCCATGACGGTGTAGATAGTTCATATCTCGTTGCAGTGCAGATCAGTTGGGGCATCGCAGTCGTACAATACGAGCCGACTTCTCCACTGCCTGCTAAACAACCGGATGTCACATACTGTAATGACTTACATTCTATCAATCACTCGCGCTTTCTAATCTAGCAGGGCGGCGCATTCTCCTCGGTCGATGAGCTTGCTTATGTGGCTACGAGTGGGAGGGAATATGAAGTAAGTGCACAGACACCTTTGATATTACGACGATAGTTCAATTTTCACGAATCACGACCTGCGTATGCGAAAACGAATAGTTTTGCCTTGGGTTTGCAAGATTTTTCGACAGAGTTTTGGAGCTCACATCGTGGTTCGTGTAAGTTACGCATCTTTTGACGGAAAGATGTCATAGGCACGTAATCTCAACGATTGCGGTTCGACCGGTGAGCCTAGATTGCGATGGCCTTAAGCTCTCCTACTTATGACTTTATCACGTGATCTAAACGCCCAGCTATCGTTCCGAGTCCGATCTAAGCTGAATCTTGAGTCCAGGCGGCCTGGATCTGGCATCGGGTCATTAGAGACGTGTCTGACATGCTAACTGTTCTGCGCCCATACTGGTCTTTCCATCGTCGCGGCTTCGATTGGCATCGGCCTTCCCGTCGCTACCTTTCTTCGGTGATTTCGACACCAGCCGCCACTGCAACCCCCGAAGGACTTCGGGTCTCTCCTCTCAGTGCTACATTTTCCTACCGCTGGCTACGTGACGCGTGCACCTGCCCATCCTGTATCCATCCATCCACCCAACAAAAATTTCACCGCTCATCCGACGTGCCTGCGTCCATCTCACCTGAGATCGTGGAGACGACCACCGATGGCGTACATATCGCCTGGTCAGGCGCGGACCGACATCGCTCATTCTTCCCACTGTCGTTCCTGGCGGCTCATGAGAACCCCCCCGCGCTCCAGGCGTTGCATCAAGATGTCCCAGCGGCGCTGTGGCCGACAGCGGCCGCGCTATTGGCACACTCTGAGAACGACCTCGATGTACCGTACAGTGACCTCGGGACGCCGCGCGGGCTCCTGCGCGCCATCACTCAGCTACAGCGCACGGGAATACTTTTCGTCCGCAGTGTCCCTTACGCCGAGACGAGCGATGCGGGGTGCGAGCTGCGGCCGCTCATCGCGCGCTTCGCCGAGCTGCGCGAGACGTTCTACGGCGGGGTGTGGGACGTAAGGGACGTCGTAGATAGTCGCAATATCGCGTACACCAGCCTTTCCCTGGGGCTACACATGGACCTGCAGTGCGTGTGCTCTCCAAGCCCTGTCCTCGTTCCCGTGTCCCTGATCGGCGAGTGCTACGCCCGCACACGCACACAGGTACTTCGAGGCACCCCCTCGCTTCCAGGCTCTGCACTGCCTGCGTAATCGCGTGCATGGCGGCACCTCACTCTTCGCCGACACCTTCGCCGCAGCCTCTGCCTTGCACGCCACACACCCCGGTGACTTCTTGCGTCTCGTGGAAACCCCTGTGCCGTTCCAGTACATCAACGACGCACGGCATTTACACCACGCGCGTCCAACCATCTCGCTGGGCCCTGCCTCCGCCTCTTCTGACGGAGAGCCGCATATCACCTCTGTGAGCTATAGCCCTCCATTTCAGGCGCCACTCTCGCGCGATACGCCATCTGCGTTCTACGATGCGCTAGGGCGTTTCGCGGCACTTGTCGAGGCTCCCACAGCGGTGTACACTCGCCAGTTAAGCGAGGGCGACGCAGTTCTATTTGACAATCGACGCGTGTTGCATGGGCGCACGGCATTCGAGGACAGACCAGGGTCTGAGAATGCGGGAAAGGAGGTGAATCGGTGGCTCAAGGGGGCTTATTTCGAAGGCGATCAAATGGCGAGCCATGGGAGGGTGTTGAGGGCCAGAGCAATGCGAGGCGAGATCTGACATCTGTTGTAAGTGGCATTTGTCTGACTCCATGTGACTCAAAGGGCCTTACTCTTGGTAGTACAAATGTACAATAGTCGCATCCTCCGCGGAGATATGGCCTCGTCGTAGGATAAGAACAGCTAGGACGCGCAATGCTCAAGCCAACGCGTCGGCGCCAAGCATCTCAGAGAACGTATTGAGTACGACACAGAATCAAAGTTCTCTTGAGTCTTGTTTGCCCACTGGCCAAGCCACTGGCACTGATCGACAGGCAAGCTTGTCCTCTCTCCCAATCACATGGCAATTTCATCACACAGAAGGACGACATTACATACTGCTACACAGACTCGGAAGCCACTAAAGATTAAGAACAGAACAGCAACGCTGTTACACGGAAACCTATTCCACACACGCAATTTGATTTCATCTTGTGTGGCAAGTTATCCCCACAGATGCAGCTTCTCGTCTGGTACCGCGTCAATGTACCTCCCGCCTTTGACTGCGTGAGTTGAGAGCACGCGGTCGATTTCACTTATATCTTCACTAGAGAGCTCTACATTCCCCCCTGCGATGTTCTCTAATGTGCGCTTCGCATTTCTACCGCATGCGTGAGTAACGAGTAAAGGTTTCAGTGAAATAATTGACGCACGAAGAACCGGGAAGAGGAACAACTTGTGGTCCTAGCGCAGAGACCCATGCAATGCTTAGCTGAGCCGAAGTTATTCCCTTGCGCTTCGCGATCTCCGTGAGCGCGTCGACAATTGCAAAGTTGTGTTTAAGATTCTGAACGCGTGGCAGGATTAGCATACCAAGTTCCGCGATGGAAGGAAATACCCTCGGTGACATACGTCCTCCTGAAAACGGGAGAAGTTCCGACGGAAATCGCCCTCTGTATGATGATATTCGCGTTCGTCAGCAAGATGATTTGCATACGATCACCGGTACATTACCCTCGAAGTCTTCAGGCTTCTTGATCTGGCCAGTAAGGAAACCACGTCCGAGAGGCCTGTTAACACCCATGAGAATCAATCACTGCGTGTGCCACCATACGCGAGAGACTCACGAATATGCGACCACGGCGATACTGAGTTCAGCGCAAGTCGCGATGACTGTAAATCCACATTAACATTGCCCGGCTATCTCCGATACCTTAAAAAGTGACTTACCGTCTTTTGTCTCTTGCGTGTACGACCACGGACTAACCTCGATCTCTACCGCAGCCACCTCTGGCGCAGCCTTGTAGGCCCTGTGCACCGTGGCAGCACCGACCTCCGACAGTCCAATGTACTTGAACTTCCCCTCCTGGACAAGTCCCTGGAGCACCTTAAGGGTGTCCTCGAGAGAGTACGTAGGATCGTAGCGAGCGCACTCAAAGAGATCGAGCGACTTGGTGCCACGGAGCTTCTCAAGGATGTAATCGACGCTGCGGCGGAGGTTTTCCGGGGAGCCGTCTGGCTGGAGGGAGTGGAGCTTGTTGCCACCTTTGACAGAGAGGAAGACCTTATCCGCGTATGACGGATATTTCTCGAAAAAACGGGCAACGAGCTCAAGGTTGGCTGTTGTCTCTCCTTGGCCATAAAACTCTCCTGCGTAACGATAGTCACGTGAGAAATTTCGGGGGAATGATAAGGAGTTGTGCTTTGGCGCACCGCTGTTTAGGAACATCTTTGCGCCAGGAGGCAGTGCATCGATGCCCGCCTTGATGGACGCAAAGCAGTCCTCGTCGGGAACGGGTGTTGGTTTCCACCTGGAAAACAGCTTCAGTTTTCTTCCAAAATGACGTGAGACTACGACGAACGTCATCATCATCAGACCATGCTAGAGAAACGAACCTGTTGAGACGAGACACAAAGAAGTGATCGATGGACTTACTGCAGTTTTTCCAATAACGACATCTGACGCCGCACCACCTAGCTTCGTCGTCTTGCTCACCATATTGTTATCGAGTCGAGAATGAATATAGGATACTGTAGCGAGGGTTTGAAGGAAAGTTCTTACTCACCTCACCAATTTATAGGACCCAAAAGGGTGCTGTTGTGCGCACATCACTCAGCAGTTATGACGCAACAGGTCAAACTAATCCCGTCATTACCATTACGAGAAGTAACCACGGGGCATTTTCGAAATAACGGGTGTCTGTGCACTTTTCGCTTCGCGACGGCACCATTTACTTGAACGCCCGCCTGGTTACTACGAGTCGTGGATTAATGACTACTGTTGGCTGAATTCGCCCCACATTGAGGGCCAAGACACGACGCGGACCCACCCTCAGCTCCGGTATGCCGTTGATCGATCCACCACACAAGCGCACATCCTTACGAGCATCTGCTCCTACCCCAACCTTCTCCTGTATATTATGTGGGGGTGTGTTCCTTTGTATCCACTTACCTAGTCGAAGTCTTCCAAGTATCACAAAGACGGCCGTGGTCATAGTCATAGACCAGAAACAAGAAAGAGAAACTCGATATTTGGGAGGATAAAGCGTCATATCAAAGAACTCGCAGTGTCTGATCTTATTGCACGAAAAAACCCGAACCCTTTCCTTTAACCGCCCCGAAGACGAACGACGGACAACGCTACCCTGGCAGTTTTACGCCAGGTCTAGGCACCATAGTGCACGAAGTTCACACATCGCTCTAGGGTCATCCCACTCTTTCTCCTCAGCTTTTGTACCGAATCCCGCTGGGCAGCTGCGGATCTCTCGTAGTAAGGCGTCCTTTTCAAGTTCCCTCTACTTGAGAACATCGATTTGTAAAAGTTTTTGGCCAAGTCCCGTCCATCCATATCCGCCATCCCCTACGTGGTCCCAACAACGCTCCGGTACTCACTACTCACAGTACTGCATCGCGGCCGCGAGGTGCAACATTTCATCGGCGATGCTTTCGTCTGTTTAGCTCCGCCGTATGTCTCCGTAGAGTTCAAACGAGACGTCGAATGGCTTCCCGGTTTCTGATGTGCTATGGCATGAAAAGTGAACGAAGCGGTGATCCCGAAGACTCGAAAGCACGGCAGCGGGTGTTGCGTCCTCCGATAGAAGACCCATCACCTGCGTATTTAGCGCCTGGACGATGTCTATCTCTCCCCACACCCCCGGAAGGGACCCATCTAGTTGAACCACAAGAAGCAGTGAGGGTCGACCCGAACCCTGTGGACTGGGCCCGCGAGAGTCGATAAGCCCCGACAGTGTTGGCGTGTATGAAGAGATGTATAGGTCTGAGAAGTACTGTCCATCGTTTGTTATTGGAAGAAGCTGGTCCCATCGCGTGAAGAGGGAGAGAACAAAAGGCGGATGTTGGGCACCGCCAAATTCGGGATTGCTTTGGTTTGTTCAACCCTCGGAGTTTCTCGACGACTGGTCGGCCAACGAGTTCGTAGAGGTCACCGAGGACTGACGCAAGTGTAAGTTCGTACTGTACATCTCTGAATCGAGGCCGCATTTCTTTCGAGCGTTCAACGACCGGTCCTTAAGTTCGCTGGTAAGTTACGTTTATGAAGCCTCCTGGCGTGGGAATTATAAAAGGAGGGCAGCCATACAAGGTGATGAGAATATCCGAGCGCAAATCGCAATGGTTTATGATGACGATTGGCCCGTCTAATGTGGCAGACCGCAGTGTGTCGAGTGAAGGTGTTGCTAATGCCATGTCGTTGAAGCCTCGTTGGAGGTGGGAAGGTCTTCGATCTACCAAGTGATCACATCGCGCTCCTGTATAAGCTTATGTTGCTTGATCACAAGGCCACCAAACACTGCCTCCGGGGCCCTTATCATCCCTTATTGATCTTCATGTAGACAAGTATTGGTCATGATAGTTCTGGCTAGCCATATCTACGACTCCAATAAGTATTTGGATGAGCGTGACCCATTGTTGGACGATAAGATAGTTGTGCTGGACACCGTCCCGTCTATCTCAGAATATCTGGTCGCTTTGCACAGACACATGACGGCGTAGGGGGTGTGTGGGAGAAAGGGGATCGGAGTAGGCCACAGGGAGAAAGGCGCTCGAAGCGCTCAACGCCGAACCTTAGAAAACCAGAGGTCGTGGTGTTGAAACAGAACGGAAGCGGCACATAATCCGCTGACTAAAGGCGTGTCGCTGGGACCGGATCACGCGAAGGCTGCACACGTGTGAAGGCGCACCTGACTGCCACGGATTCGAGACGATGATGACCTAGGCTACCTCATGCTGTGATGACGTCAACTGATGCCAAACTTGGAAATCAAACTTGGAAATTGGGACTGAAACCGGCGAAAAACGCGAGCAACTCGGAGCCTGAGTATGGTCATACGGAAAACGCCTACATCGTTTCCAGTAGGTAACCACTGGCAGGTCGGCTTCACGCACCTGCCATCAATTCCGAATCACTATGGGTCCGTCCCTCATCCTACGGGTTGAGTTGGGATTTGACTGCGCTCATATATCGTCTGGACCACTAAGCAACTGGACGTGCAGATCTCCATGTGAACTTGAACTTCGAGAACATAATTTGGAAATAGATATCCTGATAAATACAGTGAGATTCTGTCAGGTCCGGACTGGAAACCAAGTGTTGACACTTGAGAGGCGTGCAAGAACTCCATAGATGACATCAGACATATCCTTGGACATATCGATGATGGTTAGAATTAGCCCAGAGGCCGAGCCTGAGTCGTAAGATGAATCCAGAATAAATTCTCATGACCTTTTCTGCTGCATGTTCTGAAAACGCGAATATAATTGAAAGTCTGGAGCATGTGAAAACTGTCGAAGTGGCGTGTCGTACTGTACTGTCAGTTCTGAAGCATGTGTCGGCGTGATCGTTCCGGGTCAGACCGGTCAGGGTCCGTTCCCTCGGCCTCGTTCACATTTGACCCCATACTGTACTGTTCTCTACAGTATCAGCACAGTACACTGGCAGGAACCTTGCAGGAACCAGACCATCATTTTTGATAGCCGTGCCGGGCTCACGGCATACCGCCACAAATGGCCGCCACCAAGCCGATCTCTGTAACTGAAATCTCCCATGAGTAAATCTGCGCCAGTAGCCAATGTGGGCGAAATGTGCATACCTTGAGGGCCTCAAGTTAGGGCGAGCGTCGCTCGACGCCCTCAAGGATAACGTCACAACTAGATATTATCGTGGGTACATGGGATAGACTCGGACTTGACTTGTCCGCGACACCAACACTTCGCACGAAGAAGCTGCCCATCCCCTTACTTGGAGGATGTTTTCCCACCTCAGATCCCAGGCAAAAACTTTGTTTGACAGCCTTCCAGCTCTAACGCAGGCACAGTTACGAGGAGGTACGGACACACTCCCTCGCATCCGTGTTGTGCACATGTACCGACCCTGTTTCTTCTCGTGGCACCTGTGGTCCGGGCCTCGTCACGTACTAACCTATAAAACCTTCCCAGTTTGGGCGCCAACTCTGCCTTCCCTTTGGCACCTCCTTATCGATCATGGCGCCTTCTGTGGAATGGGACTCATCAAAAGAAAAGGCGGGCGTCACTGTCACCGAGAAGATTGACGACAAGAATCGTGACCGCCCCGTTGGGTCAGACTCAGACTCAGAACGTCTTTCAGTCCTCGATTTCGGCGGGGACTCCCAGCTCCCACCACCACCCACGCTCACACCTGAGCAGGAGAAAGCGCTCTACAGAAAGATCGATCTTCGCCTGATGCCCATTCTTGCATCCATGTACCTCCTGAGTTTCTTAGACCGAGGTTTAGGCCCTACCTTGTTATGTGCGCTCTACTGAACCGTCTAACGTCCCACGTGCTTTCCAGGAAACATCGGAAACGCCAAGCTTCAAGGCCTTGTAACACAGTTGCATCTTACTGGGAACAAATACAATATCGCCCTGGTGCGTCTGATTTGATGGCGCTTATATGTACTTCCTAATCTGGACGCACGGCACCAGACCATGTATTTTATCGTGAGTTGCAATCTTCGTGATCTATCTACGAGTGCGATTTCTCACAAATCAATCATAGTCATACAACCTGTTTGAATGCCCTGCAAAGTTAGCATGATATTTTTTTGTGTTCATTTTGTCTGTCCTGATCAACGCATAGTTTGGTCTTGAAACGCTTGCGCCCGTCTCGTTTCCTGCCATTTATCACGGTCCTCTGGGGAACTATTGTAACGCTTATGGGTCTTGTCAAAACGTACGTCGTATCCCCTGCTTGGTGCGTTCCCAGCGCCGATCGTGCGGCAGGTACCCCCAACTCGTTGGCGTCCGCATCTGTCTCGGATTTGCCGAGGCCGGTCTTTTCCCCGGAGTGGTGTACTTGTGCGTGCTCTAACAAATGGGGACATACGCAGAGCAACATTTATGTGTACTTGCACCGCAGCTTATCGATGTGGTACCCGCGCTCTATGTACCAGTTCCGCGTCGGCCTCTTTTTCGGCGCCGCCTCGATGGCAGGCGCTTTCTCTGGCCTGCTTGCCTATGCCATCTCGTTTATGGGCGGAACTGACGGCCTCCTTGGCTGGTCATGGATCTTCGTAAGTCTTCTACCCCCCTGTCGAATAATGAGTATAAATGGTCCGCTTGCACACAGATTCTCGAGGGTATCGCGACAGTAGTTGTTGGCATCGTTGCTTTCTTCGTCATGGTCGACTTCCCAAATACTGCGAAGTTTCTCACGCCGGAGGAGAGGGCCTACGTTATCTGGAAGAAGAGTGCGTGTTGACATTACACAGTTGACTTGCTCATAAAGCTGGGATCTGTGACAGAATACGACAATTCATCCGTTGGAGAAGAGGAACACTTTAGCGTGCGCCACATATTCGCTGCGCTCACGGACTGGCAGGTCTGGTTGCACATTCTCGTATACATGTCCATCGTCGGACCGCGTGCGTATTAACTCAGAGAATTCCTTCCTCGAGGCGTGTAGGCTGACGCGTGTGCTTCGACAGTCTACGGAATTTCTCTTTTCTTGCCGTGCGTACTTCTGCCTCTTGCGTACCTGACAGGCCTTCGCAGACCCTGATCGACACTTCTTTAAATCTGCAGTTCCATCATCCACACATTCGGCTTCTCTACGGCCGTCTCTCAGCTGCTCACTGTCCCGCCGTACATTGTTGCCAGTACGTCCTGCTTCTGCGCCATGTGCCGGCGATGCATCTAACGCGGCTATCCTCGTACCAGCCGTGATGGTGTATGTCTTTGCATTGTGGTCTGACCGCATCCAGCGCCGCTCGCCCTTCATCCTCGCTGGTCTCTGCTGTCTCCTCATTGGATTCTCGATCAACATCTCGAACGCCTCCGCAGGTGTCAAGTACTTCGGTACATTCTTCTGCGTCACCGGGTCGTACGCCGCCTTCCCCGGCGTCGTCAGCTGGTGAGTCCTTAACTTCGGCGCGCCCCGAATTCCAAGTACCGACTGACATGCACCGCACCTGCACCAGGCTCGGGAACAACCTCGCGGGCCAGTACAAGCGGGGCGTGGGTATGGCGCTCCATATCGGCATCGGCAACTTTGCGGGCGCGATCGCGTCGAACGTATTCCGCACGCAGGACGCCCCGCGCTACATAATCGGTCGTGCGTAATTTACCTCCCCCCCGTCGTTCCTGTCGCTCTCTCGTTGATTTATGCTGCATAGATGGCATCATGCTCATGTTCGTCGGCATCGGGTTCGTGACTATCCCGATCATACTGCTCATGTACCGCCGCATCAACCACGCACGTGACGAAGCGGCCGCGCGGCCGGACGCGGTAAAACTCTCCGCGAGGCAGCTGCGCGAGCTCGGAGACCGCGCGCCGGACTTCAGGTACATGTATTGAGTATGTGAAGTCCTCTGTATTGTATGCCCCCAGTTGCACTTTCTTTATGTTTTTCTTAGCCTTACACCCCCTATTGTATAAAATTTACTTGTGACAGAAACCGTAGTTCCCGTGCGTCAGGACGGCGCGACGCTGGCTCGCGATCCTGGGCTTACCTCTTTCCAACTATCGATCGTCCTCATGCGTCGCCATGATGCAATTGAAAAGTTCGCAAATGAAAATGAAAGGACACCGTAAGTACAGGATCTTCGTGAAGTACAACAAAACAGAGGGACGTGATGCCATTCTTTTATATCTGCCTCTCTGCCTCTACAGACTCTGGTATACTATGACATCGAAATTTTACTGCGCCAGTGCTCAGGCCATCTCACAGGGGTCTCACCCATGGGAGGGGAATCAATCATTACACCCGGGTATTATGGTGCGCATCATCCCGAAGAGGACAACAGCTCTTGCGCAGGTGACGCTATAGTACGAAAATGGATGGACTCCGATTCCAAGTCCGGGTCCCACTAGCGATAGTAGTGATGGTGGTCAGCAAGCACGACGCAAATATTTTTAAAATAAAATAAGAATGGATGTACGCACCAGTATCTCCGCCATCCACTCGTCATCGAGGAACACGCGTCTCCCGACATTCTCCTTCCTAAAAGACACGAACGGCATTTCGCACCTGACGTCCTCCTCGAAGCACGCCTGCGCGGACAGTACCGTGACCACTGGCGCGGGGCGCAGCGCGCGCACGCGGTGCGGATTGAAGTCACGCAAATCCAGCACGTAGTGGTCGCGCAGGTGCGAATACTTGACGAGCACGCACCGCGAGCCCGCGAGGCTGAGCGAGTCGTTCTGCGGATCGAGCTCCAGCCAGTGCGTCGCGCGGGGACCCCAATCGTCCCATGCCCTTGGGCTTACCCATGTCGGCAGCTCGGCAGCGAGTGCAAGAAGCGTGCGCCGGCGGGTGATCAAGATGATCCGCCTCCCATGGTCAGTGTGGAAGTAGACGTCAAATGCGAGGATGTCGTCCTCGGGGTTTCTCCTGAATGGGAACGCTGCGAGGGAGGATCTCCCTGATGGTTGGTGGGTACCGGAAAGTGGAGCGGGTTGGGACAATCGGATGTCAGATATTTGTTGCCCTCTGATTAGACTCGGGAGCTTGAGCAGAGAAACAGTCTGGAGGGTAGGCGCAGCGTCACTGCCTGCGGCAGGCAAGACGAGCTTGCAAAGTTCGAGCTCGAAGGTATCGCGCAGGGCAAATGCGAGCGTGTCACGTGACAAGAATGTGACCGCAGTGCTGTAAGTGCCAGGCCGTCCCCTTCGAAGCTATCCGTGTGAGTTTGTAAGAAAGCTCTGTGTTACGACGTCGGACTGTGAGAGAACGTGCCTGTGTGATCCGGCCAATCTTCCACTCGACCAGGAATAAGTAAACTCCGGGCACAGGGTCTCCGATCTTTTGCGCGTCGAGGATGACGACCATGTTGTCACCACAACACTCCATACCCGTGCCTTGAACATTCCAAAGCTGGCCGAACTCCAGACAGTGTTTTGCGGCGCTAGGGTGCATATCGGAGGTAGAGAATTGATGAAATTGTGCCTTGGGAATTCCTCTTCGCCCGACGGACCTGTGAATTACATCAATACTCACTCTGCCAATCTAATGTGACTGAAATGGCAGGGATACGTACTGATATATTATCGCCATAAGGTCGTTTTCAGGGGCATATGTGTAAGATTGGACATGGATGTCGCCGCCTAAGTTAGGGATGCTGAATCGGCCGACGGATTTAGATTCGTTGAGGAGGCGCAGGATGTCAAGGTAACAGTAGCCTCCGGCGAGACGGATACCGTTGAACTGGGTGCCGATGATGACACCGCTTTGCACGATGCACTTCTTTGCATCTAAGCCAACTGCTGATAGCGGGTAGCGTTGAAATGGCTCGTTGGACACGCTGAGCTCGAGCCAAGCTTTTTCCCAGGCGTCCAGCGCCTTTACCCTTTCGGGGATGGACATGTCCGAGACGAGAGGGTCGCGCAAGCCGTGAAGCATGGTGCGGATTAGATATTGCATAAGAGGGGACTCTGAGATTAACGCGAACAAGCGTCGGCACGAAAGGAAGCAGGAGGCGAGATCTGCTAGGGCCAATTTGATCGCTATGGACAGGAGGACCTCATCTGGAAGGTCGAGAAGGAAACATTTGGAGGCCATTGCATTCAGAAGACAGATGACGAAGTACGTTATGAGCTCCCCGTGATGGTGGTGGGGCAAAGAAGAGGACAAGAGGTGATGGGGAGGAATTTCCCCACAGCGCGCTTACTTACTCGGACCGGCGATTGCAGGAACTATTACATAATCGATCGGTCGGCAAACAGCGGGACCTGTTGTCTGTTTCGCCACCGCCCGCTGGATCCGAGGAATTACAACACCGCATACATCGCCCTTTCCCCTTTGTCACCAACCCACCATGTCTGACTCTGATGGCGATTTCTCAGACGAGCTCTTGGAGCTTGCAGGCGCAACAGAGAAAAAGCGCAAGCGCCGCGAGGGTTCGTCGAAAAGCGAAGCAAAGCGGCGGAAAGCTCTAGGGTGAGCTGGAATGAGTTCACGGTCCCCCCCTAGCCTTAAGACCTTCTCCAAATAGCGAAATGGATAGTACTTCGGATGCCGAGGGGCCTGAGAGTGAAGAAGAAAACCCTTACCCACTCGAAGGCAAATACATCGACGAATACGACCGCCAGCGGTACATAGCCACACTCTCGCCCTGCGTCTAGGACACAACTAAGAGCTTTATAGGCTTTTGGAAATGCCCGAAATAGAGCGAGAGGAGGTCCTTGCTCAGCGACTGGAGGAGCTCCAACGCATTACAGACAAGAGAAACCTTGACCAAATGCTGAAAGCTCAGAAAGCTGGTGACGGAGACAGCATCGTCAAAGCAGCAAAACGTGCGTTTACTATGACATTCTCTTCTCAAATAATTCTAATGCCCATTTAGGTCAGCACACCATTCGCGGCGCGACTAAGGAAAAGTCGCGGAAGCTTGATGAGTTAAAGGCGAAACGGAGAGCAAAGGATGAGAGAAAGCGAGTACGTACCTCAACCTCACGGTCCATCGCTCTCTCTCAGTCCTGTTTAAGTCTCGGGGCTCTCCGAAGCGCGACCGGTCGTCGTCTCCCATGGAGATGGAAACCTCTGACGATGAAGAAGATGGACAAATTACCAAGTTTGAGCAGGAGGAAGAAAAGGAACGTAAACTCTTTGGCATGGCACATCCGAACGACGAACCTATGACTCTGGAAGATCTGAACAAGGCGCGGTTGACGCGAGATTCCCTTGCAAAACACTTTTTGGCCCCTTGGTTCGAGGACCTCGTCAAAGGTATTGCCTAATGCGCTGCTCAACCCCCCTTTTTTCTGACCATTCACCTAGGAGCGTATGTGCGTTACCTTGTGGGACCAGATAAATATCGCATCTATGAAATTCATCGTGCGTCGCCCTTTGCGCCCTTGTAACCTCTCCTGAACTCCTTTTAGAAATTCAAATACACAGTAAACACTATAAAATCAATGATAACATCACTTGTAATTTGGCCCTCGAACTCAAGTACGGCTCTTCGATAGATGTGTTCCCTATGGACAAAGTTTCAAACGTGGACTTTACTGAGGTCAGTCGATATTGGAAGGCGGACCCCGAAGCTGCGCCGACATGCACTACAGGCGGAGCTTGGTCGCTTTAAGCTCACATGGGAGACTTCCCGCATCAAGCTACCAACAAAGCGTGAGTTGGAAAAGAAGACCAACCAAATGGCAAAACTCGTCAGCCAACCGATGACCGAAGTGGGTCTCGTAGCCGTCATCCCCTCTTGCCCCATACTCAGCCACAAACCTTTCAGAGCGACATTGCAGCCATGCTTCGGGCGAAAAGCCAATTGCAGGGCGACAGCGGCAAGCCACAGGCGGCCAACTGGGCAAAGCTAGAGCGTGCGCGGCTAACACAGCTGCGTACGCTCGCTATGCGACGCAACGACAAGGCGGAAGTTACCGTCCTCGACGCGCAACTTGCAGATCTGGCTGTCGAGAACCCCCCCGCGTCGACCGATTCGGCGGAGGACGCTAGCGCATTGCTCGCGAAAGTGAACGAACGCAATCGCAAGGCAAATCTCGAGGCAATTCGCCGCGCGGAGCTCCAGGAGGCGGAGCGGAAGCGCCGGGAGCGCCGACTTGGTACGCCGACCGCTCTTGACCCCAGCGCGCGGCTGCGCACAGTTCCGCGTTTGTTTGCGTCAAGGTATGCTTCCCCCCCCCCCCCCCCCCCCCCTTCTTTGGTTCCCCCCCGCTGAGAACTGACGATCGTGTCCTTTTCCTTGTCATACCCCCAGGTCCACCACGCCAAACCCCCCCGGTGGGTCACCCGCGCCAGACACGCACGCAACGCCATCGAAGGGCTCTCCCCAGGCGAGCGCCGCACCGGCGCAGAGCCCGTCCAAGGCGGGTACGAATGGGAAGGGCGATTTCCATGCACGCGTTCTCGAAACGATCGAGATTGATTTGGGCGACTTTTGAAGTACAGTGCTTTCACCGTGATTCGTTTTCTCTGCGGCTGCTTTTCGTCGCCTCTGCTCTAGCATCGTGCAAACATGCCTACCCATACTCACACACTCTCCACTCCCATTGCGTCTTAGTAACTGGTTTTTCTTTTTGTCTGGACGGGAAATATTTTGGTTCTTTGGTGGTGTAGATATTTTTTTTTACCGTATTAGTCTTCGTTGGTTGGTCCGTGTCGCTCAGGCTCACTTGGAGCCTGCCAATCAGTCACGTCGACTGGTGATTTGTAATCTAGCCCCCATCCCTCCTGCACAGTTACCGAGGCGTCCTATTATACCCCGTCCAAATGGCACGCCCCATGTTCGTGACGCTAATGTGAGCGTGAAAGTGGAGAGGTGCGCAAGTGGCTACTGCTTTGGTTTTATTGAGACAAACTGAACCCGCGCATTACCCACAGGCCGGGTAGCAAGGCAGAGCAGAGGCCCCAGTCGTAGTGCGCCCTTGAGCTTGCACCGCATGTAATATATAGAACCAGAACGACGCAGACGTAGAACTACCCTGGGAAAATGGTGACGGTCTATTTTCATCACCTGTGCTGAAGCCATTTTTAGCTAAGCCTAATCTGCGCAGAGTTCGGGCGCAATGTTCGGGCGTACATTCCGACGCTTCCATGCCTCGGTGACCTCGACCCGCATTATGTTATGCATTAATCCTCGTATGTACGATTGAACCGGCCATATGGACCCCGCTGCGATTGTGGGGGCGTTGCAACGATGGAAAGCCTGGGTGAAACCTTTGCCAGTTCATCTGGTCCTTTCCGATCCGTTGTCACGTCATCGACAGCTTTCGTTCCACTGCAAAGCCGGCCGTCTCTGCATCGCAGACAGGACACCTGTATATTCCGTAAGGGTGTTGGCGGCCGGGCTATCTATCTACCAGCCTTTCGGAGCATCATTCTAGTGCTAGCGGGAAGCTTCGCTGCGGCCGCTGCGGCCCCATTTTGTATATTTTCTCACCCTACACCGCACATCTACCATTCTATATTCTCATTCCCCTTGTTACATACAACATTTCCATCCGCCGGCTCTCTGTCTGTTAGAGGTACCGTAGCCCGACTCGTTTCGGTTTCTGTTTTCGTTGGTAGTCTCAGTCACCGAGACCAATAATCCAGTCCTGCGAGACGTGGGGTACAAGTTTCACGCTATCAGAATGGAAGGAATGGACTCGGATCCGAGTAAACCCTTAATTTAACTCCTCCGAGATTAGTATACTACTGTACTTGGAAACACAGAAGTGATACGCTATCAGCACCTTTACTCATGAAGGGCGGGCCGGCATATCCGGGAGGGTATGAATAGTATCGACATCTTGCGTTTGCGATTGTTGGTGTTCTTGTTCTCTTCTCAATGTCCTCTGACGCCCCCACCTCAGTTCGACTCCCACGCACGACCGCCAATGGCACGCTCACGCGAAACAAGCCACCCGTCTGGGCCATCGACGCCTCGAGCCCTTCAGTGCAGACTCCGCTCCCTGCAAAGTGCTCGCGACATTCGCGCGAAGGCGAGGTCTGCTGCCAGGAGCTAAAAGGAGACGACGAGAGGCAGCTCATCGACCCAGATGTCATCCGTGACGTGTACGTACATTTTCTGTTTTTTTTTTCGGGGACGCAAACGACTGCAGGGACATCGCTTCCCATGCCACCCCACCTCATCAGGAAATAGGCGCTCAACTCTCTCTGCAGTGTCATCGGTCTCTCAGACGGCCTCACGGTGCCCTTCGCGCTCACAGCGGGCCTGTCTTCCCTCGGAGAGTCCAAGCTCGTCGTCCTCGGCGGTATCGCCGAGCTCATCGCCGGCGCGATATCTATGGGCATCGGGGGCTTCCTCGCGTCGCAGGCGGAGCGCGACCACTACCGCTTCCTGCGGCGCACGACCAAGGCGCGCGTGCTCCGCTCGTGCGATGGCGAGATAGAGCGCGAGGTGCACGCCGTGCTCGGCGCGGTTGGCGTCGACGAGAAGGTCTCGCGCGAGGTCGCGCATAGCTTGCTCGAGGTCGAGTCTACCGCCGAGCACAGTAGCGGCCTGTCAGACGAGGAGCATGGGCTGCGGTGGAGCCAGTCTGTCGGCGTCACTGAGTTTCTGCTCAAATTTGGTGCGGGCCTCGGTACGCATGTAAAATTGTATGTTATGTAATTGGACTGACTTGAGTTTCGTAGAGGAGGTTCCCACACGGCGCCTCTACGCGTCCGCCTTCACGATTGGCATGGGCTATCTGTTGGGCGGCGCGATTCCATTACTGCCGTATTTCTTCATCCCAAAGGCACATATCGCGCTCATGTACTCGTCCCTCTTTACCGGGATCGTGCTACTGGTCTTCGGTGCTGTCAAGGCGAGAGTCACTGGTGCGGCGGGTAAAGGTGCTAGTGGATACATCTGGGGTGCAGTGAGTACTTTGGCCGTCGGCGGTGCGGCTGCGGCTGCGGCGTACGGCATAGTAGCCTTGTTGGAAGTGGATGAGTGAAATCATTTATATCCGTACGGTTTTTCTATTATACATCTTGTCTTCTACGTCTACCCTCAGATTTGATAACATACTATTCTACGATGCATTAGGGCAAGTGTAGTATTCCATATGTAGGAAGGAGTCTGTATAGTGCACTCTGTCCTATGGTTGCATCCCCTCTGGACATGTTTAAAATAATGAGGTGTCCCCTGCACTGGCAACTTGAAGTGGCCGCGACTCGAACTTGAAAAAGCCCCGTTCGGCTTTTCACAACGATGGTCTCCTCGAAACCTCCCTCACCGTACAATCGAACGCATCGCAATGAAGGTCAACTGGCATGCCCCTGAGTGCTATACATACACTGGGGTATGCGTCTTTTGATTCTTAATCTGATCACCCAATAGTAGTTGTTCGGTGGAATGCCATACAGAGTCAGCTTTTTGGGTCTTGAGTCCGAGCTCGGGAGCCTGAGAATGAAAGGGCTGCACATGCATAAGATAACTGCCCTCCGCCAGTTTCCCGAGCTCTCGCACAAATGGGGCTTTCTCTGGCTTTCATGCCCTCCGTGTCTTCTCTTTCGATCTGGTATGTGCTTGGTGTTGTGAATACCACAGGGGGTCCGTTTCGATTAATTTCCTGCATGATGATCTTGCACCACTACAGCACGAAGTCGAGTCTGGATCGATCGGACCCTTTGTCGGGAAATTGTCGGCGCATCGCAGTCGTTGATGACGTCATGTCTGTACAATTTGCCTACTTTTTTTGGTTTCACAAAGTCACAATGACGTGACAAACCAATGGTACAGCACCACCCACCGTGATACTGCGTAGTACTGCGGCCACTGCCAGTGCACCATACTGCGTAAACTGGCAGTACTGTCTGAAAAACAGCACTACCACACCTCTTCTGGGCGCTCCATCGCATGTGGCGTCACTGGTGGTGTCATGGCCATAGCTGTCACTGCTGGCCCCGTGTTCGTTTTCTGACGAAGGAGACTGCCTGCACAGGAGCCGTCTACCGCCTCTATAGTCAATGACGCGTCGCCTCCCCCATCTGCACCGCAGATGGGCCAGGTTTACCCCGCGCCGTGGTACGATCACACACATGTGAGGGTCGCTGGTGTTATGTACGTCGTTCACTTCCTCTCTTTAATGTCTTCAAGTTATTCTCTGTACGCTCATCTCTCGTTGGGCGGCCGCTGTCTGAACAGGACCTGAAACAACCCGGGCACATACCCCCCTCCGGTGGTCAGAATGACGCCGGAGGCGAATGTTTCCGTCGTGTCGTTCAATGAATATTTGAACGGGAACAATCTCACCAATGTACAGCCCTTGTGCTCGCGGGCTACCATGGCTTACCTGCTTTCTGGCCCTCTCCTATCCACTCTGCGATCCGAGGGGAGGGGTTCATTGTCAGCCCGAAGGGCGGTCTTTTTTTTTTTTTTTCTTTTGACTTTGACTTTGTGATCATCAACGAATGGAGTAACGCTACTTAAACTCTAGTGCTCTTGGGACAAGGTACCGTGACAACTTGCAATCTGATGACTTTCCTTTTTACAGTGGGCGCACATTCTACGAAGGCTTGGCAAACACTTGGATTGTCGTCCTTGAACCTTGTATCGACCCATCCCTTCAGCAATGTCAGAAAAATACTGGTTTATTGTAAGTGCCGACATCCGAACGGGCCCGTGCCTGGAATCCTGATCCTCGAGGGTCTTTTATAAGTCTTTTTTCCTGTCACCAGTAGAGTCGCCTATCCATCCTAGCTCTGTCCCTACTTGCAGTCATGCAGTGGAGGGTATCATCGAGTCTCGCTACGATTACGTCTCTTTTTCCCTCCTTCGCCGGTGACCTCGTAGTTGCTCAGGTCGATGCCCCGAGCTGCACTGACTTTGAGTCGTCGTGGGAATGGGTACGGCTTTACCACCTAATCTTTATGTAGGTTGATTTATGATCGGCACCTAGTCATTCAACTCTCTTGACCAAAATCCATGTCTAGTCTCGGCGCACTTGATGGCAACATGTTACGGTGGCGGTAATAATATTTTGCTTGTGTACGCCGCCTTGTGTCCTCACTGCCAGCAGCGTTTATTGTGGGCTCCCTCCTGGGTGTTGGAGATTCATATTCGTCTCCTACCGTAAAACAAGTCCAGGAAGCAAACTCGTGCTGGTGCAGCACCGTGATACTCAGTCTCATAAGTGCCTGCGGAGAGTGCCAAAGAGGGCTGTCTAAATCGTGCGTCTAAGTTCCATTGCATCGCTTTTCGCCTAACGCCCCTTTCACGATTGAGATGGACCCAATTTTCGCAAAATTGCACGGGGATAATAAAACCCTCCACGTGAGTCGGCCATCGCAGCAGGTTGGCTCATGCTTGGCCCTGAGTGGAGGATCTCGACACACAGGTTTCTTAACCCGGTACCTGTAGGAACACGCGTACCACAGTGGGCTCTCCTCGACATCACGGTTCGTTCCTCGTTTGCGCGTTCCCAAACCAACTTAAAAGTTTCACCTTCCCTCAGCGTACGAATATCTGGAGTGCCACCGCGGCGCGAAATGTAGGCGGTAAGCAATCCAAACCTCTCCCCTTTACGATTCTTTTACGATTCTTGTCTAATCGGCCGACTCTCAGACACTCCCGAGATCCTTCCAGGTGCTCTTATCCGTACCTCATCTGGGGGCGGGCCAAATACAGGTGCTATCGCAGGCGGCGTCGCTGGTGGCGTCATAGTGATGGCCGCCGTCGCCGGCCTTGTGTTCGCCTTCTGGCGAAGGCGACGGCGCGTGCAGAAGCCATCTGCCACGACCGTGGTCGAGGACGCGCAGCCTCCATCTGCATTGCAGCTGGGCCAAGTTCACTCTGTGCCCTCGTACGGCCACACGCAGGTGCCGCACTGGCAGGCGATGTTGAACGTGCGTTGTCTCCTCGGCGTCTTGTTCTTTATGTACTCATCTTTTTTTCGTGGTGGTGGTTGCGGCGCCAATAGGGGGCGAACAACATGACCACTTACCCCCAGCAGCAAGAAGGTGTACTAACCTCAACACCGAACGGGAACAATCCCAATAACATGCAACCCTTGCGCCTGCCAGTGCAGGGATACCATGGCCTGCCTACGGTCTGATCCTCTCCTATCCGCTCTGCGATCCCCAGACACCCATCGTATCCTTTTTTTGACTTTGTGGTCGTCAACGAAAGAGGACATTAGGAACCACGCGTGCGTGTTGTATGGACACAAAAACTCGGATCAATCGGGGGCACACGAAGACTCCAGTAGCCGTCGTAGTTGTAGGGACCGCCTTGTTAGCCTCTTTCGGACTACTGTGCTGGAAAACCGACATTCGCGTCTACATATATCGGACTCACCAAAGTTTTTCTTTGTCATGTGAATCAGGGCGAAACGCAACATAGACGCCAGAACACTTGGCAAAGGGTCTGGTGACGGCTGACCATATGACAACCTCCATTTGTTCAGTAAGCGTGGGGCATTCGGTCGTCTTGTCGGGAAAGCACGAAGTCTTGGCACACATGATTATCATCCTTGTACGCCATTTATTCCTTGATGGTCAAGAGAAGCATTCTTGTCCCTGTATACGGGCGACTGACAGATATCAATGACTGAACTTCACTGTGCCCGGACCTGGAAGCCTGATCCTTTAGCGTCTTTTATAAGGTATCATCCTGCCACTAGAGTGACTTATCGACCCTAGCTTTGTCCCTACTTGCAGTCATGCAGTGGAAGTTATCTTCGAGTCTTGCTAGGATCACGTCTTTTTTTCTCCTCTTAGCCGGTGACCTCATAATTGCTCAAATCGATGCCCCGATTTGCACTGACACAGTGTCGTCGTGGGGATGGGTACGGCTTTACCGACTATTCTCTCTATGTGAACTGGTTTACAATAAACATCCAGTCATTCAACTCACTTGACCAAGATCCGTGTCTAGTCACAGCGTATATGATGTCAACATGTTACGGTGGCGGTAATATATTTTCAAACTCTGCGTGCACCGCCTCGTGTCCTCACCTCCAACAGCGTTTATCGTGGGCCCCATCCTCGGTGTAGGACATTCATATGCGGGCCCTAGCAGGGAAGAGAACCTAGAAGCAAACCCGTGCTGGTGCAACACTGTGGCATACAATCTCATAAGTGCCTGCGCCAATTGTCAAGGAGGGCTGTCGTTATTGTACAATCTAGTTCCGTCACGCGACATTTCACCTACTAATTTCCCTTTTCCCCATTCAGGTGGTCCGAATATCACCGAAATTGTACGAGCATCCTGAACCCCTCTACGTGAGTCGACCATTGCGTCACTGGCTTAAGTCTGGTCTTCACCCTGACCGGCGCCGCCTGATTTCCACACAGATTTCCCAACCCAGTACCTGCCGGAACACGCGTACCACAATGGGCTCTCCAGGACACCTCGGTTCGTTTCCCCGCTGGCCCCCTTCTCAAAGACCCAACTTGATTGGCGTCTCCCTTCCACAGCGTTACAGCATCTGGAGTTCCGGCTCTGCGCGACTTATCGGCGGTATGCAATTAAACCTTCTCCCTTTACAGTTCTCATCTGACCAACTGTCGTTCCTTAGATGTCCCGGAGATCTTTCCAGGCGTACTGATCAACACCCCACCCATTTCTACCACAAGTTCATCCTCTCCCACCTTCGTGCCCGCACCCACCTCACCCTCGTTCACCTCTTCCGCGAGCGGGTTGTACAACGGCGCGTTCGCGGGCGGCGTCATATTTCGCATCACGGCCATAGCTGCCATCGTAGGCCTCCTTTTATCACTTTTTTCTGGGCTCTTGTGATCTCCTGGTGACGCCAGCTAAAGTCGTGTGCGTGTGCGTGCGTGACTTGGACTGTGTCTGTTTTTTTGATGACGGGTGATACGGACTAACAGCACGTTTGCCTGCCACTTATTTGTTCGTTGTCCTTGACTGCGGCATTATTTCCTCAGGAATCCCATACTCTACACCACCAGGAAGGCGAGGCTGAACCCAGTGGTGGTTGCTCTACGATTACACCGTTCCATGTCATCTTACTATCGCACGATTGATATTCTCGGGGCACCCCGTCGTGTTCTCTGCCTTCTCTCTTACTTGATCCTCCGCCCAAATAAGTGTGGATCAATTTGACCAAGTAGACTATGTGATATACTACTAGTAGTCCGCACTGATAAGCAAGGATCGTATTGTTTTTTTTGTGACTTGGGGACACCAACGAAAAGGTCAAGGAAAGGGTCAAGAAAACGTGCTCTTCCAAGTGCTCTCTGACAACCACCGCTGTTAGTTATATCGTGACGGACAAGTTGGTAGTTCAATCGCGGTCACACGAAGTTGTCGTAGTGGATGGGGATGAATCTGGGGCTTGATCTGGGGGTGCTACTAGTGATTAGGCGCCAGTACTCTTGGCAAAAGATTTCAGTGACAGCCAGCCATGTGATGACCTTCCTTTTACAGTAAGAGTGGGGTTGTGTCACAAAAGCACGAAGACTTGGCACACACATGATTGTCGTCCCTAATGGTCCAAAGATGCATCGCTTGCGCCAGTACCAGTGAATGGGTAATTGACGGGCCCAGAGACCTGATTCTCCTGGGTCCTTTATAAGACCTAGCTATGTCACTACAGCAATCTCTGGGACCCACTTATCGATCCTACTTTTGTCCCTCCTCGCAATTATGCAGTGGAGGACGTCGCCAAGCCTCGCTGTGGTCGCATCGCTTTTTTTCCTCGTCACCAGTGACCTGGTAGTTGCTCAGATTAGTGCTCCTAGCTGCACTGACGTAGTGTCGTCGTGGAAATGGGTACGGTTTATTGCCCATTCTTCATTCGGGCTGGTTTATGATCGACACCCAGTCGTTCAACTCTCTTGGCCAAAACCCGTGTACAATCACAGCGTACATGATGTCGACATGTTACCGTGGCGGTAATGTGTTTTAAAACCCTTGTGTGGTTCGCATCACGTCCTCACCTCCGGCAGCGTTCGCCGTGAATCCCCTGGGTCTGGGAGATACTGCATATGCGGGCCCTAGCAGACAAGAAGTCCAGGAAGCGGGCTTGTGCTGGTGCAACACTGTGGCATTCAGTCTCATAAGTGCCTGCAGTGAATGCCAAGGAGGCCAGTCGTTATTGTACGTCGAGTTCCATTGCACTGCCTTTCGCCTAATATTCTATTTCGTGATTCAGCTGGTCCGAATATCGCCAAAATTGTGCAAGAACCCTGGAACCCTCTACGTAAGTCGACCGTTGCGGTATATTGGCTAATATGTGGTCCCAGCCCGGGGTAGTGCTGAATTTCCCACGTAGATTCCCCAACCCCGTACCAGCAGGAACACGTGTGCCACAATGGGCTCTCATTGATATCACAGTTCGTCCCCCACAAGCCCCTCCCCCAAAACCTAATTAACCCCTCTCTACAGTTTGTGAACTTTTGGAGTGCCAGTACGGCTCAGCTTGTTGGCGGCAAGCAATAAAACCTTTCTCCTTACCGTCCTCGTTTGACCGACCATCTTTGTTTAGACACCCCCGAGATCTTTCCAGGGCAACGGATTGACACTCCAGCCACCTTTACTATAAAGTCTACCTCTAGCCCCTCGCCCACATTTACAACAAGGTCAACCTCCATCCCCACGCCTACCTTTACCATTAGCCATACCTCCAGCACCTCTTTTCCCACCGTGCCAGAACCTACTTCCCCCTCGTTCACTTCTTCCGGGATCAGGTTGAACATGGGCGCCAACACCAGCAGCGTCGCCCGTGGAATCATAACCATGGCTGCCGTCTTTTTGTCGCTTCTTCTCGTCTTTCTGTGATCGCCAGCTAAAGCTGCGTGCGTGCGCGTACATGTGTGCATGTGTCTGTGTGTCTGTTTTCTTGTTAACAAGTGACGCGGATCCAATAATCGAACATTCACATTTCTTGTCATTTGTTCGCGATCCTTGGTTGTGACGTTATTCCTTTGCGAGGGCTACACCTTAACATACCAAGAAAGTGAAGTGTACTAAGGTTCATTGAATGGAAACCCATTGGTTGCTATGCTACTACGGCGCGGCAACACCATCATATGTGTGCACCTTGCTATCGCGCAATCGATATTCTCGGGCTCCGCCTCAAGCTCTCTTATTGGTTCTTCATCTACAGGAGTGAATCAAATAGGCCCTGTGGTATATCCTTCACTAATAAACTCTGTCTGTTGGCACTGCCATACTCTACATCCAATGGCGCACATCCACAGTACTGTCCCAGTGTATATAGCCTTAGTTTTCTGCCTTGAAATAGGCAAACATAACCTCACTCATTTTTTCTAAATCTCTTGCGTAACTTCAATACTCCGCCGTTGGAGATACTCGCAGTAGTTTCGCTCATCGAGCCACAGACCAAGCACAGACTCCAGGAACCCAGGAACAGCGAAAGCGGAGCGGCGTGGTGAGTGACTTGGACCTCCGCTTATGTATTGCTTGCGCCGTATTTTCTTAGGTCCTCCAGCCAAACTCAAGTTCGGAAGAACGCGAAATCATGGGAGGATGGGCCCAGCGCAATGGCAAAATCCTGAGCCAGTGTGAAGTCAGCCGGCACTGGCAACTGGGCCGTGAGTGAGTGGGTTTCTGTCTTTGGGAGTCACCGTGTTAAGTTCGGGATGGCACCGGGAGGCAAGGGTACAGGCGCATAGTGCATGTAATAGGCAGTAGTGAGAAAATATCTGAGCGGGCGGACTGCACAGAAACTAGCAAGGAAACTAGGCAAAAGCACGAAGTACTTGCTCGATCGAGGATGAGAGGTTTGTGTTTCCGAGGCGAGGTCGCGACGGGCGGGTAGGAGCGAGTTGATGAAGATCGGAAAACATAGTCTCATCACCGATCCTGGCAATCACTGAGCGTGTGGGACAGGCAAGATAAGTGTTCTGGTTCCTTGATCCAGTCAAGAGCTTGGGAGGACAGGTGGCAGGTGGCAAGAAGAAAAAGAGGAACAAGCATGTGCCGCATCGTTCGTTCACTCAAAGAAAGGCTATGTTATGCTGTAGCGAGTCCGAGTCAAAGACGCTGTGTACTGTACGAGTTCAACAATTAGGTCAGCGACCCTTTTTAGGAAAATGTCAGGTGGACACGAGGAGGATGGATATCAGCGAGATATGAGAAACGCATGCAGGAACACAAATGCTCAGCAGGAGCAACAGAGGGGGATTGAGCGGGGTGCTATCTTTCCCGAGAGGAGGGCTGTACCCTTATATACATGAAAACAGTCCGGTATCCAAAGTAATATAATGCGCCTTGAGGCTCGCTAGGCTGTATCGAGCCTGACAGGTTGCGGTGAGTGCGGAATAGGTAGTTGTGGTCGGATGGCGGGTATGGCTTGGGGTATGGTGAGAATAAGTGGTTTCGAGCCTAACGCAAGGGTGTCCCTTACAATGCCGCCGCTCCTTCGTCGCTCCGGCATAGACCTGCCAATTTTCCGGGTGAACAGAAAGTCCTTGTGTGCATGAAAAAAAAAATTTCAAAAGGTAGCATTACCATGGTACACATATCTTGCTTTTGTTTCTCCCTTGGCATATCAGATAGTTAGCGGGTCTGAGGCGGAGCGAGGAATGAGCGCAGGCTTAGAGCATAATCTTTGTGCGAGCGCACAGGGCGGAACGTGGCCCATCCCTTTCTTCCGTGCTGCCACTTGTCCATCCATTTCCTCTTGCATTTCCTCAACCAGTTCAAAGAACCGTAACACTCTCTTCTTTTTTTTTCACCTGCCCGCCACACCCTAGAAGTAAAACTGCCAAAAGGATCGATGAAGAAGCGGTTTTGTCCCTCGCGCATCGGCACACTCCGGGAGGCTTCCCACCCGCCCGTCGTGACCTCGACTCGGACACAAACCACCAAATATTTGATAGAAGCACTTCGTGCTTCCGCCCAGTCTCTACTAGCGCATGGACTATCACACTTAATCGTTTACCGGCCCTCATTCCCTTTCGATCTTAGTCTGCTCCTAGCACACCTGCTCGTTCCTTAATCACAATGTTTTTTTTGTCTTCGTGTCCCATACCATGACCGCGCGGCCAGTCGAACATTTTTTCACGTTTGCCCCCTCGCTCTCTCATTCAGTGCCGCGCGAGCATGCGTCCTCAGTAAGACAAGGTAAGCGACCCACAAAGATCGTCTTATAGGGTGGTGAAATCACATACAAGATCGCTGGGAATACCATTGTCATTGATTTATTCCAGCTTAAGGGTGTTGGATAACCCAACGGTTCCGTTCCATTAGATAATTATATAACCGGTCAGTTTTGGCATATCGCGTGACCTCGGTATTATCCGAGAAATGCGGGACCCTGCCATCAATATTCCCATCAATTATACGGACTTATCTGGAGCTCCTCACTGGCAGCAACGTAGATTGTTCTACAAGACCCAATATTCTGATGACACGTCCTTAGTCAGTGCTAGTCAATATCCACACTCACCACTGAACATGTGATTCATCCCTCAGTGCCACTGTAGATGGTCGTATCGGTCGTGCGGCCTTCTGGTCAGATTATTCGCAAAAATGCAAAAGAACCATAAATCCCTCCCTGGCCACGTGATTTAAGCATCGCAGCAGGTTTTTTGATCTTTGTCTGGCCTTGAACTACGGATTTCTTTTTTTTGTTTTGTTTTTGGGTCCATTTATATTCCGGAGTGCTCATCATAGATACAGACCGGTCGCAGTAGAACTACAGTTATGAGAAATGGTGGAATGGGTGCCCCGAGACGTAAGAAAATAACGAGTCAGGAGAAAAGGTTAGGTGGTACCCCCGTAGGAGGGTGAAATATAGGAGGCAGAGTGGTCAAAGTAGAAGAAAAGATAAATAGACGCGATACCTTTACCTAGTCGGGTTCAGGTGGCACATCGGGAGGGGGCGAGCCGGATTCCGGGCAGTGAACTACGGATTTCCATACATAAGTTTCCTAACCCGGTACCCACAGGAACACGTGTACCACGGTGGGCTCTCCGAGACATCACTCCATCACTGTTCGTTCCTCTGCTAGCGTCTTCCCTCTTCCCCCCAAATCCGACTTAACTGCTATCTCCTTCGGAGTCCTTCCCTCGGTGTATGAATCTCAGGAACGCTATTGTACCATGGTGCTCGCTGTCGGCAATATGCAATCAAATGATCTTTACTCTGTTCCCATCTGACCGGTTGTCGCTCCTCAGGCATTCCCGAGACCCTTCCAGGGGAACTGATCGGCATGTCGGCCTCCTCAAGTGTTGACCCTACCTCCAGCACCTCATCTTCTGCGCAGGCCTCGACATCGCCAGCGGCGTCGCAGACGAGCCAGATTCGCCCCATGCCGTCTTACTACCACATGAAGAGGTCGCTGATGACATTATATATACATTGTCTACCCGTTCCCTGTGCGCTCATATCCTATCTGGCGGTGATACCGGTTGCGGTGCGAACAGGTCCCGAACAACCCGAGCACGTCCCCCCGCGGCAAGAAAGCGTACTGACTTCCACACCAGAGGTGTACGTTCCCGTCATGTCGTACGATGGGTGCTCAAACCTTGGCTCAAACTAAAGGCTGCAATGGCCTGCCTACTGCTGATACGATACTCTCCCATCCACTCTACGATCTGATGGGAGATCACTGTCAACACTAGACACGATCTTATTTATTTTTATTCGTGATCACCAACGAACGGAAGACAAGAAAAATGTGGCACTTTTAGTAAGTTGGGGTTCAATCACAGGCACACGAAGACTTCGGTAGCTATCGTAATAAGTGATAGGGACAGCTTTTTGGGCATTTGGCAAAGTGGTCCAGCTGACTGTGTGACAACTTTCCTTTTACAGCACGCGCACGCCACAAGAAGACTTTGAAAACACACGGTTTGTCGTCCATGTATAATGATCCGTTCCATGTCAAAAGAGGCTTGTTACAAGTGCCAGTGTAATGGCTGACAGGTATCGGTGACCTACCTATCGGGTCAGGGCCAGGGGACTTAATCTCTCAGGCCTTTATAAAACTTTCTTCTGTCACTACGACAAGGCCTGAGAGTCATCAATCTACCCTAGCTTTGTCCCCCCTTGCAGTCATGCAGTGGGGTGCGTCGTTAAGGCTCTCTGCGATCGCGTCTCTTTTTCTTCTCTTCCCCAGTGACCTCGTAGTTGCTCAGATTGATGCCCCGCTTTGTACTACTGACCTCGAGTCGTCGTGGGAATGGGTACAGCTCTATCACCTAATCTTTATGTGGGCTGATTTATGATCGGCACCCAGTCGTTCAACTCCCTTGGCCAAAACCCGTGTCTAGTTTTGGCGCACTTGATGGCGACATGTTACGGTGGCAGTAAGATATTTTACTTGTGTACACTGCACCATGTCTTCACCTCCAGCAGCGTTTACCGTAGATCCCCTCTTGGTTGTGGGAGATTCATATTCGCCTCCTACCAAAGAGAAAGTCCAGCAAGCAAACTCGTGCTGGTGCAGCACCGTAATACTTAGTCTTCTAAGTGCCTGCGGTGAATGCCAATTTGGGCTGTCGACATCGTGTGTCTAAGTTCTATTGTACCACCTTTCGTCTGATTTCCCCCTCCACCATTCAGATGGACCGAATGGTCGCAAAATTGCACAGGAACTGTAGAAATCTCCACGTGAGTCGACCATCACAGCAGGTTGGCTCGTGCTTGACCCTGAACGACGGATCTTGGCACACAGATTTCCCAACCCTGTACCTGTAGCAACACGTGTACCACGGTGGGCCCTCCTCGACATCACGGTTCGTTTTCCGTTTGCGCCTTCCAACATCCGACTTAAAAGTTTCACCTTCCCTTAGCTTGCAAATTTCTGGAATGCCACCGCGGCGCAAATTGTTGGCGGTAGGCAATCAAACTATCCTTTACGATTCTTTTATGATCCTTGTCTAATATAACGCCTCTCAGACACTCCTGAGATCCTTCAAGGAGCACCCATCGAACCCTCATCTGGGTCCGGGAGCGGGACGAACACGGCCGCTATCGCAGGCGGCGTCACTGGTGGCGCCTTAGCCATAGCTGCCGTGGTTGGCCTCGTATTCGCTTTCTGGCGAAGGCGAAGGCGATGGCGCGCAGAGCAGCCGTCCGCCACGCCCGTGGTCGAGGGAGCGCCGCCTCCGCCATTGACATCACATTTGGGCCAGGTTCACCCTGCGTCCTCATACAGCCACATGTCGGTATCACAGACAATGTCCAACGTGTGTTGTCCCCTCAGCGTCTTGTTCTCTGTGTGCTCATATTTTTCAATTGGTGGTGGTGGTGATGGTTGCGGTGCGAACAGGGCGCGAACGACACGATCATCAATTCCCATCAGCAAGGCGTACTGACCTCCACATCGAGCGTGAACGCTCCCGTCGCATCGTACAATGAGTATTTGAACGGGAACAACCCCACCACCAACATGCAGCCCTTGCGCCTGCCAGTGCAAGGTTACCACGGCCTGCCAACGGTCTGACCCTTTCCCATCCGCTCTGCGATCCTCAGACACCGTCATATCGACTTTGTGACCACCAACGAAAAGAGCATTAGGGAACATTTGTGCATTTTATCTGGGAAGAAAGATTCAAATCGGTATTTCAATCGCGGACACACGAAGACTCCGGTAGCTGTTGTAGTTGTAGGAACTGCCTTGTCAGCCTTTTCCGGACTACTGTGCCGGGGAACTGAGTCTATACACACATGTCGAACCCACGAAAGCTTTATCATGTAGATCCAGGAGAAACGCAACGTAGACGCCAGTACACTTGGCACAGGATCCAGTGACAGCCAGCCATATGACGACTTTCCTTTTTCAGTAGGCGTGGGGTATTATGGGAAAGTACGAAGACTTTGAACGCACACGATTGTCAGCCTTGCACCGCATTTATTCCCTAATGGTCAAGAGAAGTGTTCATGTGCCAGTATATGAGCAACTGGCAGACATCGGTGATCGAACATGCTCGGACCTGGAGGTCTGGTCCCGGGCCTCTAGGGTCATTTATAGAGCCTGAGCTCTCTTTTCCCGCTGGATCGCATACTTTCCCTAGCTTTTTCCCTACTTGCAGCATGCAGTGGAAGTTATCTTCGAGTCTTGCTAGGATCACGTCTTTCTTTCTCCTCTTCGCTGGTGACCTTGTAGTCGCTCAAATCGATGCCCCGATTTGCACTGACACAGTGACGTCGTGGGGATGGGTACGGCTTTACTAGCTATTCTTTATGCGGGCTGATTTACGATAAACACATAGTCATATAATTCCCTTGTCCAAAACCCGTGTTTAATCGCAGCGTACATGATGTCAACATGTTACGGTGGCGGTAATCTTTTTTACTTGTGTACACTCCCTCTTGTCCTCACCGGCGGCAGCGTTTACTGTGGGTCCACTGGGTGTGGGATTTACACACTATGGGGGTCCTAGTAGGGAAAATGATCTGGAAGCAAACCCGTGCTGGTGCAACACCGTGTCATACAATCTCATAAGTGCCTGCAGCGAATGCCAAGGAGGGGTGACATTATTGTACGTCTTAGTTCCAATGCACCACCTTTCTAATACTAATTTCCCCTTTCACGATTCAGGTGGACCCCATATCACCAAAATTGTACAAGAACCCTGGTACCCTCTACGTGAGTTGACATTTGCGTGGTTGGCTTAGGTTTGGTCTTCACCCTGGGCGGTGCCGAATTTCCACATACAGATTCCCCAACCCAGTACCTGCCGGAACACGTGTACCACTGTGGGCTCTCCAGGATACCTCGGTTCGTTCCTCCGCTGGCCGTCCTCAAAAACCCAACTTAACTTTCCGCAGCGTTCCGGCTGGAATCCCAGCTCTGCGCGACTTATCGGCGGTACGCAATTAAACCTTCTTCCTTTACGGTTCTCATTTGACCAACTATCTTTCCTTAGATACTCCCGAGGCCTTTCCAGGGGAATTGATCAACATTCCAGCCATCTCTACCATAACTACTACCACAAGTTCCTTCCCTCCCGTGTCGATGCCCTCCCCACCAAGCACCCCACCAAGCACCCCACCAAGCACCCCATCCTCGTCTGCCTCTCCCGGGAGCCGGTTGTACAAGGGCGCCTTCGCGGGCGGCTTTGTCTTTGGCGTCACTGCCATAGCTGCCATCGCAGGCCTCTTTTTGTCATTTTTTTCTTGAATCGTGTAACCATCGATGTAATCACCAGCTAAGGTTATGTGCGTGTGCATCGGCTTGGACTTGGGCGTGGACGTGGATGTTTGTGTGGGCACGTGACTGTCAATTTTCCTTGTTAACAAGTGCTGCGGATAAAATAGGCTACGTTATATAGTCTATGCCAATGAATTCGGCCTATAAGCACTACTGTACTTCCAGTCTACCAGTCTACACTCAATAGTGTGTACTACGACACTGACTCTGTTCCTGAATATATATAACCATATACTGGCTAGGTTTCGAGCCACAGACTCTCGTAACCCAGAAACACTTGTACCTGCATTTAAAACATACCGCTCGCAAGAAAAGTCCGAGGGAGAACACCGAACATACAGGATATGGGGGACATGGGACGAACTAGACACTTCCAGAACTGCCCTTGCAGTGCAGCTGTCGGGATAACTGTCGGGATAACTCGGTTCAAATCCCAAAAAAGTGAACTCACCGGAGCTACATACTAGGAACATCCAAGCTCGAGCGCCATGACCAAGGCCATGGCCATGACCCAAGTTCGGAAACAGACCGGGTGCAAGGCCGAAACCAAAGACAGCCACCGGCAGCCGGTCCGTAAATAAACTGCTCCAAGTGATTAAGTTACTCGCCACGGTTGTTCCATTCCACGATCAGTGCGTTGTATACATCGGTGATTCTGAATACCAACGACTTGAATGTCCATCGACAAAGGTCTTTAGTGGGTGTTCTGTCAACTAACAAACAATCTAATCTCGCAATCAAGGATGTCGTCGCTATCATCGCTATGTCCAAAATGAGCTCAATTGTCAAGCAGGCTGCCGATGGTGACAAGTATTCCGTTTGTGCTGGCAGGCGATCAACACTTACTGCGACATACGGACCCATGGACGCTATAACCTTTTTTCCATTACTAAATGGTTAGGCACCAGTGTCGTCGAATCATCTGTCGGTTTCTTATTTCTGTGTTTTCCTGATACTCATCAGTTTCCAGGTATACGGTGGTCAATGTAGTTCAAGTTTCATTGATAATCTCATATTGACTTCGACCTTCAGTAATTTCGGCAAGCCAGTCGATAGCCGCTACTTAGACCCAAGCGTCGCCGTGCCCAGTAGGAGATTTATGCCTTTAAAATCGTCTTAGCTGATGTGGTTTCAAGCTGGAACTTATTTGTGACCGCTATGACCATTGATCCCGGATCAAGGCTTACGCACGAATCTTATACCGAGGGTTCTCAACTGAGCATCCTATAACGTGAGCGCAGGCGTGTTACCGCTCAACTACGACAGCACATCTGGAAGAACCGCCCTGGGAAGGGCCAGGTAGGTCCGATTCACATTCGTTGGGCTCTACTTGATATTTCCGCATCGCTCCCTAGCCCTGCGCTGGGTACAATGTATGCACCGTTAACCCTCAAGTTCGTCTATAGCGAGTACCTTATCATCTCTTATGTTGTCTGGTTGGGAAAGGTGGGAAAGTACATAGACTTGGCACACCCAGGGATTGTCATCCTCGCGCTTTGTTCATTCACTACTAGTACCGCCCAGTAATTGGACGGTGTGCAAGCCACCGATTGCAAAGACATAAGTGCCTCCCGATCCGCGATCCGGGGGTTCCTGGAATCCAAGCCGGAATCCAGGCTCTCGCATCAAAGGAACACTCCAAGAGCACATTGAGTACTAGCTATATCGTACCAAAGGAATAGCTAGTATGGGGGTCTTCGAGAATGTGAGAGGGGATGGAAACATGGCAACATATATTGCGAATATTAAGCTGCATAGCGACTTAGGTATATCATCGCTATGCAACCAAACTTGCTTTGGGGACCTGCACCAATCGAACCAACGACTACGCAGGGGTAGCGAACCCGATCCGCGTATTTCCTACGTCGAATTCTGTATATACGTTTTCTAGGAAGACGTCGCCAAGAATCCAGAAACCTATCGCTGATCAGACGTAGAAGCACGGCGAAGTATAGTACTTTACCAAAGTCGTCGTTTGCTACAATACCGCCTACGCAGGCGTTTGGGTCTGCAGAGTAGGTACCAAAATTAAAAGTTCGAGGCTGAAGCGTGAAGCTGCCTGATCCAAACTGGAACGAGATTTCCGAATCGAATGAGCAGGGAACTGGCAAAGAGAAAATCAATTGTGACGAAGATAAAACCATCCTATTTCCGTACCACTGAAGTATCCGTCTCCGATGAGATAAGACCCAGGGATCTGATTGTAAAAAGCTGTCACAGTTTTGTTGTCACCGAGGATCATGGCCGTGCCACTGTCGATGATCGCATCGGTCATACTGGCGATTTGCTGCCCGTCAAGATATATACCATCAATATTGGTCTGCCAGTAGCCCTGAAGTATGCGGTCATTAACATCAATTCGAGGGACCTCTTTCCATAGCCGCACCTCTTGGGTAACAGGTACATAAGTGAAGTCTCCCTTGTGAAGTTGGTCGTTACTTCCACCAATGAACAACTCTGAAGGGCAGAGACCGAATGAATTAGTAGGTAAAACACCCTGAGCGACAAGGGTGTGGAAGAGAGGAGTAGCGCCATAACCTGAGAGGCTTGGGAATCCCAGACCGAGAAGACCATCTGGAAGCCGTCCGGGGTACGTAAAGCGGTCTGCATAACTATTAGCCCCACCGAGTGTCTGGTTCTTAGCCTGGGGAAGGAATGGGTTAATGACCCGGAAACGTGGGTGAACTGCATAAGCCGACCGTATAGCCAGCAATAGAGACGTCGTCTGTGTAAAGCGTTCCACGAACTGCAGAACCGTCACCGTATTGCAGGAAAAATGGCGCCGCCTCGAGATTGTATGAAGTGGAGCTTTCCGAGGAATTATATAGTATGTGCCCGTTGCAAGAACTATCACAAGTAGAGCTAGGAAGAAACATGTCACTGCTCCCCGTATCGAAGTTCACTGTGCATTTCTGAGTTCGCTCTAAATAGTAGGACATGAGGAGCTACAACTCACCAGTGAAAGTCGTGGCAGGAGTACCAACGGATATAGAGCCATACCAGTACGGTTCGACAATTGTTTCGTTTCCAGTGCTATAATCCTCAGACCGTTTCACTTTGGGAGCAGAGGGGTGATGGGTGCCAGTGTTCTGCTGGTAGGCCTGGAACCCGTGATGGTATTTTCTAGATTCAGACTGATTATGAGAAATGGTTCGCTTCATGGAAATGGTAAGGAATACGAACGTAATGCTGTGACGGACGCCACGCTGAAGCTTGACTATATCAACAAAACCGTTGACATCATGTACTTTCATGCGCTTTGAAATAGGTATAGCGAATCCAGAACTTGGTGACTGGGGAGCTGCCTCGACGAGAAAGGAGAGGGTGATGATGATGAGCGTGGTGGATAGGTACATCCTGTCAATGGGGAATTGGACTGGGGTCCCGGATTCAGAATGGCTGGGAACGATGGGTCACGATGGTGAATATTTATATGGAATGACCAACATTTGCGCTGCCACGAAGTCAACGTCAGGCCGTGGTTGCAGGTTGCTGCGGAATGTACGGGGGTTTCCCATCTGGTGCTGTCGCCAGGAATAGCAAACATTCTCCAGGGTCCTAGGTACCCCGTGTTGGAGAGGGCTCACATCCGCGGGACTCTGTGGCTAGGAGTCAGCGGTATCGAAAAAGTATAGTACCATAACTGGCCTAGTGAACGTCTGCCTGATAGATATGATAGACCCGGGGCGAGACCAGTTAGTAGTTACCACAATATATTCGGTAGTGTTCAGACTGATACCCTTTTAAGCTTAGAGCATTGCGTTGCGACGTAACTGCGACCCACAGAAACGTGAACAGGATAAGCCTTGCCCGAACCAGGGCGGATGAAACCCTTTGGGGAGCGAAGGTCTTATCATTTGATTATTCCGATATTATGATTCACGATTCGGACATGAGAATTTGGAGACTCTTTAGGCTGCCTCGGGGAATGATGCCACAGGGCCAATTACCGAGGGCAGCACCTGCCGCGGTGATGCGAGAAAACAGCTCATTCAAAGGCCTATGAAACACCGCACAATCAGATCGGCTCCATATACAAGAACGGGGGATCTGCACCACTGGGCATCAGAGGCAACGAGGTAGTCCACATGAGCAAGTGGGCCACATTTGCAGTCCCCTTCAACGGCAGGAAGGCCGCTACACTTACACATTCGGGGGCTGGGGTCGACGCAGTCCCTGGGCAGAGCTCTCGGGAGACGATCGACACCAAGGCGCTTCTAGAGTAGAAGCTACTTATCATGCACAAGTTAGCCGGGGGTAGCAGCCTGTATATGAAGAGGTCAGAATACACACCGGTCTGAACGGGAGTTTCTTGCCAGTGGTGAGTGTTACATGATGGATGACATGATGACGGCGTAACCCTCCATTGGACTTCTGCCGGGCCGCAACTTGAAATCAGTCTATATATATAATCTTGCTAGTGCCTCTAGTGTGTGCCAAGGAGAGGACCTGAAAACGTATGTCTCATTCCGTTGCACTGAAATCTGCCGAAATTACTCCCAGCATGATTTAACTGGTCGGATTATTCACATAATTGCACAAGAACCATGGACTCCTCTACATGAGTCGACCATCACAGTAGATTGGCTTATGTTTGGCCTTGGCCCTGAGTAGCGGATTTCTGCACGCAGGTTCTCAAACCCTGTATTTCCAGAAATACGCGTTCCACGGTGGGCTCTCCGGGACGTCGCTGGTGTCTAAACTAACATAACCGGTATCAGCTCCCCTCAGCTTGTAAACCTCTGGGATGCCACCACGGCGTTCACTATCGGCGGTAGGACTTTATTCATTTACAGTTTCCGTCTGACCAGCTGTCTCTCCTCAGACACTCCCAAGATCCTTCCAGGGGAACTCATCGGCACGTCGGGTTTAGACATATGGTAGGCGGTAGAGCAGGGCAGAGGCAGAGTGAGTCAGGCATAGCCACCTATTTAAACCTCCGCGGTACTTAAATTCCAGCCAGAAGCTTCCCGCTTTCCGACACACCACCATGGCCATCAAAAGATTCTGGCGTACTCTTTCTGTCTTCAACCCCTCCACCCGAATGTGGGCACCCGTATCTTCGAGGAGCATACAGAGCCAACTCACGCAGAGGCTTTCTCTCACATCATGGAACATCGACGCCTTCTCCTCGCGGGCCATCTCACGTGCCAAACTCATCCTCGATCATATCCTCGAGGGACCAAAATCTCCTGATATCATCTTTCTCCAAGAAGTCACGCCCGACGTCCGCGCCTCTCTCCTGGACAATGCGAGAGTGCGCGCTGCATTCCTGGTGACTGACGCCGAGGACCAGACGTCGTTTGAGAAAGTGCCCTTTGCGACCATGACGTTGCTGTCCAGCGCGCGTTTTGCCCCCGGCCTGGATTCGCAGGAGAAGGAAGGAAATGGGATCGAGGGAGGTGGAAAGCCCATGCTTGGGCGCGTCTCCCGCGTGACACTCCCGAGTAAGTACGGGAGGGATGCGCTTTGTGTAGACATCATCCCCCCAACCGCGCCGGGCACAGTCTTCCGTCTCATCAACGTGCACCTCGACTCGCTCAGGGATACGCTACATTATCGCGCCCAGCAGATGGAGATACTGGCCGACGTCCTGCGCGAGCCAGGATGCAGTGGCGGGATCATTGCGGGCGACTTTAACGCCATCAGCCCCGAGGATGATGGGCTCGTCGAAAAAAACAAACTGGTAGATGCGTGGGTCGCATTGCATGGGAGGGCAGACCCTGATGGAGCTACGTGGGGTGTCGGCGTGGGACGGCGGGATGGACGGGGGCCGGGCAGGTTGGACAAAGTTGCAATGATGGGCTTAAAAGCTAAGGAAATGGAAGTCCTGCGCCCTGGTCTTATTGAGGTGCCCAGGCCGGGTGAGAAAGTTGTCGAGATCCCTTGGAGTGACCATTGCGGGCTGAGATGTACCTTTACCATCTGAATACTGTCAAGCAGGTTTGGGCTGGCACCCCCGACTGTTATGTCCATCACAGATGTGAGCCCAACTTAGGTGAGTTTGAGGCTGGCGCAATCGTGACTTAACTAATAGTTGCGGAACCTCCTTATGTTGATGCCAAGTCAACGCGAAGGGAAAGAAGTAAAAAAAAAACAGGAGCCCATGTGGCTACTACTGGGTCCAAGTTGATTGAAAGAGAGGAGGCACGAAGCCTATAAGACACAACTTAGACGATCAGAGAAATGCAGGTGATGATATTTTCTACATTCAAACCGATTACTGTAAGAGAGGTGATCCGCTTCATGGAATGATAAGGAATACTAACGTAATGTTGCGATGGACGCCACGCTGGAGCTTCGCGATGTCAACAAAAACGTCGACATCGTGTACTTTCGTGCACCTTGGAATAGGTATAGCAAATTCAGAATGTGGTGACCGTGGCGCTGCCTTGACGAAAAAGGAAACGGCGATGATAATGAGCGTGGTGGAGGTACATCTTGTCAGAGGGGAATTAGACTAGGAGTCCGGGTTCAGAATGGCCGGGGTCGATGGGTTACGACAGTGAACATTTATACGGAATAGCCACATTTGCGCTGTTGCAAAGTCAATGTCAGGCCGCGGTCGCAGGTTGCCGCGGAATGTACGGAGGTTTCTAATCCGGTACTGTCACCAGAAATAGAAAACATTTGTTATGGACTACCCTGCGTTGGTGAGGGCTAGGCCGGAATACGACCCCTTGCCTGAACTAGGGTGGATGAAACCCTTTGGGGAGAGAAGGTCTTATCATTTGATATACTGGGATTATTCCGACATTCTAATCCACGTTCCGGACATACAGTAAGGATTTGAATGATGCCAGAGGACCTGTTACCGAGGACAGCACCTGCCACGGTGATGCGAGAAAACAGCTCGTTCAAAAGCAAATAAAATACCGCACGGTTAGATCAGTTCCATATACGAGAATGATTGAGAATGAGGGATGAGGGATCCGCACTGGTGGGCATCAGAGGCCTTGTCGGAGGCAACAACTTGAAGGTAGACCACTGACCACATGTGGACCACATCCGCAGTCACCTTCAACGACAGGAAGGTTACACATTTGGGGGCTGGGATCGATGCAGTCCCTGGGCAGGGTTCTCGGGGCGCGATCCGATACCAATGCGCTAGCAGCCTGATATGAGGAGGTCGGAATACTGCATGTACACACCCGGGCCGGCCTGAACGTTAACGGGAGTTGCTTGGTGTGTCACGTGATGCGTGATGGCGTGACCCCTCGTTGGGCCCACTGGCACGCAAGTCTACCCGAAAGTTATGATAGTTGGGCTCGGAGTCCATATATACCAAGCCCTTCCTCACGTTATAACAGCTGGCGTCCTTGGCTGGGTCTGGGTCGGGTCCTTCATCAAGTCATCTGCAACTGTTGATGCCGTGCCTTCCCAACCCCCCCAACAAAGCTTTATGACTATGCCGGCATTTCGTCAAGTTCGATCATTCGGCTTGAGGTGCCCGCCATGTCATACGCCAATACATTATGCTCTGATGTGCTATCATTAGGTACACACAGGCTTTCGTCATCGTTACGCTTGGTTCGTTCCCCTCACAGCCAAAGAAGTAGCGGTAATTGGTCCATTGCAAGCAGCCATATGGGCTGGCGACAGTAGTGCGGCTACGCGCCTAGCTCTCATATAAAACCTTTTTGTCATTACAGCATGGCCTGGGAAATTATCACTTTTCTCCCTCCATCATAGTCATGCAATTGAGAGTGTCTTCGAGTCTCGCTGTGCTCACGTCCCTTTTTCTCCTCTCCGCCGGTGACGTCGTAGTTGCCCAGATCAGTGCCCCGAACTGCACCTCATTGTCGTTGCAATGGGTGAATTTTTATCGCCTACTTTTATGTGGGCTGCTTCACAATCGACACCCAGTCACTCAACTCTATTGGCCAAAATCCGTGTAGTGTCGCAGCGAACTTACTGGGGACATGTCACGGGGGCGGTAATGTCTAAATCTTGCGTGCATTGCCTGTGTCCTCACCGCTGGCAGAGTTTACCTTATATCCAATACAGGATTCTTCATACTCGTACTTGGGTCCTCCTGTAGAACAAGGCGTAAACCTGTGCTTCTGCAATACCGTGGTATATAATCTTCTGAGTGCCTGCAGTGTGTGTCAAGGAGGGGACCTAAGAACGTACGTCTCATTCCGTTGCACTGCAATCTGCCAAAATCACGCCCAGCACGATTTAGCTGGTCGGATTATTCACATAACTGCACAAAAACCATGGACCCCTCCACGTGAGTCGACCATATTGGGTTATGTTTGGTCTTGGTCCTGAGTGACGGATTTCCGCATACAGGTTCCCAAACCCTATACCTCCAGAAACACGTGTTCCACGGTGGGCCCTCCAGGATGTCACGGTTCGCTCCCTGCTGGCGTCTCAAAAAACCCAATTTAACCCGTATCACCTCCCCTCAGCTTGTGAACCTCTGGAATGCCACCACGGCGTTCACTACCGGTGGTAGGCCTTTATTCCTTTACGGTTTCCGTCTGACCGACCGTCTCTCAGACACTCCCGAGATCCTTCCAGGGGAACTCATCAGCACGTCATCCTCGTCGAGTGTTAGCCCTACCTCCAGCACCTCTTCATCTGCGCCGACATCCGCCTCTCCTATATCAACCTCTTCTAGAAGTGGGTCGAACACGGCCGCCATCGCAGGCGGCGTCGCCGGTGGCGTCGTAGCCATTGCCGTCATTGCCGGTCTGGTGTTCATTTTCTGGCGAAGGCAGCAGCGCGCCCAGGCGCCATCTGCCGCGTTCTTGGTTAACGGGCAATCCCCTCCGCCATCGACGTCGCCAATGAGCCAGGTTCACTCTGCGCCGACGTACAACCACACACAGGGGTCGCTGATGACGTTATATGTACGTTGTTCACCCCTCTCCAGCGTCTTGTGTGATCATCTCTTGTTTGGCGGTGGTACTGGTTGGGATGTGACAGGACCCGAACAACCCGAGCACGTACCCCACGCTACAAGAAGGCGTACCGACCTCCACACCAAACCAGGACGTTCCCGCCATCGTATCATACGATGGGAACTTGAAAAGGAACAATCCCACCAACATGCAGCCCTTGCGCCCGCAGGGCTACCATGGCCTGCCTACTGTCTGACCGGCGCGTTAGCATGCGAAGACTTCGGTAGCTATCGTAGTGATAGGGACAGCCTTTTCAGCCTCTCGCGTACTACTGTACCAACAAACTGAGGTTCTGGTCTACACATGTCGAACTCACGGAAGTTTATTCTTATCGTGTATTCAGGCGAAACCCCACCATAAGTCAGATAACAGCACTCTTGGCAAAGGGTCAGGTGACGACTGTCCACGTGATAGATAACCTTCCCTT